>OY856186.1:68221722-68612722 GCA_963693315.1 Diogma glabrata
TAAATAATTCGCCATTCTTTCTTCATAATCAATAAAGTTTCCACTTCCTATGTCAAATTGTTCCATTGACCCAATCATTGTCATACTGGCCGTAATACCACTAAGTTGTTTTGCAAAACTCTTTTTATAACTTTGATCACTATAAACACCAACACATTCACTTTTAATTGCACTGTCTGTATTACCATTAATTTCAGTCATAAATCACTATGTACACATAACTTCTTCTATAACAACAGTATAATTACAGTTTTTTTCCCTGGCACGCCCGTGTTTTTTCCTACGTCGCCAATTTGTTATATATTAACCCGAGATTGTAATTTATATTAAGACACTACAATTTCAATAAGTTTAACAAAAATTATTTAATATTACAAATAAATGATACATTTTTTATTCGATCGACTCGTTACATTTAGATTGATTTATATTTTATAACTGACCCGGATCATAAATGTTTTTACTTATTTTATATCTAAAACAGCTGACATACATTTCTTGTTTTGATTGACTTACAGGGTAATTAATAAATTAATAATTTACTTTAATATACAATAAAAAGAAAAGCGTGTTAACACTTGAACCACTTCTGTTATTTGGATTTAATAATTGTTCATATTATATAATCATGTAGTATAGTTGTAATTAAAGCCATTTTGAAAACATTTTTGTTAATCGATTTCACCAGTATACGAAATGAGAAAAGAAGGAATTGGTATAAATAGATGTTTACACATATGAGACCTCTAAGGTATGCTTATAAGAATGCCAAGATTGGTTTGTGGCTCGTGAAGTTCTATTAAGTGATTAATTTCTTTAGAGCATAGCGTAGTATAATGTAAATGCTCCAACAACTCTTGCGTGCTTTAACACGCCTATGAACTCTGTCGACAATATTTAGATGTTTCTGGTATACTGCAACCCATAAATTGGGGTAGAATTCGTGGATTGGTCGTATAAATTATTTATACATCGTAGTTATTTCAGATAGAGACAAAAATTTGACTACAACGTACGAAGCAAAGTCGTTGGGACTCTAATTTCGCCACAGAACAAATGTAATCATGCCATTTTCGTTTGTGGTTGATATTAGTACGAAATAGTTAAGTGCAGGTGAGTTTAATAATGCTAGTCTGGAAAACTTTTCAATACAGGAGCTATAGAGTGAGGTTTTATAGGACTAGAATTAAATGTGATAAGGTTCAGTATACACCAGTTCCGAATTGATTCAAAATCTAGATTTTAGTCCAGAATTGATTCAAGATCCAAGGATTGAACCATTTTTCTACGAGTATAATTAGCAGTTAGACTAGATGGCTTAATATATGAATCTTAGATAGAACTTCGGAAGAGCTATATATTGGGTTTGTGGTGCTAGATAACAAACCGTTAAAAAAGATCAGAAAAAGGGGTGGCGAAAGAACCGAACCCTGATTAATGCAGGCTTGAATTTAGAAATTATCCGAAACAACACCAACTACTAAGAGATCTCTGGGATAAAAAGACTAAAAATAATATTAATTTGTTGATAAGAGCGGATGCCAAACTCTATCAAACGCCTTGGATATATCAAGGGAAATGTTATGAGACTCACCAAAGTCATGAATTGCTTCACCCTATTTCTCCGTGAGGACTGGATTAGGTGCAGTGATGAAGATATTATCAATTGTGTCTTTAAGAGAATTAAACGCGTCTTATGGGGTGATTATGGTGGTAAGGATAACTACGGTGTAAATAACACAAATAGATGTCATGTTTATTTGCGATGACTTTGAGACAGGTAAAGCAGAATACAGAAATACTACTTGTTTCATACTGGGGGAGTTGTGAATCCGTGAAAATCCTTGTGTATATATGTATATCATTACAACACGGTGTTTAAAAATGCAAGCTCGGAGAATGATTTTACATTTTACATTATTGATATTTGAAACTTGTGTTTCACCTAGCTCAAGTAAATGAGGTTTGTTTGGGTTGAGATCGTATTGGATGCCAAGAAAGTTTTTTGAGATTCCAAGGATGTTAATGATATCGATTACGAAGTTGGAGAACGAAGCTAAATAATGGCTAAATAAACAGATTAATAGGAGAAATAACAAATACCAAAACCAGAAGGAAGAAATAGAGTAACACAACAAAGGCCACAAAGATTCGTTCGTTGAGAAAATAAAAGGTACTTCAAAAAAATTGAGGTTGGGGATGTGTACAATTATTTTTCAACAAGTGTACAAGCATTTCTCAACGTTTTGGATCATAACCAGTCTAACTGGGCAAACAAAAATGTCCGTCTGTATATCATTAAAATGTTTTAGGGAAAATTGAAAACGATAGATATTTCAGTTTTCATCAATCACTATACCAAACCCTTCGGCCTTCCCACAGACCAACGTTTTTGACATATCGGAGTAGGAGGTTTTAAGTCCATATTTTATAAATACTTTGAGATTGTTTATCGAAATTTATGATATTTAATGAAATCTTCGGGTTTGCATTAGATTTATTCGGGTTTATGTTTTGTAGTAGTTGGCAACCCAACCCTATATTCTAATATAAATGTCCATGCAAAATTACATTTGTCTTCAGGTTAACAGAACAATATTTTAATTTAAATTTTCAGCGTTTTTTATAGTGAATAAGGGTACTTTTTGTCGACTTTGTCGGTGTTTTTGGATGCCAACGTTTCGGTAGCGGCTTTTGCTCTTTATATATTAAGGCAAAATTAACAAAACTGGTGTTGGACAGAGCAAAGAAACAATTTTCATTTTCTTTCACTTTCAAAACGACAGCATCTAAAAAAACACCAAAAGTGCTTAAAATTTAATTATTATTCTGTTAACTTGTAAACAAAGATAATGTTACATGGACATCTATATTAGAATTAAAACTATGTTTATAACTTTTAATTACCATATTAATGTACATAAACATTAGCTGCATTTCATGAAACAGTGTGATCCGGATCCGCTTAAGTTTTACATGCAAACTGAGATCCAAAAACAAAGTTGGATCTCATTTTACATGTAAAACTTATGCGAATCCGGATCACACGGTTTCATGAAATGCAGCTAATGTCTTCTATATAAACAGAAATATCCATTCAAATAAAATCTAGAATATAAATTGGTTTAGTGCCCATCTCAATTAGTTGGAGATTGTCATCCAAACTCGTAGATCAGTAGAGTATGGAAAACAGTAAAATATGTGTTCGTAGAGCAAACTTCAAACTAAACAATATACACTAGAATTGAAAATTGAATAAAAACAACAATGTCTAACTTATGTAGATCTGATAAATGATGATGAAATTTCAACGTCAAATAGCATCGCTTCATATACAAGAAAAATGGAGTTTTACTCTCACAAAAGTTGAATATATTCCAATTTCAAAATATTTTATATTTTATATTTTATATTCAAATTACTTTTTCCTTAGTTACTTGGGTTTAATTACTAAAACTGTTAATTGATCGACGAAAAGGTTATCGAGGTTTATATCGATAAATTAATTGTTTGCTCACATATTCTCCTACTATTTCCCTGAATTTGAATTATATATAAAACTAGTTGATGAATGACGATGGAAAAGTTTTTTAATTAATATAAAAATGTGTATATGTATTTTAAAAAAATGTTTAAAAAAATGGAAAAAATGGAAAAATGACGGAAAAAATGGAAAAAAATGGAAAGAACCAAAAAAAATGGAAAAAATGGATTCAGCGGGAGCCCTGTCATCGAGTATTTAGAGCGTGCAGAGAATTTTTTCGAAATTAATGAGGTCAATGATCCAGTCTTTAAGAAAATATTAATCATTCATGGGAAGCGAAACTTTTACACAACTGAAAAAACTTGTGATACAGTTAAATCCACGAGATATGGATTATAACTAAATCATAAGTAAATTAAAAAACTATTATAGCAAGACAAAATCGTACAGCACTTTAAATTTAACAAAAGAAATCAGGAAAAGGGTGAGCAAATAATGGATTATGCAGTCGAACTACAGTCATTAGTCAGTTAATGTGAATTTGGAGCGTTTTTAGACACCACAGTGCGTGATAGATTTATGGTTGGAATTTCGAATGCAGAATTACAGGAGTTATTGTTAAATGAGGCAGCCCGTATGTATGGAGATAATAAAAAACAGAAGCTGTAAAGTTGGCTCGTAATAATGAAATGACAAGATCTGATGTGGAAACTATGCATCGTGAAAACATCGAGAGAATTAATAAAATGATAATCAACAGAAATTATACATCGAAAAAAGATGTTCGAAAATCAATGCGTCCGGATAGCGGTTTAAGAGGTGCCGTTAACTCAAGTCTGAAATAATTACAAAAATGGCAGTGGTTTAGCAGATGGTGCAAGGACAAACTACAATGAAAAATTTAAGTATAATAATAATTACAATAGAAATAGAATTAGGTATAGAAATAATTTTAATTCTAGGAATAGATATAGTGTAACGTCGGTCTATTTCCACTTAAAAACAATTCAAATCATTTCAAAAAAATGCGTTTTCCATCAAGATAAAATTCGAACTCTAATTTAAACTCAAATTCAACGATAAACACAATTCAGCTAACAATCCCTCTTAACATCTGAATAAAAAAAACAAAGACGAAATTGAACGAATAGAGAAAAAAACGAAATTACAATTGGTATTTGGTAGCTTTGCTATTTTGGACACAAAATAAAATTTATAATATGCTGTCATGGCTGATATTCGATTTATTCCATGTTTTACTTTGCAAAGTTAAACACTTCCATGTTTTACTTGCAAAGTTATAAATTTAAAACAAAAAGAGAAAAAAACTTGAAAAAGAAATGAGTTTTCACCATGTTTTTATCATTCAAACAAAAAAAAACATGAACAGTGATAAAAAAAAATAAATAATAAAAATTCCAAGTTTTGCCTTTAAAAGGTTGACATTAGAATTATCAAGGTGATAATTTAGAAGAAAAAAAACCTTATGTATTTTTCTATTTTAAATCAATTGTTTTGTTTTCTTATTTCTGAAACTCAATGAGAGTTTAATTAATCATAAAAATAAAAAAATAATATAAAGAAAAACAAAATTAAAAAAAAAACATCTGATAAGTTCTAATAATGTTAATGTTGAGTGAATAATATCAGTACAAGAAAATGTGTAAGGACAAAGAATGAAACATAATCATTAGGAATTGATGTTAGAATTAATTATGAAGATCTATTAAAGTTGTGCAAATGAAATTAAATTTTTTTATTTATTATAATAAAAAGGAAATACGTCGAAACTAAAGTGAAGCATTCCAATTATTTTTGGTTCGGAAATATGTGAATTTCAGTGGCGGTGTTCATTTAACAAGAAAAAGGAAATTAATTAACATTTCTTTCTGTAAATACATAAAAAATAACAGGAGGAACAAAAAGAAGAACCGCTACATAATATATGTCACGTATACAAATTAAAATCAAAGGTCATGGGACATGATAGCATAGCAATTTTCGTGCAGATATTTTTGATACGTTTGAGTAGATATCCCGGGTTAATTTTTGTACTATAATTGTATATTATAGTTTGTGTGTTTAAAAGTTCAAATCCCACAAATGATTTCAATAGAAATAATAATTTTCGTAATAATAATTTTTGTTCACGTCAAGGTCACATCGAGAGATTTTGTCGCTTCAAACGAAGGAGTATGATCAGCCATAATGAAGAATTCGAACAAAAGGATGAAAATTTGATTGGAGATAATTTAATTAAGAATATTAAAGATCGAGATCGGGACTTTGATTCATTTTCTGAACTTGCTTACAGAAGATTATGATTTGATGATCAAGCAGTAGGTTTTGAAATAGATTCAGGTTCTAGTTATACAGTTATAAATAAGTCTGATTTCGAAAAAAATTATAATATTATACAATTATTACCGTTTTCAAAATTTCTTTTTCTATTTTGCGTCTAAAATAAAGTCATTTCGATACCCAACTGCGTATCGAAATGGCCTTCCTTACGATACGCAAAGTTTTGTTTTTCAAGGTTGGTCACGTTGGTCATACAAACGTCAGTGAAAATTAAAACGAATAATTAGATAAATAAAATTAATAAGAATATCTAAATTGGCGTTAAATATTTTAATTAACTATATAACTATAAAATAATTAGTAATAATAACCAAATTTCAAATTGAATATTTTTTAATACAATACACATTTTTTAAAATGTCAAGACAAAAAAAGCAAAATAGAAAAAATAGTATAAAAAACTCGTTTCATAAGACGTTTTTTTTTCCCCGCTTTTTCTCCCCGCTGCGCGGTTCGTTTTCTAAGCCGATTGCGTGGGATAAAATCGTCGATTATGAAACTAGTTTCTTAGTAAACTAGTACTATTTCATAATTTCAGGTGAAAATTTAACATTTTAGGTAAATTTAAAGTCAATGTTATGGTGAGTCAAAATATTTTTAAACTACCTAGAATTGATTGTGTTTGATTCTAAAAGAAAATTTATTTCGTTATTATGACGTAATTGGTTAGATTACATATATCCAAATTGGAGAAATAGTTTCGTAAATAGATTAAATGTCTCAAATAATATTCAATTAGAAAAAAATAATAATGTGGAGAATATGGTTAATGAGGTTAGTGTTGTAAAAAATTCGCATCAGGAAAAAATAGATCAAATTAAAAATAGATATCAGGAGATTCTTACCCAGAATTTGTAAGAACCAATGCTAAATTTTGAAGCCAAATCGTTTTGAAGGATAAGGCAAAGCAAATTTTTTATAAAGCGTAAGATGTACCCTTCAAATTATAAGATAAAGTTTCCGCAGAATTAGATAGGCTAGTGGAGCAGAATATTTTAACTCCTGTTAAAAGCAGTGAATGGGCATCGCCTGTAGTTATCGTTCCAAAGAACGACGGGAGTATCCGTATTTGCGTAGATTGTAAGGTTACTATTATTAAAGTTATTTGTAATGAATATTACCCATTACCTAATATTAACGATGTTTTAACAAATTTAAATGGATGTAGATATTTTGTCAAACTAGATTTAACAGGCGCATACCAACAAATTCCGGTGGTGGAAGCTTGCCAGAATTTGTTGACTATAAATACATTTAAGGGGTTGTTTATGTATCGTATGTTACCGTTTGGCGTTTGGCCACTAGTACTTTTCAGAGAGTAATGGACGAAATTTTGTTAGGATCGGAAAAAGTATTCTGTTTTTTGGACGATATTCTCATTGGAGCAAATACAATAAAAGAGTTATATGAAAAATTAACTTTAGTGTTGGATAGATTATTACAGTATAAAGTGAAAGTTAATTTTGGGAAATGCCAATTCTTTGTTGACAAAGTTAGTTATTTGGGTCACTAAATATCCAGTTTAGGAATTAGCCCGTGGAACGAAAAAGTTTTAGCCATTTCTAATGCACCTATGTGTCACCATGTGACACAGTTGCAATCATTTTTAGGAATGATGAATTATATAAAAAATTATTTCCATTTTTAAAAATTCTATTTACATTTTTCATATTTTATTATTATTTTATATTTTGATTAAATTTTTTTCTTTATTTTCAGGAAATTTATATACTTAATAATAATTTTTGTTTTTTCTTTTGTTTGTAGGTAAGATTTTTTTTTGATAAAAACATCATAGGAGTGGAACACTGCAAGAAGTTTTGCAAACCAATTTTGTTTACAAAATAAAATAAAATATTGTTTGAAACAATTTATATTAATTCAATTATTATTTAAGGATAAGGGATTATATTAATAACAGTTTACGGACAAATTCCAATTCAAAGATAAGTTTGTTTTTGTTACTTAAATTTTCGGTTGATTTATTTGTATAATTTACTTATTTTAATAATTTTCCTGTAGCACTGGTAATTCAGAAAAATTCATAGTTAACTTTCTGTATAGTTTCCTTCGTCTGTGTTACGTCAAGAGTTTATGATTCTCATATAAACTTACGATTTCATAATTTAGATTGACGATTTTAGCAGTCAACCTAGACTTAGTTTCAGTTTGTCCAGCTGTTGAAATAGTCAATTTAGATCTTATTAGTTTTGTTATTGTTGTTCTGTTTCAATAAACTTTTGCTTTTAATTAAAATGGCTAAATTATCTATTAGCTATGCGAATATAAGGGGATTGAACGTCAATCTTAATTCAGTCCATCTTTATCTTCAGAATATCAAACCTGATATTTTGTTTTTAACGGAAACGATTATCAGTGCGCGTGGTGTGACCTTAGATAAAAGTAGATACATTTGTCCCAATTATGAACTTGAATCCTTTTTTTACATTAAGCATGGAGTTTGTGCTTATATTAGGGATACTATACCATATGTGAGATTAAATAAATTTGAATTAAATGCAAAATTTCACAATATGGTGTCACTAAAAATTAGTTGTCCAAATCAAACGCTGGTTGTCTTTGGACTCTATCGTTCACCTAATTCGCCTGAGAACTCTAATTTATTTTATGACCTATCTGAAAAGATAGATAGGTTAGTTGAGTATCCTAATGCAAAATTTATAGTTCTTGGAGATTTTAATGTCCATAATCAAGAATGGCTTACACACAGTTCTAAAACTGACGAGGTTGGTAAACAGGCTGAGTTATTTGCTCTTTATCACAATTTTACTCAGATAATAGACCAGCCAACCAGAGCTCCTGACATTTTTGGACAAAAGAGCAATTTACTAGATTTGTTTTTGACAAACGATCCATACTTGGTCCAATTTAAAATTTTAGAGCCCTTGGATGGTTCAGATCATAATTTGATCTCCACACAACTAAATATACAAATTCCGAAACAATTTAAAGCGAATCCTCGTCATGTTTCGGTTTACAAAGCTGCAGATTGGCAAGGGCTTAAAAGTTATTTAAAATGGTTTCCTTGGAAACGTTATTGTCTTACAGACGAAGACCCAAACATAGCTGCGTCAAATTTTTCTGAAACTATAATTGATGGTATGCGAAGATTTATTCCTAATAAACAGATCATTCCAAAGGCTGATCTGTGGTTTTCGAGTAAATGTAAAAAAGCTATAAAAATTAAAAAAAAGGCTTTTCGAAAGTTTAATCAAAACAAAACTGATGAAAACCTTAGTCAGTACCGAAAAGAGAGAAATTTATGTCGTAAGCTAATAGATGAAGAGAAACATCTATTTAATAAGAAAAAAGCATCTAAATTTGCTGAACATCCAACGGGCTCGCGCAATTTCTATAAAGCCGCAAAGGCTGTCCAAAGCAATTTTTGTAAATCTTCCCTACCACCTCTTGTTGATAGAGATGTTCCAGTCATTGATCCAAAAGAGAAAGCTAATTTGCTTGGGCATTATTTCTCTATAAATTCTACTTTAAAAGAACCTAATTTCCAACCTAAAACTATTCCTAAAGTATCTTATAAAATGAGAGGGATAATTTTTCGTAAAAACATTATTCGAAAAATGCTTTTACAAATTAATACTAATAAGGCAACAGGCTCTGATTTTATTCCTCCAATTATACTTAAAACAGTTGCTAGAGAGCTTGCCCCAATCCTCACTAAAATCTTCTATTTGTCACTTTAACTCGTCTTTCGGACAGTCCAGACGTATTTTTTCCTATCATTATAAATTAAACGAAAAAATCAATTTGTAGTGCAAATTAATAACTAATCTATATAAAATAATAATAAAATCAAATCTAAATTGTTCTTAGAATAACTTTAATTTATTGGAATTGTTAGTGCACTCATTTCAAGACATAATATATATCAAGATATAATAGATATTTACAGATATTTGTTAACGGCATAATATTACAAGTGTTAAGTTTAATTGTTTTGAAGTTCATTTTATTTTCAAGTTACAATCCAAGTTCAATTAAATCATAAATTTTAGAGCAAATTTAATTTATTACAAGTCATGCTAAATAAAAAATAAAAAAAGAAAAGCAAATTCACCGCTCAATCATAGTTTAAGTTTTGAAAAAAAATGTGAAAAGTGTTTAGAAATTATATCAAAAAAAGATAAAAAGGTTAAATGTAATACATGTGAAATTCATTTCCACATAGAATGTGTACGTATAACTCGAATGCAATATAACCGAAATATAAATATCCAATGACGTATGGTATTGTTCAACCTCCTGTAAGACAAACTATTTTAAAACTAGATCGTCCTCGTCAATGCAAATACAATCTAACACTGGAAATGATGAAACCGAAAATGAAGTTGAAAACGAAGTTGTAGCAACACAATCAATTCTGTCACTTTCTGATGTGACTGAATCGCAACAGTTCATATCAGATAAATTGGATAAAATTTTGGAAGAACAAATAAATTTTCGTAAACTTTTGCTAGATTTCAAGAAAATGGAAAACCGAGTTAAAGATTTAGAATATGAAGTGGAACTTCTAAAGCAACAAAAAAACGATCACTGTATGCTTATCACTAGCGTTCCAGAAAAACCCAGTGAACAAATTGAAGAAATCACAACTGCAATCGCAAATAAATTACATCTTAAATTGGATGAGATATTTTGGAGGTATCACGTTTAAAAAAACATAATAACAAAACAACAGCAACTCGCAAGCCCACTGATTATTCATCACCAATCCTGATTAAATTTATACATCCAGCTATAAAAGCACGATTTCTGGCAGCAAAAAGAAATACTGGTATTCTGTATACAAACGCAGTTTTTAAAGGATCCACAGAAAACGAACAGGACCAGATTGTTTTTAAATCCTTCCTTACTCCATCAAATGCAGAGCTATTAGGATACACGAGATTCATTTTAAAGACAATTGGTTATGAATTTATTTGGTTTGCTAACAATAAAGTGTTAGTAAAAAAAAATGGAACAGCTTCAACAATCCACATCAAATCAAAATCGGAAGTTGATATTTTAAACAACACTAAGTAAAACAACAAAATCTCCCAAAAACTTTTTGACTTAAAACTAATAACTTATTTTTTTACGGTAATATTATGAGTGAAGAAGCATTTAATTTAATAGACTCTATTAACATAAAATATAAAAAAAATAATATTTCGAATACAGTAAATTCAAGTGAGTTTTTAAATTTTCTCTACATAAATATTAGAAGTGTTCGCAATAAATTTACTGATTTAAAACATTTGATAGCATCATATGATTTTGATATTCATGTAATTGTGTTAACCGAAATTTTTATATATACAAATGAACAGACATTATTTGAATTAAATAATTATACTGCTTATTTTCAATGTCGAGATGATAATAGAGGAGGTGGCATCTGTGTTTACGTAATTAATACACTGGTATCAAGTAAAACATTTTATAAATGCTTTCTAGAAAATAACCTTCTGATAATTAAACTTAATGAGTTGAAGTGTAACATAATGGCAATATACAGACCTCCAAATTCTGATAAAGAAAGTTTTCTTGATAAATTGGAGGAAATTATATCAACAAATAAACATACGTATATTATTGGTGATTTAAATATCGATTTATTAAAAGAATCTGATAAGTTTGTTGGAAAGTACAAGGACATTATTAACTCTTATGGTTTCGTTACATTAAATAAAATATCAGCAAATTATGCAACTCGCATCGATTCCAATTTAAATACAAAAACAATCATAGATCATATTGTTATTGATACATTTTCATCATCTTATTTTCTATCTATACATGATCATTTTCTTTCAGATCATAGAATTATGTTATTAAATGTAAAACACGAAAATATTCCATCATCAATTACATATAAAAGTAAAACTCTACTACACTACGAAAACATAAATTTAAAAGAAATGCATATAGTAAAATTCAAACAGTTAGTAATTTTAATAAATTAATTGAACTCTGTCAACAAAATGTGAATGAATTTACCACTACAACAGAAGCTATTGTCGACATAAAAAATACTTCACCTTGGGTAACAAATGAATTAAAAATTATAACAAAAAAAAAGAGATTATTTCTATAAAAAAAAAATTAAATATCCCTACAATGAATATATTTGTGAAAAATTTAAATTTTACAAAAAATTAAGCTATAAAAAAGAAACTGAGTTCAAAAATAAATATTTTCAAAATGCGCTTAGTAAAAATGACTATAAGTTAGTTTGGAACTTAATGAACAAACACGTTTTTAATAAAAATGCAAACAAACAAAAAATATCCATTGAATCTAATAAAAGCATAGTTAATGAGCCAGGAGAAGTCTGTGAAATATTGAACACCCATTTTATTAACTGTGTCAATGAAATTATTCCTCAAAATTGTAGTATTTCTACAAATAATTCTATTTCTAGTACTTTTCCTAAAAATCTAAATACAATTCCAAAATAATACGATCATCGTTTATTACAACTATATCATACAACCGAAAGTGAAATTGAAAATTTCAACTTAATGCAAACAAAATGAACTATCTAATTTTTGAAGCTAAAAATAAAACATACGATCAATTAAGCAACTATTTTCTCAAACTGAATAATATTTCGATAGAAAGAATATATGAAGCTAAATATCTGGGGCTTACTATAGATTATAAATTGAACTGGGATAGACACATAGAAAAAATAAAAAATAAAATACGAAACACTAGCTTCATTTTATATCGCCTAAAAAATATCTTACCTACAAAAATCAAGTATCTTATATTCCATGCTCATGTTATGAGTCATATTCGATACCTATTGCCTATATGGGGAACAACTGCGGCTTTCAGAATACAGGAAATTTAGGTGCTCATTAATAAAACAATTAGGTCAATTAAAAATCTTCCGTATAATTGCCCAACCAGGCTTCTTTATGATAATAACGTTTTACCACTGAAATTCCTAATTGATTATGAGTTAATACTCCTAATCTTTAAATCAAAACACAATTTGATTAAAAATAATTTCATTCTTACTCAAATAGCTTCCGTACACGATTACCCAACTCGGTGTGCTCAAAATTTTTATATAAATTTCTGCAGGACTGCCAGTGGGCAATTGAATCCAATGTTCAAAGGGTTAGTCTTATTCAACGGCCTGCCGGATGATTTGAAAAATGAAACTCGAATATCGACTTTTAAGGATAAGTTAAAAGCTCACTTACAAAATATTGCAATTTAATAAATGCAAAAAAAAAAAAACTTAGACTATTAATAAACCAAACAATTTAAACCAAATAACCTTGAACTAATTATAATAGACAAATTTGATTTAGAACTTTATTTAATAGTAATAATAATAATTTCTCTTCTTTTTTTAATATAAAACTATTATTGGTCATAATTAATAATGTTTCAGATTTTACTATTATACGAATTTTCATGTAATCTAAATTTCAGATCCCGATTTATTTCTAAGTTTGAATTAAATTCTAAGATTCAAAATAACCATAATTATGCTATACTAATAATTATAAAACGTATTACAAAAAAAAAAAAAAAAAAATTTTATTCCAAATTATACGTCTTCATAAAAAATATTCAAATGTAATTTCTCTGTAACTGCATTTTATGCAACTGCAGACATTAATGTTAAGATTAAAGAAGGAACAAAAATTTAGCAAATAAGTATATAACAAGAAATATGTTTTTTTTGTTTTGTTGATCTTAAATAAATAAAGTAAAAAAAAAAAAAAAAAAAAAAAAAAAAAAAACAATATTATTAAGAGCCTAAATAAGAAATCAGCCATTGGCTATGATAGAATATCCACAAAATACTGTGATTTCCTGAAGACCCTTATTTGCTCTCCTATTGCATGTCTTATTAATCGATGTCTAGATGTAGGTGTTTTTCCAGATTGCTTGAAAATAGCAAAAGTAACTGCGATTTTTAAAGGAGGTGATAAATTAAATTGTAAAAACTATCGACCAATTTCTGTTTTACCACTGTTCTCCAAAATTTTTGAGAAAGTCATTTACGAAAGATTGAAAACGTTTTTAATTCAAAACAAAATAATCAGTGATAATCAATTTGGATTCTGTCGCAATTCCAGCACTTTGGCTGCTACCACTCAGCTCTTATCACTTGTAAAAATGGGTATAGATCAAGGCCTGATCAATTCTTGTATCTTTGTGGATCTTCGAAGAGCCTTTGATTCAGTTAATCATAAAATATCGAAGACTAAACTGTATGATATTGGACTTCGAGGAAATTGTTTGAATATCTTTGAGTCCTATTTACGAAATAGGAAGCAATTTGTTCAAATGGATAGCTATAAGAGTACTGTTCAAACAGTACAACATGGTGTTCCCCAAGGCTCAATATTAGGACCCATTCTTTTTAATATATTCAGTAATGATCTGTTCCATTTAAAGCTAAACGGTGAAATAATTATGTATGCGGATGATATGGTAATTACTTATAAGGAAAAAAAAACACGGAAATATTAAAATATAAAATGCAACAGGACATCGAAGAAATTAATGTATGGATGCGAAAAAACCTTCTGGAAATCAATCAACAGAAAACTAAGTACATGATTTTTAAACTTAAAAACAAAAATATTGATCTTGCTAACTTCCAACTGACAATTAATCAAACAATTTTGGAATTTAAATATCTTGGGTTGTGGATCGATGAAAAATTAGACTGGAGCACTCATATTACATCAATAAAAGAGAAAATCCGTAAAACAAATTTTATATTATATCAGATGAGACATTCTTTACCACAAAAAATTAAATATATGATATTCCATACGCATATAATGAGCACAGGCAGATACCTCATTCCAATTTGGGGTACGGCTGCCAATGTAAGACTCTCTGAAATACACGTTCTTCTTAACAAAAGCTTAAAAACAATTAAAAATCTTCCTTTAAGAACTCCTACTGCAATTTTGTATTTAAATATTCTACCCCTATCAAAATTAATTGAGTTTGAAATTGTGTACCTTGTTTTCAAAATTAAAAATAATTTTATAAAAAACAATTTTTTAATCCGTCACTCTAGTTTAGTTCACTCGTATAATACTCGCCAAGCCTCAGACATATACATAGATTTTTGTCGAACTAGCATAGGACAGAAAAACTTAATATTTATTGGCTTTTCCTTATACAATAAGTTGCCAGACTCACTGTTACAAGAAACACGAATATCTATTTTTAAATTTGCACTTAAAAATCATCTACTATCCAGTCAATAAGCCGGCAGATGATCAAAAATTACATTTTCTGCACTCTTTATCTTGTTATGTGTGGTTTTTTTTTGTTTGTTTGTAAGAAAATGAAAAGAAACGAGTTTTTTTAGATATAATATGCACATTTTTCGTATAATGCGCTTGTCCGATCGAAAATGAAAATAAAACTTTTAATTAATTTGTCTACGTATGCATTTTTATGCAGTTGTAGGCATTAAAATAATATATTTCATTGTTTTTCAAGAATTTTTATTTTAAATTTAAAATTTAAATTTTTTTTTCTTTTAATTTTGTAATTAAATTAAATATAAAAAGACTGTAAACCTTGAAATAAATATTAAAGAAAAAAAAAATATAAAAAAGGGATTTTTCCAGAAATATGGAAAATGGCTAGTGTACAGCCAGTTTAAAAAAAAGGGCAGTAAGACTGGTCCTACAAATTACAAACCCATTTCAATTTCATCAGTTGTTGCTAAAGTAGTTGAAAAATATGTAAATTTTGATTTAATGAGCTTCTTAGAGTCTTCGAAATTACTTAATGAAAGACAATACGGATTTCGGAAGTGAAGAGCGACGGGAGATTTACTGTCTTTTGTCCTCATGTCTGGAATAAGTCGCTTGAGAACTTTGGAGAAACTTTCGGTGTTGCTCTTGAAATTTCCAAGGCATTTGACAAAGTATGGCATAACAACCTTATATGCAAATTGAGATCCTATGGTTTAGACGAACAACTTATATCCTGGACACAGAGCTTTATATCTGATGGAAAATTTAGGGTCAATTTAGATGGTGTGTCATCGAATACTTTTTCAACTAATGCAGGAGTTCCTCAGGGTTCCGCTTTGTCACTTACTCTTTTTCTTATCTATATTAATGATTTGTTAGATTCTACGGTTCATCCTATACATAGTTTTGCTGATAATAGCACGCTTCATGCGTCTCATGAAGCACCAAAATTATATCCACCTTTAGCGCCTCTTGACTGTAGATCAAAATTGATAGATTCGCTTAACACTGATCTTAAAACAATTATGGATTGGGGTATTGGTAACAGTGTTGAATTCAATACAAGCAAAACACAGGTTTTTCATTTTTCTAGAATAACGACACCCAATCCTTTTCCATTAACGTTTTGCTCCGAAAATCTTTTGGAGAATGAGTCTGTCAGACTTCTAGGAGTTGAGTTTGAAAATAATATGAAGTGGAATTCTCATGTTTTTAATCTGGCTAAGAATGCTGTTCAAAAGTTAGGATTTTTGGGGCGATGTCGTAGGTTTTTCAATAGCGAACAGCTTGTTGTGTGAAAACACAATTAAATTATATCAAAATGTCAAAACATAAAAAAAATTTAAATTCAGTTACATCCTTAATCTCCATAATCCCAACATCCCTTCGATGTCGCCAGACACTAAAAATCCCAAATCCAAACTATTTATTATTTACGAATAATTAAATATAACATAACAATAAAACCCAAATTTCCATTCTTATAACATCCATAATCCTTACCTTCTTTTGATGTCGCCAGACATCATAAATCCTATCAAAACACCAAATACATTTCTACCATCATCCAAAAACTTTCCGTCATAAAAAATCTAATTTATTAACACAAAATAACTAATCCATCCACTTTTCCTATTTAAAAAAAACAGATGTTTTATTAAAAATTCCAAAATTTCCAAAAATAAAAACCCAAAATATCCCTTCCTTAAAACAATTGAAATTATAAAAAATATAAAAACAAAAAATAACGATCTCAAAAAAGATAATTTATGTGATCAATCAGTAATCTTAAGACCATCATCAAAAAACATCCTTTCTTCCAAAATAATTTCAAATATTCTATCAATCAAATTAATTTTAAGTATAAGAATTTTTAGTGTAAGTGAAATTAAATAAATATAAAAAAAATAAATCCAAATCTAAAATTTATAAAAATATATAAATAAAAATTAATATCGTAGTGACAAAAAATAATAAATAAATTTAGAAATATATATAATATACATATATATATATATATATATATGTAATACGTATATGTGATTAATATCAAGTGTTTTATTTATAAGCCGTGTTTAGTGATTAGTGAGTGCCCGTAAGAATCATAATCGTCAACATCAACCACCAGTATCCAGAACAACTGGCGCAGTCGTAAAAGGAACCTAAAGCTCCACATTTAGGAAATATTATTAAGGTAAGCAAACATTTTTTTTTATTGATATAAAAAGTGTTTTCAAGCCCAATTCAAATTTAGTTCATGCCCCAAAACCAAACCATTCCACGTCGTAGTACTCGTCTTATTAAATCTCACATCCCAATCCCAGATATTGGTACAAAAACCGGTGCAAAATCATATAAAAATAATTCAATCCCAAAAGTGTACAAAGATAAAAGCAAATCCAATACGAAAATGCCAATCACCGACGAACAAGCCCAAGATCTTTTTGATTTAATATCAAAGAGAATAAAAGAATTTTCTGGACAAAGTCCAACCATCGCCGCTGACATCCATAAATTTATCGATAGTTGCTATTTAATATTCTCCAAACTCCCCGACAATGACCACAAAACCGAATTTCTTACGTTAGTAAAACAACGTTTTTCTGGCGACGCATATTCTCTCGTGCGAAGTCAAAACTTTAAATCCATTGACGATATCCACATACTTCTTTCTAAAGCCTATTTGCCCACTGTCTCTATCAATGATCTTAACGAAGACTTTCACAATGCAGTCCAACGATTCTCAGAAACCATTCCTCAATTTGGCAATAGAATCGAGACCATTCTTAACAATCTAAAAACAGCTTTTAAGATCAAATATAAAGTTACCGAAGGAAACGTTGAAATGAGACATCTTCACGATCAAGCCATCACAATTTTTATAAAAGGCCTTCGCGATCCAAACCTGAAACAACACCTTTTACTTTCAAGCCCCAATTCTTTAGCTGAAGCTATAACAATAGCCTCGGAAATTTCCCAAAAACTAAAATACTACGACATCTTCCCAGTCAAAAACATCCCTTTCCTCCAAAATAATTTCAAATATACATCTATCAATCAAATTAATTTTAAGTGTAAGAAATTTTAGTTTTAAGTGAAATTAAGTTATAAACATCCCTAATAATACAAATAAATAAAAAAATAAAATAATTTAGTGATATAAAAAAAAAATAAATATATTCTAATATATAGAAATATATATTTATATATGAATTTTAAGTGTTTTATTTATAAAAGTGAAAGTGAGTGCCCGTAAGAATCATAATCGTCAACATCAACCACCAGTATCCAGAACAAGCTTCTTTTGGTTTATAAATCTTTTATACGTCCCTGCATGGAATACTGTTCTCTCATATGGGGTGGAGCATACTTGAGTAGTCTAAATTGCTTTGATTCTGTACAGCGAAGAGCTATTAAACTTATCGTTAACTCAAATCTTACTAACCATCTTGATTCTTTGAAGCACAGAAGAAATGTTGCTGATTTGACTATTTTTTACAAATATATTATGGATGAACGAACTTCTGAAAAGATTAAATCGATTTTACCTAACTCTGCAAACCCATCGCGTCACACCAGAGCAACTTTAGCGGCCCATCCTTATACGGTTCAAATAAGTAGGTGTAGAACTGTAGCCTTCCAACGTGACTTTTTCAACAGAGTTTCTCATCTTTGGAATACCTTACCTTCGTGGGTTTTCCCAGATGGTTTTAATCCTCAGAGGTTTAAAGTTGGTGTTCATAAATTTTTCAGAGAAACTTAATTTGCATTCGATTCTTATCCCTAGTTGGCATGGTATCTTCGGATATTCAGAGACGTTAACTTATAATTCATTATAATTAACACTAAACATGCCTAACTTTGAATAAAAAAAATTATTCAATATTTATACCTAATCTCGCGGGGAAAATGTCGATTCTATATAGGTTATTGAAAAAGGATGTTTTGTTTGAATGGAGTGATGAATGTAAATCGACATTTTTAAAATGTAAAGATCTCATAACAAAATATAATTTGTTACATTATGACCCGAAAAAGCCTATCGTAATATTATGTGATACAAGTATGAATGGTGTGGGTTTTGTATAACGTTGAAGAAGGCGAGGAAAAGCCAGTGTTTTATATATCCAGTACACTATCGGTGGCTGAGAAAAATTATCCCAATTTACATCGTGAGGCATTAGCTATCGTGTTCGCTCATAAATATATTTATGGTAATCGGGTTACCTTTTATACCGATAACCAACCACTTGCAAAGATCTTTGATTTGAAAAAAGGTATGCCATCTTTGGCTGCACGGCTGCAAAAATACGCTTACGTATTACAAAATATACGATTTTGACATTAAATATAGAAAGGGAGAAAAAAAATGTGTGAGGCTGTAAAGCGCCAATGTCAAACAATGACCCTTTACAATTCAAATTTTATTATTAACTTGGTAAAGTTATAAACGAAACAAATATAAACAAATTCAAACCATGAAAAAACTGCATAATTTGAGTTTCCGCGTATTTAAAATTAAATAATAACTTTTATTATTTTCTTTATTATTTTCCGCATTGAATGTTTTTAAAATTAAATGTCTTGTGTTGTTTACATTTGTTTGATTAAAAAGGAAAAATATTAAATTGTTTTTAAAATATTTTTTTATGTAAGTAAAGGTAAATCTTAATAAGAGTTGAGTTGATTTTTAGAAAGATAGAAGAGTGGGCCTTTAGCGTTGAAATTTTAATCAGAAGTTGAGTTGATTTTAAGAAGTTAAAAGGAATTAAGAAAGGAATTAGGAAAGTTGTTACTTAATGTGAACTGTTATTTTGTGAAAAGTAGTTACTAGAAATCGAAAGGAATTGTTATTTAAATTTGAACTGTTATTTTGTGAAAAGTAGTTACTAGAAATCGAAAGAAATTGTTATTCAAATTTGAACTGTTATTTTGTGAAAAGTAGTTACTAGAAATCGAAAGAATTATTATTTAATTTGAACTAATATTTAATGAAGTTGGTTCCCGAGTGGAACATTACATAAAAAATCTGTTTATTGTCACGGCTAAACTAATCGTTAATATAAGTGAGAATTAAAATTAAGAACAAGAAAAGAAACTAACAATAAAAGAAACAAACAAAAAACCGAATCAGTAAGTGAGTTTTATTTATATTTTTGACTATGTTAACCGCTATTATCCTGGCAACAACAAGGCCGATGCATTGTCACGGTTACACGTAGCTGGATACGGATGTTGATTCATATATAAATAGTATTAATAATATTTCACAAGAAATGCCTTTGAATTTTGATCTCATTGGGAATGAAACTCAGAGAGATAGGATACTAAGCGACGTTTGCAGTTAAAAATGGTTGGAACAGGGTTACTCCTAAGTATGAATTTTATTACAAGAAAAATGATTATTTGTCCATAGAAGGAAATTGTATTTTGTATTTAGAACGCGTGATAATTCCAGATAGTCTCAAAGAAAATGTATTAAGAATTTTACACTCTGATCATAATGGGGTAGTTAAAATTAAGCAGGCTGTTAGAAAATAGGTATACTGGAAGAGTATTGATGATAATATTGAAGATTTTATAAAACGATGTGATGTATGTAATAAAACAAAAAATTCCCAACCGAAAACCTTGTGTTCGTTGCCAAATACAAAATTTCCTTTTGAACGGGTCCATATCGACTTATTTTATTTTAGTGGTCCAACGTGTCTTATATTAGTCAATCATTTTTCTAAATGGATTGAAGTTAAAGTTTTAAAGTGTTAAATATCGAATCTTTAAAATCGGTTTTCAATATATTTGGAATTCCACAAAATTTAGTTTCAGATAATTGACCACCATTTGATAGTAAAATGTTTTTAAATTTTTGCCGAGAAAACGGATAGTAGTTTATAAGAGTCCACCTTACAGACCAGAGAGTAATGGTTTAGTAGAACGCGGCGGTCAGACCATCAAATCTATTCTAAAGAAATTATTGCTTGACAATCGTGTCAGAGAAAAAAAATTAGGGAAATTAATCGAACATTTACAACTAAATTATAATAATTCGTTTTGTACAAAAATTAATGATATTCCTTGTAGTCGAATTTTCAGATACAAACCGCGATTGAAAATTGATTTGATCAATCCGAAGATGTTGAAGCCAGAAAGTCTTGAGAAAAGTGATGAAATTATCTTGGAAAAAATAAATATAGAAAATAATTCTTTTGCAAAAACTAATGTAAACTGCAAAAACTAATGTAAAATGTAACTAATTTAATTAAATTTAGTATTAATGAAACAGTTTGGTACAGGTGTAGTAAGATAAGTAGCTATAACTGGTATGAGGGTAAAATTGTAAAGCAACATAATGAGAGAACTTATTATGTAAATGTTCAAAATAGAATAAGATAAGCTCATATTAATGATTTGAAAAAGAGAATTGTTAGGCAACATAATTTTATTAATCCTGCTATTATAAAGAAAAGGAGTAGAACTTTATCGGAAATCGAATTCTTAAGATTATCCGAGCCAGTACAAATAAATAAAAAAAGAAAATTTTTTGGTAACAATTTTAAAAATAAAATGAGAAAATCAAAAAGAAAACGTATACCACCAACCAGATTAAATTATTCTAGATTCTAATAAAAAAAAAATAAAATAGTTTTAAGCAAGATAAATATTTCTAATTTAATTAAATAATAATGACTATAGAAACTAAAATAATCCATGTAACAAACAAAATAAAATTTCATTTTATTTTTTATAAAGAAGGGAAATGTTATATATTTTCAAAATAAATATTATATGTTTCTCAATGTATAATAATTTAATGGATGGAAACGAGATAATTAATAAATAGGAGTGCGTATCGGAATCTCGTAATGTAAAGTACATTAAATAATTGAATCGGTCATTTCAAAAACCTCATAAGTCACTCAATTAGAATTTTTCAGAAATCAATAAAAACTGTTTCATTGAGTATAAGCAGTATTTACTCTGCCCCTCTCAACTACACCAACCTAATTCTGTTAGCGTTACCCAGGTAGCACGGCGTGGACGTAGAATTTCGGATTTTCGCTCCTCACTCACCATTTGTTAGATTTAAATTATTTCATAACATTTTGTTCAACACTGTTAGTCTATTTAATAATTCCTTCTTTGTTTTAAAAAAGAAAATTTCTTGTCTAATCTGAAATTATAACAATAGTCTTATTTTATAGTGTGCTGATATGTATGATGTTATTGATGAGTGGATTAAGTTAGTAGTAGTATCGATAAATTTACTTAATGATAAATAACGAATCTTAACTTTAGTTAATTTAGTTTTACTAGTACTTAGTATTTAGTATTATTAATATTTTGTGTTGTAGTGCTATACTAGTATAATAGTTTTATAGTAATCAATTTGTTTTTTCTTTTCAATTTAATTTTTTATATTTGGCCTTTATTTAATTGGAATTTATTCTGTTTACCTATAATTTGAAAATGAATTGATAAATAAATAAAAGCCTTTTATTGAAATTAAAAGAGGTCCAATCAGGACATAACAGTTCTTTTTAAAATATTTTAATTTATAAAACCTTTTACCCTTAAAAAATTGCAGATCGCAAAATAACTGTTTGAATATAAAACAAAACTTATATTTGATAAAAGTAGACTTATAAATTGTTAATATTCTCTAAAAATGAACAACATAGAATTGATTATGCGAATGGAGGAATTACCTTTATTCAAAATAGAAAACACTGATAATTTAATTTAGATTTAGACCGTCAACGGGTTAATATTAAAATAAATAAAATAAAGTTGACTTAAGATATAAAGTGGCTTGTGTTTTGATATTTAAAAAGTTACGTAAAGTATACAAGAGCCCACAACAAGAATTTCAAATATTGCAGCAAAATAAATTTGAAAGTAGATGATCGAGACCAATTCAATATGTAAGTAAGGACGGAATGGAAGCAGAAATTAAGGAATTAGTGAAGAATGGAGTTTTAGTAAAAGTAAATAGTAGTAGGTAGGCACCAGCTTAATAATAAAGTCAGATGAAGATCCATTCCCTACAATCGAAGAACTATTCTCAGGAGGAGATAGGTTCACAAAAATCGAATACACATTTAGGATTATTTCACACTCAAACGTGTGCTGTGACACACATTGTAATTTCTACAACACAACACGTTTTATTTTAAACAAATAAAGACTTCAAAAACGAATTAAATTTGTCTAAAATTTCTATCAACACCTCAAAACGCATTTTGTGAAGCCTAGTTTTTAAAGAACTTTAAAATATTGTTGTGACACATAGTGGAATTCCTATTAGACAACACATTTTATTTTAAAAAATGCTATAAAATATAGAATTTCAATTAGTGGTGTCATATATGAAATTCTTGGTAAATTTTAGAAATTTTTTATTATTCCTCATATAAAGACAACTCTCCATCAAAATGGAGTTTATATATTAGGTTAGAAGAGAACGTTAGTTATTAATTTATAGGATAAATGTTAAAAACACAATTATCATAATTAACCACAGAAGGTTGGTTATAAATATTACTGACTCCTGTGCTGCTTGTTGAAGCTATATTTTCAGTCATGCCAGGATTTGATGTTGTATGGTCATATATTTGGTTACCGAATATTTGGTTATCACTTATAATTGTAGATTTCACCATATTTGCACTATCTTCTGCATTTGGTAAAGATTGAAATATTCTCTCTTCCTTAATATTTTCAATTTTTATTTTATTATTCATCGAGTTTTCAATATATTGTTCCGCCACTGTGCTTGACTTCGAAAATTCATGAGATTGCTCTATTTTTGTAAGGTTATCTTTAGTACTAACCTGAACAGGAAAAAAAGACCTTTTAAACGAATGTCCTGTATACAATTTGGGGTTGGGCAAATTAAGAAATGCTGCAATTTGTTTCGGGACAGTTGCAAATTTATTGATTCCTATTACTTGTCTTGTGCATTTGCCATTTTGATAATTTAAGAAGAATCGAAGAATTGTATCGTCTGCTCCTGGTGGACGAAGGTTAATATATTTCTTGCAAATATCGTAATAGTTAGAACCAATTGTGAAGGATCGTGTCGTGTTGGTTTTGGTATTACAAACTGTCACGATTAACGTTTTTTCCAAATCCTGAACATTATTTCTTAGTAAATCTTTTAGTTCTTGTGAACGACAGGCACCGACTATGGTGAAAATTAGGGATACCTATAATGAATAAAATTCATTTGAGCAAAGAGAACATTAAATTAAACAAAGAAAATACCTTGGTAAACAAGAATTTTTCGTCAGGTGCGTCATGGATAAATGTTTGAAGTTGTTTTGGTGTTAATACTGGAGCTTTTTTGCTTTGAAACCCAGCAGATTTTCGCTTCAAAAACGATTTGAGCGTAATGTATTTTGAAATATCCACACCATGTTTGATTTTAATGGTTTGACGAAGCATGGAATATATACTCCAAGTAGTAGATGGCTGTAGATCGTTACATATTTTGCCTATATAATCCAAAAGAACCGTCTCAGAAAATGAATCTATATTATTATCATTTCTCCAAGTCATGAATTTGTTGTAGACAAAATCATATCTTAGTTGGGACTTATCCAGTAGAATATTATTGGAAACGGACTTAGCAGCTTTATTTTTGTTGAAATCCGACGACTTTTTCCTTAAAAACATTTTGAGCATAGAATATTTTGTAATATCCACATTATGTTTGATTTTAATGGTATTACGTAACATGGAATATATACTCCAAGCAGTAGATGGCTTTAGATCAATAGATATTGTGGTCATATAATCCAGAAGAATGTTCTCAGAAAACGAATTTATCTGTTTGTCATTTCTCCAAATCATGAACTTTTTGTAGACAAATTCATATCGTTTTTTGGATTTATCCGAAAAAATGAAATTGGAAGCTGAGTTTGCAGGTTCATTGATAATGGGAAGTGTGTCCGGTTCACAAATTTCACTTTCGGAAATAATATTATTGAAACCGGCGTTTGCAGCTTCATTGATGTTGGTAGGTGTGTCCGGTTGACTGATTTCACTCTCGGAAGTTATAATATAATTGGAAGCGAAGCTTGAAGCTTCATTGATGTTGCTAGGTGTGTCCAGTTCACTGATTTCACTTTCTGAAGTCATACTATCGGAAGATGAGCTTGAAGATTCATCATCAATGTCGATAGGTGTATCCAGTTCATTGATTTCACTTTCGGAAGACATAATATTAGCAATAGTTTGGAATTTAATTATATTGAATGAAATTAAAAACGAATTGTCACAGTGGACTGTTTGTCATTTCCGTGGCAACACACACATTCTTTCTATAAAGATAGTATTATTTTCACACTACCCTAATAAAAGTTCAAATTTCATAAATAAATGAGTAGAAAATATGTAGTACAATTTGCAACAAGATATGAAAACGAATTTTCGCGTGGGAAATGCAACTTTTTCTGATAAAATATAAATGAAGAAATTTTTAGACTTGAGACTTACAAAATAACTGACATTTTTTATATCTTCTATGTGTAGGCATAGCTATTTTTGTCATTACGTATAGTTATTCAAAATTTAAACAACTCGATTAAAGACAATTTATTTATATCACCTAAAATATGGGGAACACAAAATGACCATTCAATTGCGCTTTCAAATGCATACATGTGTTTGTATATTTATAATTTATAGCCACCACTACAGTTTAACCGATCATCAAGCTTATCTTAAAAGGTTTAAATGGTTCATTATCTTTCGCTTTAATTGTGATTGAAGAGAAATATTTCTTTATGCTATTCCACCTTTATTATTTTGTTTCATATTTCATTCAATGTGTAATTCTCCATACATTGTATGGTTTTTTCCTTTTTGGTGGTGCTTTAGTTTACGGTGTCTGCAGTTGACACTGTGCTTAAATTTATCAGCCCTTTTGTTCACCTCACTGAAAATGTTCTTGCTATCGATTTTCGTTGAGCCTCTTCACTTTTTGTAGTATTGAGTAGTGCTACTGTATTTAGTTGTGCACTACATTTTAGTTGTTTTCGTTAACAAGCATTATTTAGATTGAGGACCCTACGTCCAAAACCCTACGACGAAACCCATCGACTTCATTAAATCCATCCCTAAAATGACTTCATCTATTATTTCTGCCGTAGCCCCTTCTGTTGCAGGCAAATTTCTTAAAATTCTCAGTTAGGTATTTCACCCTGACTTAACACGTTTCTCAATTTCCTACTGTATCACTAAACAATACGTGAAATACCGAGTTTTATTAAGCTTAGAACCTCTGTTATAGAAACAATATTATTTAATTGGAATATTTTTAACGTCAGAGACTCTAAAGAATAATTGCAGAAATCTACACAGCATAATAATAATACACACAACACTTCAATTTAACTAGGCTAAACATTTTATTCAAAAATCCACTATTATTTCACTTATATGAGTTGCACTGTATCGCGATCCGTTGCACTGTAACCGTCCGTTAAATTCATTCATCCTTCTCTGTTGTATATATGTTTTACACTTTCTTAGGATTTAATCATATCAAAACATCTTTATTGCATTTTTAATCTTCATCCAGCGAAGACAGGAGACGTATCTCTATTTTATGTTCATTTATTTATTAACGATTTATACTTAGTTGTAGTTTCACATTCTATGTGGTCAATTTTGTTACTTATCTGTCTCTATTCTAAAAGGATATATCTATGCGATACACGATTGGGTCATGTGACATCTTTGCCGTTCAAGGGTTTACATGAAGAAAAATTGGGTTGAGATTTGACTACCTGATAATAAATTAGAATACTGGAACACAATTATCCGGTGATAACTGCTTTAACTCTTTCATGATATGCTAACAGAAAACTCATCGAATGGGGACGAAAATTCAATATACAGAAAAACTTTGGCAATTGCCGACGAGAAAGCAATGTTTAACCTAATCTGTGTGTGTCGTATGTGTGTGTCGACAATGGTATTTTGAATCGAATCAGCTATACACTATCACCGACTGAATAAACAAGGAGGAACAGATTGGTTCACAACGAACTGGATACACTAGTTTACAAGAAAAATCTCACTAAATAAAACCCATCTTTTCTTATAGATTTTGACCTGCTGAACACGAATATCAGATTCATATCATATTCTTTTAGGTTAGCTCTTGTTTTTGAGATATTTGCCAAAAATAATTTTTTTCGGTAAACAAAAAAGTTATTTCGGTTTTTGGATCGCATTTACAAAACAAACAAATTTAATATATTAATGAAACAAGTGCATAGTAAAGATACATTTGGAGCAAACATTTTGAGCTTTTTTTTGAAAAAATTCATCAGTGATTCTGGACTTTATACTCGAAAAAAGTTGAAAAAAAATCAAAAATTTATCTTTTTTTTAAATTTTTCAACATTCAACTGCATGCATTTTGAACAAACAATGATTGTAAATTTTTTTAATTTCTTGGAGCCTATAGTTAATTCAATTTCCTTTTAAGTTAAAAAACACGAATATTTGTGCAGGTTGCACCAAGTTATTCAGGTTTTCCCACAAAAAGTAAAAACTCAAAATTTGGAAAAAAAAATTTTTTACTAGGTAAAATTTAAATTCTGCAAGTTGGTTTTTCGTGAATATCTCAAAAACAAGAGCTAACCTAAAATAATGAATGATATTCGTGTTTAGCAGGTCCAAATCCACAAGAAAAGTTTAGTTTTAGTCAGGGAGTCAAAAAAAAGTTCAAAATTTGTAAACTAGTGATCTCTTCGTGGGCTCACAAAGGACCTAATTCGAAAGGTTTTGGACTAACCTACAAAAAAGCATGAGTAAGACTCCATCAGTGCATATTATTTTTTCAACACACAAAGCTACTAAAAATGCAACAAAAAATCAAGTTCCCAAACACTGTTGGGTCAAGCGACAACTTAACTATCATTCTAATACTTGGATAACAGTTAGAATCAGTTCTACACTAGAACAATATGGGGAGAAAAGTAATTAAAGTAAAAATAAAGGACTATTTTAAGAGCTAGTGTAGACATAGTGTAGAATGGGGAGGATGTAATCTTACTGAATTTGGAACCCTGGTCCATCACTCATCTGGAAAGACGTAGGATGGCACCAACGATTCTACAAGTTACTGGCATTCGAAGCCCAGCGATCAGATTCGCTCTACAAAATGACCATCAGCATCAGCATTGGAATGAT
Source organism: Diogma glabrata (assembly GCA_963693315.1). Lineage (NCBI taxonomy): Eukaryota > Metazoa > Arthropoda > Insecta > Diptera > Cylindrotomidae > Diogma > Diogma glabrata. The sequence continues at coordinate 68,250,049 of OY856186.1, forward strand.
GCTGAAAATAAATCAAATAAGACATCACCAATAGAAAACCGGTTCAGCGGGACGATTAACTCGGCTCTCAACCATGACATCGTTTTGATCTAATCATATTTTCTTACTGACCAACTATTATATTGGCAGTTTTATGGTCAACATCAACATGGCGATCAACCAAAACCACACCTCACAAAGCTTCTGGATTCTGTAGTAATGGAAGTCAAATTAGCAAGAAATTAGCAAATAGGAATTATGCTAACGCTCAACATCCCATCTGACCACAAAGAAAGCAGGGGGTTATTTTTGATTTACTAACCGCAAATCTTATTGGTTTCAAATCAAACTTCGTTGCCTTAAAAACAGAACAGAAGTCCTAGGTGTGAACTTCTTTTCTGAATCAACATATAATATGGTAAACGGGTGTAAGTTATCGGACTAACACTTTTCCAGATCAGCTATCTGCAGTTATCCATTTGTTTTACTTATAACATGTCGGTAACAACGAAGTAACTTTTGGGAACTGCAGAATGCAGCTTGACAACGCTATGGAGACGAATTTGAATAAGCCTTCTTTCCAACGGTATTGAAACCCCAACAGAAAATCGAACAACTTGACAGATTGGTAGGTAATTTAACGACTTTATTTACGAAGTTTCTCAAAATTGCTTGTTTTTTAAACCAACCAATGGAAAAGCAAAAACCAATGGAATGAAGCTAGAAAACACTTAAGATAGCCAAAAAACAACACGACCAGGATCTCCTAGAGACTCCTGAAAAAGAAGAGAAGGCATTGAGGTGGTCCTGTATGCATTTCTGTTGAAGTTTCTAATCAACAGCTTAATCACAGTCTAGCTTTGATTGTGGTTTTAAAATACATCGTATGGCAATAATATCGGCAAAACAGAACTGTTTTTTCACTAGGGAGTGTAATATTCAAGATCGGGACCCCATAACCTTGTAGGAGATTGTTCTGGTACTTTTGTAGACAGAAAACTCAATTGGAAACCAAATATGAAAGAGAGCACAAAAAAAACAACTATACTCATGTATACTCTAGTGCAGTCAACCAGAAATCGGTGGAAAATGTGCGAACCTGCCTGTTGACGAGCTGTTCACTCCGACTATAACCATCACTTGATAGCTGAACATACATATAGTATGCAAGCAATATATCCCTGGCACTCAACGCCACACCACAGTCGTCCGATGTTCGGATCGAGCACAATAGCAACTTATATGAGCAAGGAATCCAACAAAAGAACATTAACTATATCCCGTCCAAACTATGCCTTGAAACTATAAGTTTTAGCCTTCAGGGATTTGTACAGAATTCACTCGAAATTTGCTGATCAACGATAAAATCTGGGAATTACTGATCTGCAACAGAAGCTCCAAAAGGATAGCGGAAGTGAGGCTAGTCGAATAGTGGAAGTGGGGATCCGGTGTACCCTATAAACCTATTCTGGTCTAAGTGTGCAGTCGTAGAATTATGCTGTCTTAAGACACCAACTACAACCTTATGTAAACAACCAAAACATTCTCTGGTGAAATAAACCATAAGAGGCTAAATCTGTTAAACTTTGCTAAATCTGTTCAGACTTACTAAAACTGCAATGCAAAAATAATATTTCTTAAGCCATTCAAAATTTTATAGATTTTTCTAACCTTATTCGTTCATGTATTGAATACTGTTGTAACGTTAATCTAAATATTAATAACAACGAGCGACAAAATGTGTTCTAAGTTTCTTTCAATAACGACCCTATAAAGATTGATTGAGTGATCGATCAGACCCCATCATGCAGAAAAATCTTTTGTGGAGATCGCACATAGGCAAAGTAACACTTTTTGTTATTATTATAGATGAAGATAGATAAATATACTAGATTGGTTGACATATTTGTTTTTCGCTCTTTAAACACACCAGTGTACTCAAACTGTGTATAACGAAAAAATCAGTGCTTTGAAAAACTTCTGACACTGATTCACAAAAACTTCTAACACTGTTTACCTAAACTAATTAAAACCAAAAATGTACTAAGGTCGAAAATCAGGATTTTGAATCACAAGAAACCCAATGATCTAATCAGAAGACAGTTTTGCTCACAAAAAATGACATACAAATCTTTTGCAAATATAATTTTTGAAATCTTTCATTAAAATGCATCTTAAATATTTCTCTTTTCTTTTTCATTTCGCACCGATGACACCTAAAATCACTTTTTAATTGTTTAGAAAAAATTCAATTTATGATTTTACTTACTTCGGTTGTAAATGTTCTAACTTAGGAATATTTGTAGCTCTTGGTAGTTCACCTGCAGCCTCAGCAGCAGCTAATTCAATAGGATGGGATTTCTTTTTATGACTTCGGCAATTTGATCCATTTGCAAATGTTTTATCACAAAATGGGCAAGCGTATGGCCGTAAACCAGTGTGTAATATTAAATGATTCTGTTGAAAATACAACAATTACAAAAATTATGCACAATACTAAAATTATGTTATATTTACCTTTAATGCTTTTGATCGTTTGTATTCATTGCCACAGTACTGACATTTATATTTTTTTGCATCCGAATGCACAACCATGTGCATTTTGAGTGTTCTTTTGGTGTTTAATTGAAGTCCACAATGTATACACACATAAACGGTATCATTATGAATATCTTGATGAGTCTATTATAAAAAATTGATTATATTGAATAAAAATCATATCAAATATATATATATCTCACCTTTAAACGAGGTAAATTTTTAAATTTCTTAGGACAGTGCGAACATTGAAAAGGTCTTTCGTCACTGTGGGTGATTTGATGTTCTTTTAATGCCCCTTTTGTTTGAAATGATTTACCACACTCTTCACAAATAAACGGTCTTTCACCACGATGAATTGCTCGGATATGAGCTTGAACATTAATAGCTTTGCTAAACTTTTTATCACAATAATGACAAGGATGAATCATTTTGACTGAATGCGGCAAATGAACTCGTTCGTGTGATGTAACACGTTTTACAGTTGCAAATTTTTTAGGACATTTTGTACACACATAAGGTAAATCTGGAGATTCGTGTTTCATTTTCATATGGCTTTGTAAGTTATATCTTCTCGAAAATGATTTACCACATATTTTACAACTAAAAATATATACATATCGTAAACAAATTGTGAGCTCATTTAAAACAATGTTCTTACCTAAATATAGTCCCTGAACTATCCACTTCATCAGTTTCGTTTTTTGCTGTATTATTACTAATAGTTTGAGTTAAGTCTTCCAATTTCATAGGCGTTTTAATTTCACCATCTTCCAATTCACTATAATCATCATCGTTTTGATGTTCATTCCCTACACTGGCGCAGCTGTCATTCGAACCTTCATCCGGATTGTAACAATGATTGGAATTATCTTCTGGAACAAACAAAAAATTAAAATGTCATTCGAACCTTCATCCGGATTGTAACAATGATTGGAATTATCTTCTGGAACAAACAAAAAATTAAAATAAATATAAATTATTTGGGGATCCGAATTATTTGACTTTCAGAATTTTAGTCTTAGTGTGAAAATGGTCTTTGTGTACCATTAGATGATAACTAGTATAACTATATAACTAGTTGCCATCTACAGTGTCTTCTTTTGTGTTGTTTGTTATTTCCCCAAGATGCTAGAATCAGTTGTGGGGACGAGACTGGTGCCCGCATAGTTGATAATAGGACAACTAATGGCATTGTGTTGTTGAATTTGTTTCCTTGTCTTGCTCCAAACTAGTACCAGCAAGGAATTTATAATTTCTAGCAATGGTTGAGAAATGTTATCAAAAACAACACCAGATGTTTTTGGTTTCTTCACTGTGACTATTCGGTAGCATTTTTTGGAAGATAGTTCCAGTTCTTTTTCAGTGAGTCCGTTGTATAGAGTGAGGAGTTATAGTAGGCGATGTGATCAGCACAAGAAACTATTTTTACTTCTGGTGGCTGACTCAGGCTTGACATACTTTTTTTGTTGCCAAGTTAATCAGCTTCGAATACTCACCACGATCATTCGCAACAGCGACATAATTACCATGGCAGCCTATTTTTAAGGTCGTTTATTACGTCCGTCTCCCATTGAAGTCGTGGTCTACTTCGCGGTCGCCCACTCCCTGGGGTACTAACATACATTTGATCATTCCAGACTGTGAATAGGCTCGTAGAACATGCCCAAACGAAGCAATCCTATTGGAACGGATAAAAACTATTATATCTGGACCCTCAAGAAGGTCTCTGATCTCCAAGTTATATTGCGTTCTGTACTCTCCATCGTCTGTCTTAAGTGGACCAAAAATGTAGCGTAGGATCTACGCTCAAATACAGATAAGTGTGATTCGCCATTTTGTATAAGTGTCCACGTTTGTGACCCATACATCACTACCGGCCTAATCAACGTCTAGTATAACTTGAGTTTGCTTCTCAATATGGACGGGTCTACGCCCCAGAAGTACTCGGAACCCAATTCCGACCAAGGACCATCACAACAATTTCGACGAAAGGTTCAAATCCGTCGCTCCATTTTTTGGGTTAGGAAGCAGCTGTCACTAGCCTCACTGCTTCAAGTACTCCTCGTCATGGCTGGTATTGAAAGAAATCCAACTAAAACATGGCATTGTTCAATATGTAAAAGCATTTTAAGGGCAAACATAGCATCTATCCAGTGCAACACCTGTAAAGAATGGTGTCACCTCAAGAACTGCTCAGGTTTGGCCACACATAAACAATGGACCAAACACTACATAGCGCCATGCTGTCAATTATCTAGTCAACATACCATCACGAGCTCGCAGCAAAACACAATAGGAATGAACACGCATCCGGAAACTCCGAGTGACGTCAAAATTATGCAATTGCAACGGTTTAACCAATAAGATAAATGATATCATAAATTATATGTGCAATAACACTATTCTAGTCACGGTTCTTCAAGAAACCAAATTAAATGTTAGATCTAAGATTAGTGATAATTACTGTGATTACAAAATTATAAGGCGGATAGAGGAAAGGACAAAGGTGGTGGCCTTGCCTTTATCATTCACAAAACCGTTATCTACCGTACAACCACATTGCCTGCAGTACCGGGAACTGATAAACACTTAGAACAACTAGGTATTATAATAAAATCAGGCAACACGGAGATAACTCTAGTCAATATCTATATTCCACCAGTAAGCAGCTGTGATACAGGTTATGAACCGTCCATAGGACATTTATTTTATACAAAAGACTGTCTGATTCTCAGCGATGTGAACGCTCATCATGATCTATGGCACTCGCACTTAAACACTGATTCACGAGGTGAAAACATCGCCAAATAAATCAAACCTGGGTACTAGTAAAAGTCTTTGGAATGTCATTAAGGGCCTAACTCATCCTCGAAAACCACAAAATAATTGCATGGTCTCCTTCGACGATATCCCCATTGAAAACCACAGGAAATGCGCAAATGATACATACGGAGATCCAAGAAGAGGTTTAATTGAGTAGAAAGTTCGATTACTTGCAGCGATTCGAGCTTTTACATCTGTAAGTATGCTGTTGTTTGACTCAAGCATTGATCCCAAATATTTAAAAGATTCTACTCCCTCAAATCGTTCATCGCCGCACATCAAATCTTTCTTCTCAGCCTCTCTTGAAACATTCATATGTTTGGTTTTATCTTAGTTAATTTGAAGACCAATTTTTCTAGCTTCTCTCAAGCGACTTGAAAGTCTCACTCATAACAGCTTTACTTCGACCGAGGATGAGAACTTCATAAGCGTACGCGATCATCTGTACTGAGTTTATTGACAAGATGTTGTTGTTAGTCGGTAGTTTCTTTTGACGGCACACATATAGGCTAGATTGAAGAGTATAGGAGAGATAGCATCACCTTGTCATAAACTGGAGTCGACTTTAAAGAACTTTGATATTTCGTTCTCCACTCGTACACAGCATTGAGAGCTCTGAACTGTCATTTTGCATAGTGAAACCAGTTTATTAGAGATTCCCATTGAAAACAGAGCACCATAGAGTCTCTCGTTCGAGAGAGTCGTAGACTTGCCTGAAATCAACGAAGAGTTGGTACACAGGTATGTTGCACTCTCGACACTTTCTCGCTGGTACCTCTGCGTTTCTGGAAGCCACACTGATATTCTCCAAACAGTTGTTCAACAAAAGGATTGATTTTGACTAGCAAATGTATGAAAAGATCTTATATGCTGTGCAGAGTAGAGCGATTTCCCCCCTGTAGTTTACACATTGTAAACGATTACCTTTTTAATAGATTGGTATCAGCATAGCTGAGTTCCAGTCCTGTGGCATGGTTTCAGTCCTCCAGATCATTTGAACAAGTTCAAACAATCTTAAGGATAGAGTTTCGCCACCATGTACAATCATTTCGGGTGTTATATCGTCGATACCAGTTGCTTTATAGATTATTGTATTTTAATTTTGACAGCACCGCTTCGAATTCCTCTTTGGTAGGTTCGTCTATATGTACCTTTGACGCACGAACAAGCTTTGCTCGTCGTTCGACTTGTTTCTGGTCACTTAACTTGAGAAGATTCTCAAAATAAGCGGCCCAAGTATCTAAAATATTTTTAAGGTCTACTTGTAGCTCCCTATCTGCGTTTAGAATACCTGTGGATCTAGTTTCAGGTCCTTTCCTTAAGGTTTTAACCTGTTGAAAGAAGTTACGCGATTGATGTTCGTTATTGAAGCTTTCAAGCTTTCAATCTCCTCACCCTTTCTCTTCCACCATTCTCTCTTCGTTCGTCTACATAGCTTTGTAACGGCTTGTCTTGCCAGTTTATAGTTCTCTTTCGTGGACCTGGTGTCCTTGTAGACATTTCAGATAGCAATCTCTTTTGTATTGAATAGCGTCAAGAGATGCTTGATCCATCCATGGCTTCTAGGAGTGGTTTGGTGGTCGTCCAAGTATTCCCTCAGCTATTCATGATAGCACATAAAAATTTTATTTACATGCAAGTCTACTGCCTACTGTAAAATCATTTTCGCTAAATACCAAATTGTTGTTGATAGTATTTTCATATCCATAAATGTAAAACTAGAATATGACTTTCGAACGTTATGTTGTCGATTTCTAATTTAATAATTTATAATAAATTACGTCTATATAGTATATTTACTATCGTAAAAATTTCCTAAGCAAGATCAAAACAACAAAATGTACTATGTATTTTTAATATCGTTCTTTTCTTACTCGTAGGAGTAAAATTTTAATTATTTTGAATTTCACTTCTTTGGAGTCGATTTTATTATTTTTTTTCATTCCATATGTTCAATATGTATTATTCTGTTGCGCGATTGCTGCGGAACACAATATTAGTATTTTATTGAATCCGTGTTTAATGATATATTTTATCATCCGACCAAAAGTTTACAAATCTGCGATAGAATATAATTCATTAAACACGAGCCTAATTATACAACGTTCTATCCTTCTAACAGAGTAACATGTATTAATTTAAATTAAATTATTTTAAAATTCATTGATAAAACAAGTAAAATTAATAAAAAACAATGAATTTTATTTTTTCTTGTACCATTCCAAACAATAAACTAATTTTTATTCAATCTCGATGCCTATTTAATTGTTTGGTATTGTGAAAATGGAATAACCTACAATTAAAGACATCAAATTTTAATATAACGAGAGATGAGAAACCAAACAACAATCATAAAAAATATTTTTTTGGTTTTTTTTTGGTTTTGATCCTTCAATATTAAAAAGACTACAAGACAGTATACAATACATAAAAAATATATTTTTTTCACAATGGACTTTCAATTCAATTTAAACGTAGTAGCCTTTGCATTTTTAAACATTCGAGAGAGGGACCTGCGCATTAGTTTGGATTTAATGTTTTTATATAATAGAGGGAAAAATGTTTTTTTTGATTTTTTTATAAAATGCAATCGAAATTATTTATAATACCATCAAAAACATTTATATCAGAGTTCAATACAATCAAATAAATTGTTTTATTGTGATCCGCTGTATTCACGCAACAGAATAAAATTAACATCTGTTTATTACTCTTTGAAGACTGATAAAGCACACAATTGTGAAAGTCTACACCAAAACGCTACATTTCACATGTTCTTTAGAAAATAAGTTGTGTACTTAGATCGGTTCCAATTACTGAGTTATAGCGAAAACTCGAAAATTTATCTATGCTTAAATTAGAATTATGTTTCCTTTTTGTAGAATAGAGCTTGCTTTAGACGTGATGGAATCAATGTAATGATATAATCCATTTTCTCGTGTTAAAAAAATGTAATAATTGAAATGTAGCGTTTTGGTGTGGCTGTGGATCTCAATTATTGCCGGAATGATTAAACAATTTTTTGTTTGTTCGCTCTGAAGTCTGAAATAAGTTTTTTTAAATTATATTTGATAATTTAATTGTATTTTAGAAAAGAAAAACATTATCGCTATGATTATATAAAAATCAATAAATTCAAACTAATGCGCATCTCCCTCTCTCAAATATTGAAATAGACAAAGGCTACTCTGATTAAATTTAATTAAATTTCTATTGTAAAAAAAATAGGATTTTTTATGTTTGTTTTTTCGTCTCTCAATTTTCATTACTATTAGTTGTTAGAACTTTGATGTATTTCATTGTAGGTAATTTTATTCGGTAAAAAAATTAAATAGACAAGGAAATTGACAAAAATTTAATTAATTGTTTTCAATTAATGGTAAAAAAAACTAAAATAAATTTTTTTTTTATTCGTTTTACTTGTTTTATCAAAGAATTTTAAACTAATTCAAATTTAAATTACTACGGGCCGATTGTATGAACAAGGATGGATAGAAAAAAATCCAAGGATAAAATTCTATCTTCATCCGAGGGTTATTTTTTTCGTCGATTGTATAAACACGGATAGATTAATTTTTATTTTTATTTTTATTGCAGTTTATAGCATTTTTTATAAGTGGCAATACTTTTTCTTTTACTTTTCTATTAAATAAATTTAATTATAAAATAAAAAACATTTTTTCAAAATCGAAATTGAATATATTAAAATTATATTAAAAATATTATTTATTTTACTATTAATTTAAATCAAAAAACAAATTTTTGAAACGCAGAAATTAAAATTCAAAAATAACCACAAATTGTAAACAAATGCTACTATGCGCATGTCAAGAAAAAAAAAATTGTTTTATCCTTTGTTTTAGAGAAGAAAAACAAAAGATAGATCTAAGGATCGATCAATAATCCTCGGATAGATTTTTTAATCTATCCTGATTCATACAATACAAACGACGATTAAGCCGAGGATTTATCTTCTATCCGCATTCATACAATCGGCCCTACGTGTTACTCTGTCGGAAGGATAAAACGTTGTATTGGCTTCGTGTTTAATGGATCATATTCTCTTGCAAATTTGCCATGGTCGCTCGTGCCTGGCTCGCATTGTAAACTTCTTCTCGGAAAATAAAATATAGCATTAAACACTTACACAATAAATTACTATTATTTCGAGCTAGGAGTACAAACGATATGTTTTTAATTTTAATCCTGCATTTAAGAATTTTATACTTTTTTTTCTTATTCGCTTTTTTTTTGGTTTCTTTAAACTTTATTTCGTTCATCCCTGTTGTTTTAAATTACATTATGTATGTAAATGTGAGCAAGAAATAACCTGCACTTGCACTTATCTAATATGAAATACTTCGTATGGTCCGTAATAGAATCATAGAATATTTATTGGTCCGTAGCATGAAATCAGTTGAAAAACACTGCTCTACAACACAATTTGATGTAAATTATTTTTGAGTTTGTTCTTCTACGTTTACGGAACCCTGTTCGGCGACCGAATTTTATTCGCAGTTGACCGACTTTATTCTGTTTTGTTTTGTAGGGAATGAAGTCTCTGGTGAACTCGTTGACGCACATCTTGTTATTGGTTACTGTTGAGTGAAATTGCTATGATTCCTATTTTGCGCTGCGGGTTAGACCGTTGTTTAATGGATTTGCGATAGTTTTTTGTGCCCGCGTTAAAACTACTTTGTTTAAGGTGGTTGCAAGTTTAATTTACGTTTGGTCGACATTTTTTGAATTATTAGATTATTTGAATCCTTGTCGCGTAGTTCATCTTTTATAGTCATTAGTCATATACTACTCACAATTTAGTGCGCTACGGGGTACGATACTAACCGGGACCGGGGTTGATTATAACTGATGTTATGGTAGTTTTGAGTGGTCTAATGGTTGGACTGTCTTCTAGGTCTGATTGTTTTTAGGCAAAACATTGACAACCATTAACTTCAATCGTCAATCATTCTGTTATAAAATATTGAAAATCTGGGTCTAGGACTATTCGTGTAAGCTTCGCAGTCAAAGTTATATATTAATATCTCATTTTTTTCCGCATTTAACGTTAATCGATTGTTATCAAACCAAGATCGAAGAATATTTAATCCGACTAGGAATCGCCCAGTGGCCGAAATTCGGCCATTGTAAATAGAAATTGCAAATAGACCTTCCAACCATATAGATACAACACATTATTTCAAAGTTTAATCAATTGATATAGATTAATTTTGAATTGTGAAGCAAATAACTTGAAAAAAAAAAACAAAATAACCGGACAAAAAACTCAAAAAACACACCTTTCACATTTTTGCCATTTTTTCTGAAAAAAATCGTCAAAATTAAAAGAAAAAGTATTTTTCTGCACTTCTACTACTCATAACCCTTCCAACGATATACATATTACCTCACTTTTGATGGGAAAAATATTTTAAAATTGTACCACAAAAATATTGCTTACGTATTTATATATAGAAGATATAGATTGATTTTGAATTGTGAAACAAATAACTTGGAAAAACAAAATAACCGAACCAAAAAACTCAAAAAACACAAACATCACATTTTTGCCATTTTTTTCTGAAAAAATCGTCAAAATTCAAAAAAATAAGTGGATGAGCGATATTATATTGGAATGCAATTACAACACTAGGTGCGTTCGATTTGACTGAAGCAACTGAATCAACTGAAAAATTGAATGCAATTGTTGTTGTTTTTTCATTTGTTTCAGTCAAATCGAACGCACCTACTATCAGAGTCATGAGGTACTGATCCACTCAGTTCACCTACACAAACAAAATATTGGTTAAAAGTTCGCTATTGTTAAAATTATTTTTTGTAACTAAGTTGCAAAATCTACGCTTTTTCCTGCGTCATTTTAGTAATTAAATGACTTCATTTAAGCGTTAATATAGTACATTGGTCAGATTCATTAAAGTACTAATTGTAGTTATATATAATAATTTATTAAAGCATTAATAATAATGGTTTAATGATTCATTAAAGTATTAATAATAGTTCAAAAATTGAATGATTTTGTTCAAATTATAATTATTTGTTAGAGGTGAAGTTAATAGTACAAGAGTTGAATATACAACCCCGTAAATTGGGATTATCGTTTCCCATTGGCCATGCAGGCGAATTTTCCAAAGCACTACGTACTTGTAGCGTACTTTCAGTGATCGTCACCTCTTGTGACGAAATGATTCTCTTGATTTCTTCTCTGCTCGTACTAGCATTAGCGACCGAAGTGCTTGATGAACCAACGGTTGACATTATACTCGCGACTGAAGTAGGAGTATAATGGTCCAAAATTCTGTGGCCTGTTTCTTTGTTCGTATTATCATTAGCGATCGAAGCTGAAGTCGAAGCTGTTTTAGTTGCGATTGAAGCAGTTGATGTATCATCGTCCAAAATTCGTTTTGCGATTTTGCATTTGTTGGGAATGGAGCTGTCCACATACCCCTCAGCAACGTTACCAGATTTCCATCCGCTAAATCTCTTCAATAACGACAAATGCGCACCCGAATCCGCCAGCAACGTGGCACCACTTCTACGGAAGCAGTGTCCCGTGTACAATTCAGGACTTGATAATCCCAAAAATTCCGCAATCTTCTTCGGAATAGCTCCGAAAGTATTTATACCAACAGGTTGACTTATACACTTTCCGGTGCGATAACCAACAAAAAATCGTCGATGTAGTGTTTTGGAAGGACGGAGTGAAACGTATTTTCGAAATACAGCTAGCAAACTGATGTTACCAAGAGATCCCTCTGTGATGACGAACTGACGTGGAACTTTTGTCTTTGTTTCAATAATGTTAACAACCACAAATTCACCTGTATCATTCACATCATCTATTGATAGCTTAAGTAAGTCTTCCCTACGACAACCACCAGCTACACCAACTATAAGTACAGTCTAAAAAATTGTATGAAAAAATCAGAACACATAAAACACCTTTATTATAACGTTTACCTTTAACAACAAGTACTCACTATCACTAGCAGTGGATAGAAATTTTTCGATTTGTTCCTTGGTAAATGTTTTTGACTTTTTCGTGACGTGACCTTTACTCTCCCTTTTCAAATAAGCTATCAAGTTCGTGAATGATTTCATATCCACGCTGGTGTTCAAATAAACCATAGTTCTTAGTTTAGAGTACTCGCACCACAATGTTGAAGGTTTCATGGATCCTAGTTTTCTTACAAAATAGGCCAGCATGACCGTTTCATTGATTGTTGTAGTTTTTGATTCTTTGAACCACTCATTAAAATTTTTGTATGAAGTTTCGTACTTCAATTTCGATTTTTCCGGTACGATTGTAGAAATAGCTTCATTGGCTGCTTTTTCTATATCTGACGATACAAAATCATCATCACTTGAACTCGTCTTGATATTTTTCACAATTGGCAGTATGAAAACTAAAAGAAAACTAAGGCTACTTACTCCTTATAAGATCAAATTGGTTTTCTCAAAACGTACTATATACAAATGCAATTTGTTTAATTGTTTTTTTTTATAAGTTTAATTTTGCAGCTTCGTTACAAAAAATCTTGTATGAAACACGTTGCCAAATTAGTTGTTTTAAGCACTCGATGTATTGTGAACCTCGGCTTCGCCTTGGTTGCCAATTTCCCATCTCGTGCTTACAACAACCTAATTTAGCAACTTATTTCATAAATAGCTAGTTCGCTCTTGTTAAATGTACGCTAAAATATTGGTTAAAGGCTCCTGAAATCTTACTGCAAACAGTTTGTGCAAACAAACTGTTAAGATCACTCACTTGCATAGTGTAAGAAGGCAGAGGGATTTCTTTGTCTGCACATCGTAAAGATATAATGCTTAATAGTCTCAGGGGCGTTCAATTTACAAAACTTTTAAAAAACGTTAATAGAATAAGAAACAAATTTTTGCACGAAAAAAACTGAAATTGCATATAAGCCAGTTATTGGCATATTCCATAATGTAACGCAGTCTCCCTCAACGATTAAAGCCTAGACATAGAATTATATGAAGTCGCTTTTTTTCGAGCAGGCGATAAAGTACCATCATCAAGAAATATCTAATAACTAACAATGAGAGTGCTACCGTAGACTTAATATAGTTCATCTATCAGCATTTCCAAAATATTACTTGTGCTCCTGATATCTTACTGCCATAGCCGGTGGTATGCGATATTTCACGTTAACTCTTATGTCAAAAGCAGGGACTGGAGTACGCAAGGTTGTTACACCCGAAGATCAAAAATAAAACAAATTTATAATCAACAAAAACGTATCCCTCCGTGAGGGCACTAACACGAGTTTCCGCTTCACAACAATACCGGTATACTGCTGAATGTATGACACTGAATTACGTAAAATTATTTGTTACGGAAAAGTTACAGCAAAGACCAATTATAAATTTTGGTGCCAAAAGTAACAATGGGAATTGGGATTATCTTGATTAAAAAAATAATTTTTTAATAAAGCCATTTTCCAAATCCAGTTATAATCACAAAAGTAAGAATGATCTAATAGATGTTACCTTCATCTTCCTTTTCTAAATCCACTCCCTCGTGTATTACTATTTCATTGTAATCCTGCTTTGGTTGTTTCCCAACTGACTCGAAACATTCTTGAACTAATATCTCTTGTTTGACATTGTGTTCTTCCAACGTTGAAAAACTCACTAGATCTTCCGTATCCGTGACTTGATCGATTTTCAACGCTTGGACCCCTTCATTCTCTACATAATTAATCACAAAATCTCCATATTTCTCTTCATCATCACAGATTCCGAATTTCATCCGTATTGCTTGTATTTCATTTTCTTCAGGTATATCGACATTTATACGTCCATATAACAATTCCGAAAACATTAAATCTGATTTTGCACATTTATCAGCAAATTTTTTTAATCGAACTATAAATTGAAAACAATTTTGACATATATTTCGAGGACCATCATCATATGGAGTTATCTGCAATTAAGAAAAAAACAATTGTTATATCTAACTGCATGGAATGAGGCCAAAATAATTATATATTTTGTTATTAACAAATTATTTTTTATATCGCAAGAGAATGTGAAATTTATCCAATTGATAACATATATATTAGACACGTTCTTAATTCCACAAAACAAAAGTCACACTTATTTATTTTACGTAAAATGAATCGTAATTTAATTTGAAGTATAAATGAGAAACAAATAATTGATTAGCGATCAACAAAGAGATAGTTTTTCATTGAGTTGATATACTATAATGAAATTAAAAATCCTCCATTTGTAATTTTTTTAGAATAAACGATAACAATTGATCTCACCGATAAATTAAAATATTTCTGCAATGTTTCCGATAAATCAGTATCAGATTCCAACTTAAAATATATATTAATACCACTTTCATCATTTTTAGCACACAAACGGCACCAATCTCGCCAGTTTGTTAACATTTTTTAATAAAAGTATTTTCATATATAAACAATTTTTCTTTCTTTACACCCTTCGATTCTCGATAGAAAAAACATCGAATTTAAATGTGAAGTTAGCTGGAATTGTAGATATTAAAAAGTTATTGTATTCTTTTCGGCTGTACCGAACAAGTTCCACCACCGAATAATTGAATTTTGTATTCTTTTGGAATGAATTTCAATACAAAAAAATAATTTGGTGTTGGAACTGTACTGAAATTTGTTCGGTACAACCGAAAAGAATACACTATATAATATTTTTTGTAGTCGTACAACTTTTGCCAAAAAAATTGCTCTAATACGCCCCTTTTTGATCTGAGATCAATTTTTATTGACATTACGTGTTCTATTTAACCAAAAAAAGGGGTGTTTTTTGCCCGAAAAATATTTGTTTGAATCTAGATTTTTAGCTAGAGCAAAACATAAAATACAATAAAGAATACAAATACATTTAAAAAATCTGTCAAAATTAGTAAACAAACAAAACGCCATTTACTTATTATTTTTTTTAATAGTGAAATAGTTACTTAATGAGCGTGTTTGGTACAGGTATATGAAACAAAAAATCACGTTATTAAACGTCAAAGTTGCTTGCTACTAATTTCACTTCGTTGAATATTACGTCAAACCGGACCGAACAGTCAAAAAAACAAAATGTATTTATAAATCAAACTTTAGACGTTACTTTTATTACAATTAATTTGGTCACAAACAATAAATTTATCCCGAAAACACAAAACCAAATTTATCAAGAATAGTTATCACAAAAATGTAAGCATAAATAAAACAATACCAAAAGCATAAAGAACCAAATAAAATAGTTTTATTGACACCTAAATTCAAAATATTTTGACATTTAAACGCAAGAAAAAACTTGATTTTTTTTCGTGAGAAATGGCCGCGTTTATACTGTTTTTACTACAGAAAAATCATGATTTTTTTTATCAGAATGTATGTACCGAACACTAGGTTTAAATAAAATATTGTTTAAATCGTGTTTTAAGTTGAAAATTAACGACAAACTAATTAATTGAATACAATTAATTACAAAAATATTCAATGACAATTCACAAATACAACTACAAAACTGGATCATATTTTTTCATGTTCTTTTTATGAAAAAAATAATCACTTTTTCGCTCTGGACAAAAAGAATTCGACATAAATCATTTTGTGGGCGATGTTTCCATTGTAATTTTTATGTAGTTTTCTTATGACTTTTCTAAATCAATTTATAAATTCGGGTCTGAAAAGAACAAAAAAAAAGTTGATGTGAAATATGTTTGTATTAGTGATATTTAAATGGCGGTTGTCTACTTTTAAATTTGAAAAATTTCGTATAATAGCATATGCTGCAATTGCGTATTGAAATATTTATAAAAGATTCAATTAATTTGTACAAAAAATAATTTTGTTTTATTCATTCATATTTGTTTTCAATTTAAATTACTTCATTTTAGATAAAACGTCTCGTTTTTTTCTATGATGCATCTTCTAATAAATCCATTTAAGAGTTTTTTTTTATTTCTTAGGAGTTGTTTTATTAAATGTTAGTTACATTATTGTATATATATACTATGAAACACAATAATTAATTCTTCAAAATTAACCAATTCATAGTTATATAAAAATTGTCGTTAACAAAACGTTTATTTTAAAAATTTTCTTTGTTGATATAATGTCAAAAAAATTTACGAAAAAATGCACATTGTTTTTTTGATGTAATGCCCAAAATACATGTGCAGAAAGTCTGCACGCAGTGCTGCATGCATATCTGCATCTAAAATAGATGTGCAGAATTTTTATATATTTGACGTGCAGAATTTTCGTAACAATGAAAGTCCGTGTTCTTACGTATTATGAAATAGTTATAAGTGAAAGTTGTCGCAATTTAAAGAAAACTGTCTTTTTAATTAAAAGATAGAAGAAAATAATTGAATCGTTGCCTGTAAAAACGTTTATGTCTAAATTAAAATTTAAGCATGCAGAATTTACATGTAATTTCTCTCATATAACAACCCATGTTCTAATTTCGCTGCATGCAGAATTCTGCACATGTATTTGGACCATAAATCGGAAAAAAATTGATGTTTTTGGGTGAAAAGAACAAAATTTTTGATTTACATCAATTTTTTTTATGGATTTGGGTGAAAAGAATTCGACATTACTCGCAATAAATAGCTTTTACAATTAAAACACACGGCAAATCAAAGCTAAAGTGTTTTTGGTCTCTTATGGTGGGTTGACCATATAATATTTCATATAATTCCTACAATTATTAAACATATTGATATAGTTTAAATATATTGATATAGTTCTTATCATATCGAGTATATGTATTCATTTGAAAAAACTTCATCTACCTATAGGTAGGTATAGACATTTTGAATTTTAAAAAAATTTCGTTAAAGGTTTTCGCTTTAAAACAGATTGTGTGATATTGTGTTTAAACTAGCAATAGATGTTCCCTTTTAATAGAAAATCTAATTTTAATGTAAATATCGAAAATATTGGAAAAGTTCTTTTAAAGAATGAAATATGTGAAAAATTTGTAAAATTAAATAACTGGGTAAATTGTGTGTGAAGTGCTCTAAGTAAAATTAAATAAAAAACGAAAACCCAAGTGAAATTTTTTATTTTTTGAAACTTGGGGCACTTTCGTGTCATGAATGTGGGGTACTTTTATCCCTGACGAATCTGCCTCACTGTGACAAATTTGCACAGCATAATTTTATTTGTAATATTTACTTTTGTAATAAAGGTACAATATATTTAATATATTTTAAACTATTTTTTAAATAGCAAAGTCGCAACATGGTTTGACAATATAAAAAACAACAGACTGAACCAATATAAATGAAGAAGATCTGAAATTAGCAATTTTGCCGATGTGTTAAAATCATCGAAACGGCTTCAAGTACAGCTGTAAAATATAACATTGAACGAACCACAGTTTGATATATCGGACTATTTCACAATTTGTTTAATGTCGAATTCTTTTTGCCAAAAAAATTGCTCTAAACACGCCCATTTTTGATCTAGATCAAGTTTTTTTGACATAACGTATTCTATTTGACAAAAAAAGTGATTTTTTTTTGCCCTAAAAACTTTTGTTTGAATCTAGATTTTTAGCTAGAGCAAGCATAAAATACAATAAAGAATACAAATACATTTAAGAAATCTGTCAAAATTAGTAAACAAACAAAACGCCATTTACTTATTATTTTTTTTAATAGTGAAATAATTACTTTTTAAATAAAATATTGTTTAAATCGTGTTTTAAATTCAAAATTAATAATAAACTAATTAATTAAATACAATTAATTACAAAAATATTCAATGACAGTTCACAAATACAACTACAAAACTGGATCATATTTTTGCATGTTCTTTTCATGAAAAAAAAAAATCACTTTTTCACTCTGGACAAAAAGAATTCGACATTAGATTTAATTTTGTGTATTCTTAGAGTTCTTTCTTGGAATCGACAGAACAAGGCACGGCTTGAATACGGCTTCGAGTTTAAGAAAACCGCAAAAAACTAGTTTAGGGCGATTTCGAGCCCTTGTAAAAAAAACTGATAGAAACCGATAGACCGTTTTCTATCGTTTCCTATGTGGTTTTTGAATGAGAATTAATGGGTTGGAATCGTTTTTTCCCATAGAAACGGATGCGTGCTTTTACGTTTTGCCTTTTGTGGTGGATGCAATTTCTATCGTTTTTGGCTGTTTCTTATCGTTATTTTCTGATAGAAATGAAAATCTAGTGAAAAAATAGAACCGTTTTCTATCGTTTCCTATGCGGTTTTTGAATGAAAATGGATGGGGATGTATCGTTTTTTTCCGATAGAATGTTTGTATCGCTTTAATCGTTTCCCATCGTTTTTTGGTAGATTATCCAATCGTTTTCAATGGGATATTTCACATTATTTTCTTTTCTGTTAATTTCTATCCGTTTTAATCGTTGCTTATCGTAAAAGCCGAATTTTAGTGCAATATCCTATCGTTTTGAATCGTTTTAAATGGGTTTTTTCACATTATTTTTTTTCCTGTTAATTCCTATCTGTTTTAATCGTTTCTTATCGTAAAAGCCGAGTTTTAGTGCATTATCCTATCGTTTTGAATCGTTTTCAATGGGTTTTTTCACATTTTTTTTTGTTTATTCCTATCCGTTTTGATCGTTTCTTATCGTAAAAGCCGAATTTTAGTGCAATATCCTATCGTTTTGAATCGTTTTAAATAAGTTTTTTTCGCATTATTTTTTTCCTATTAATTCCTATCCGTTTTAATCGTTTCTTATCGTAAGAGCCGAATTTTATTGCAATATCCTATCGTTTTGAATCGTTTTCAATGGGTTATTTCACATTATTTTATTTTCTGGTTATTCCTATCCGTTTTAATCGTTTCTTATCGTAAAAGTCGAATTTGAGTGCATTATCCTATCGTTTTGAATCGTTTTCAATGGGTTATTTTACATTATTTTTTTCTGTTAATTCCTATCCGTTTTAATCGTTTCTTATCGTAAAAGCCGAATTTTAGTGCAATATCCTATCGTTTTGAATCGTTTCCAATGGGTTTTTTCACATTATTTTATTTTCTGGTTATTTCTATCCGTTTTAATCGTTGCTTATCGTAAAAGCCGAATTTTAGTGCAATATCCTATCGTTTTGAATCGTTTTCAATGGGTTATTTCACAATATTTTTTTTTTCTGTTAATTCCTATCCGTTTTAATCGTTTCTTATCGTAAAAGCTGAATTTTAGTGCAATATCCTATCGTTTTGAATCGTTTTCAATGGGTTATTTCACATTATTTTATTGTCTGGTTATTCCTGTCCGTTTTAATCGTTTCTTATCATAAAAGCCGAAATTTAGTGCATTATCCTATCGTTTTGAATCGTTTTCTATAGGAATTTCACAATATTTTATTTTGTATTATGCATTTTCATTTTGATCGTTTCCTATCGTAAAAACCAAATTTTGGTAGAATAACCTATCGTTTTGATTCGTATATCGTGTACAGAGAAATAAATGGAAGGCAGCTGAATGGTTATCTAAGACTTCCCAGTAAAAGTGTTATACCAGATTTACTAGTAACTTCCCAGTAAAAGTGTTATACCAGATTTACTAGTAACTTACTATTAACGCGTTATAGTAACAAGACCAAGACAAACCCAAGACCGCGCGAACAAAATGTCCCACCTCGTCTTGTATAACATGTATAGGGTTTGTCTGGTAAGACGTGTCTTTAGTTTGTCTGGGCAGACATGTCTTTAGTTTGTCTTGGTAAACCTAAATCGTGTAACCACCTTGGTATAGAATTTGGAATTTTTGTAAATAAAATACATTTTAATAATTATGTTTAAGTTGTTTATTATCTGTAATAAAATAAACAAATATAAATACAAAAATATTTCTTAAATAAATATTTAAAATAATACTATATATACAGTTATTAATTATCATATATCAATCTGGAAAAATAAAATGGGGTTAAGCTAAAAAAATAACATATATAATGTTTTAAAATTTGAGTATTTACTTATATATCCTATATTTATATTAAATTTATATCCTATATTTATAATTTTTTTAAGTAAACTTACGTTTACAATTCCCTTTATTATATTTAAAAAATTTAAATATGATTAATAACTTTAATTATAAATTCACTTTATTAGAATTAAATGGTCGACATATATATACATAAAACGTAAAAACACAATTGTAAATTGTTCTCATATAATAGTTTCGATCTTTTTCGAATGTGCGTATAAGCAGTGGCACTATAAGAGATATATGCCTTTCTTACTTCCACTAACGCACTCTTATGAATGATAACAAACTAAAGACGTGTTATACTAGTAACAAAAAGTTTAGTGGGTTTGTACTAGATTTCTGTGTTTTAAAGGTTAGCATTAGATAAATATCGTTTAAATCCATTTTTACTGTTAATACGCAGTCTTTACGTACTGTTTTAAGGTAAATACTTCTCAAATCGCTTTAAATCAATGCGAATTGTTATTTATCAATTTGTGGCAGGAATTCAATTAAAGAACGATGTTGCTGGAGCAACATTTAACTTGCATAGTGCTATTGTGCTATTTATGTGAATCCGTACGCCGAATTGCCCCTTATGGGTAACATCCGCATTTCCTTATGAAAGTAATATTTTTAAGTCAAAGAGATTAATCAAAACTCCAAAAATCCAGATGTTCAAATAGTAGAAAATTTATTAAAGTGGTTGAATTTTAATAGTTATATAGAGAAAGAGAACTCTTCAAACTCAGAAATGTGCTCATTATACTGTAAATCTCTTTTTGGTCGTGTTTCGTTAACACCGAATGTTACAAAAACCACAAATGGAGTAATACCTTAAGGAACAGGACTTTATGAAAGTGATGTGAAAACTTATGTCCAATTGTTGGCTAGTTTGTGCAAAGAGATGACGCACCAGGACCTATATTTGAAAGATGTATTTTTGCAGGAACAGTTCCTCATACCAATGAGTATAATAGTCAATCAATAAAAATGGATGACTATAGTTCAATTGAAAAACAATGAAGTTATTTTGAGAATTTCTGACTTTATTGTGATGAATGGAAATGTTTCGTTTTGGGTACCAAGCTAGAAACAGAGGCAGTTGTTTTTGAGAATTTGACAGTAAATTTTATTTTAGAAATTAAAAATCGAAGAAATATATTTTTAAAAGCTCATAGAAATAATCAGTGTTGATAAGATGTATTTAAATAAAATGTCGATTAATAATGATACATACTGAAATTTAAAACGATATAAAAAAACTTCTATAATAAATTATGTATCTATATTCTATACTATGTAGTATGTATGTATATATAATAAAAACGTAAAACAATAAAAATAATTTTAATAAAATTTTTCAAGCCAAAATTAAAAATGCCTTGTTATTTTATTCACCCGGATGAGAACCCATAAGGTCAAAGTATTGAGCAGATTATTTGAAAATATCAATAGTCCATAACTAATTTTCAATTATTAATCTAATAAATAATATTTTTCAATAGGATTATAAATGAGCAATAATTGTAATTAAACTCTATGAACCAGTGTTGATAGGAAAAGGTTCCAAAAATCTAAACAAAACTCGGCCTGAAAATTGAGATGATGGGAAACGGTTAGATTTATTAGATTTTTTTGAAAAAAAAATGTCAATCGTAAATTTCAGATTCAACCCGATAGGAATTTCATGGCGGAAAAATACGATAGGTTATGATTGGTGTTACTAATGGAATGTAGGATAGAAAACGCTTAAAACATTTGTTGTGCCAGGACTATTGCTCTTTTGCTTTAAAAATGATAGTTTTGTTTTCAATTATAATTTCATTAATTTTCTCAAAAGTCGCTGTGTTTTTTTATGCGACTGTGTCGCTATATTTTTGTACGCGACTGTTGGAATTTAGTTACGTCACTCAATTTCAACAATAAACGTGTTTGAATACATTAATTTTTTTTTAACTTGATTTGTTTGATTTTGTTTATGGAGAGGGAAACAAAAAAATCTGAAAAATATACTATAAAAACGAAAAATTCATAACATAAGTTCAGTATAACATTGAAACTCAACCAGTATACCATATATATCAAAGTCCATTTGATATTATATGGTATACTGGTGATGTTGAATTAGCATAACTTTAAAACTCAAAGTTATTGTTTAGTCTAAATTATTCATGCATGAAAATTAAAATAATTAAAAATAAAATTTTTGGAAGTTGTCTTCTTTTATTAAATGAAAAAAATGGATTAAAAGAAAAAAGAAAAGGAAAAAAATTATAAAAATCGAAGGCTTGAGTTTTGTTTTTTTTTTGAAAAATAAAAGTGTGTAAAAAGTAATGTTGTCTGAACGTTTTGCGTTCTTACTTACACATGCAGTGTTGGTATATAGAGCAGCTACCACTAAAATTGTGTCGGATGTAACGTTAAATTGCTTAATACCCAAATCGGATCTAGAAAAAGTATTTATAGGTGGTCTGTTATTTTGCAGTTCATAAGATTTGTGAACTTGAATCTCTATTTCTGAGTTATTGATTTGAGTTATGGATATGGTTGGAAATCAGCAACATGTTTATTTGGAATAAGAAATTTTGGTGGTGATATTAATGGTTGTGTCAGACATCCAACCAAAGAATTATGTATATGGTTACAACAAAGATCAGTCACAAAACAAATATGGCTAGGGAGTTACGATGAAGACAACATTGATGTAATAATGTAAGCTTATAAATTTTGATTTGTATAATTTTTGATTGAGTTTTGATTTTAGAATAAATAAATTTCTTTATGTTAGTACATTTATAAGTTTAGTTTTCAATAATATAAGAGATTTCCAGGTGAAGTTACTTTGTTTGTGTTAAAGTCAGTGTTTTCAGGTATAATTATAATAAAGTTTTGAGCTATCCGGTGCAAATTATATTATAGTTTTTTTTTCGTAAAAGTTCAAATTGTTATACGTGGCTCTCAAATAAGGGCCAGTTCTTATACATTTTCAGTTTTACCAAAAAATTTCCATCGAACACTTCAGATTTAGAACGATTAACAACGATAGAAATTCTATCGTAAAAAACCCATTGAAACCAAATCTAAAACTATGGAGGGGCTGAAATCTCAAGCTCTGAGATATCAAGACTTCGGTTTTGGTTAAGGATTTTGATATAGCTTTCGGCATAAAACTTTTATGAGGACATTGTTTTTAGTTTTGGGCAGTGATGTATATCAAACAGAAAACTCTTTGTTGAAGTACATGTATTTTTTTATCTCTGTTTAGAAATTTATTACAAAACTAACACGAAACATCAATACGTTGCTGGAAAATCATAACAGATCTTAAACTAACATAATTTAGTGAAAAGATGATACAATCAGCAAACTACTCAAAAACCTCTCCATTTAGCGTTTCGAGAAAATATTACAAAATCACGAATACATACTTCTTTCGAAATTTCAAAAAATTAAATAAAATCAAACTTTTTTCAAAATTCTAAAAATATTCCGAAAATTATTACAAAACCTCAGATTAAACTTTTTTCAAAAATTCTGAAAATATTGCAAAAATTATAACACAATCAAATATTGAAACTTTTTTCAAAATTCCAAAATTATTCCAAAAATTAGAATAAAATCAAATTAATACTAATAAAATTAAATTCTAATAATATTCCAAAAATTCTTAAAAATTCAAACTTTTTCCAAAATTCTAAAAATATTCCAAAAATTCTTATAAAATCAAAGATTGAAACTTTTTCCAAAATTAGAAAAATATTTCAAAAACTATATCAAATTCAAAAATTTCCATGTCACATTTACGTCATACAAACAGCTAAATTTTTTTTCCAAAAAATTGGCTAAAAAAATAAATGAAATCATTTTTTTGACATACTTTACAATATTTTTTTAACAAACTTATAATGCAATAATTCTCTATAACAATAATAAAATTTCATGTCATACAAATAATTAATTTTATTTTTTCCAAAAAATTGAGTAAAAAAATAAATGAAAATCTTTCTTTTGACACACTTGACAACATTTTTTTGTCAAACTTATAATGCAATAATCTAGTTTTTGGTCTCACATACCAATCCCAACCATCAAGATTTCTTAAAATTCAATGTTTCTATTCGTAATCACTTAAAATGAACGTTTTTAAGCAAAAAATATGCAAATTTCCTTGTTTTGACACACTTGACGATTTTTTTGACACACTTCCTGTACAGTTATCGAACACAACGTCCTTCCCATTGAGTAAACCTATTTTTAGAAAATAAAAATTGAAATCCGTCCAGCCGTTTTCTAGATTTCGTCGGTTGTGACGGCCGGCCGCCAGACAGACATCCTTTTTTTTTTCTTTTTTAGAATCAGTAGTTCCTTAAACGTCGAGAAATGCCAAAAAAAATTGGGGTAAGAATTTCACTTTTGGCTCATCAATGCAATACTTAGGTTTTTTCAAAACCGAAGTAATATCCCATACGCGACGGTAGATGCCGATTGGTTTGTTTTTTTTATTTGAAAAAATTTCAATCGTAAATTTCAAATTCAAACCTATAGGAATCTGATGGCGGAAAAATACGATAGGTTACGGTTGGTTTTACATATAGAATGTACCATAGAAAACGTTTAAAAACTTGTTTAGTTTTACCAAAAAATTTAAATTAAAAACTTCAGATTTAGAACGATTAACAACGATAGAAATTCTATCGGAAAAACCCATTGAAACCAAATCTGAAATATCCCATAGGTGACGATAGATGCCGATTGGTTTGTTTTTCTTGAAAAAATTTCAATCGTAAATTTCAGATTCAAGCCGATAGGAATCTGATGGCGGAAAAATACGATAGGTTACGATTGGTTTTACATATGGAATGTACGATAGAAAACGTTTGAAATCTTGTTTAGTTTTACCAAAAAATTTCAATCAAAAACTTCAGATTCAGAAAGATTAACAACGATAGAAATTCTGTCGTAAAAAACCATTGAAACCAAATCTGAAATGTCCCATAGGTTACGGTAGACTACGATTGGTTTGTTTTTCTTGAAAAAATTTCAGATTCAAGCCGATAGGAATCTGATGGCGGAAAAATACGATTGGTGCTACATATGGAATGTACGATAAAAAACTATTCAAAACTTGTTCTGTTTTACCAAAAAATTTCAAGTCGTGATCTTCAGATTTAAAACGATTAACTACGATATAAATTCTATCGTAGAAAAACCATTGAAACCGAAAAGTAAAAAATCCTAGAGAAAACGATAGATTACGATTGGTTGATTTCTCCTGAAAACATCTCAATCGTAAATTTCAGATTCAGCCCGATAGAAATATAATAACGGGAAAATACGATAAGTTATGATTGGTGCTATATATGTAATGTCAGATAGAAAACGATTCAAAACTTTTTCAATTTCACCAAAAAAAATTTCAATCGTGATCTTCTGATTCAAAACGATTAACAACGATAGAAATTCTATCGTAGAAAAACCATTGAAACCGAAAACTGAAAAATCCTATAGGCTACGATAGATTACGGTACGTTTTCTATCTGGCAGATATAGTCTATTCGTTTAAAATGATTAAATCCGATAGAAACGGATAGCAAACGATATAGAAAACTATTCGTTTTCTATCGATTTCTTTCGATTTTTTTTATAAGGGAGGGTATAATAAAGTTGGTGTGTTTTTGACAACTTAAAAGTTGTATGTAAAGAATACTCTTTTACACAAAAAAATATATATAACTTATATGAAACTGGAGTAAGTGCTGTCTTGGATTCACCAAAGGTATGATTAATGTATTTAAATAATATTAAAATTTGTAAATATGAGTTGGTGTTTTTTTAGGGCTATTGCTGAGAGAGTGGACAGTGCTCCTCAATCAGTTTCCACCGAGCGCAGATCACTAATGACTATGGTTGACATCACATGTGCTAGTGGAAATTTCACTCCTACTGTGTATGTTTTTCCAAGAATGCAATTCAATGAAAGGTTTTTAACCGGCTTCGTGATAGATTCACTGGCTTTAAATACAAAAAATGAAAATATTTATTAATTTTTTAAAACCTATTCAAAAACATACAAACTGTTCTATTACAAACCCCATTTTATTTGCTAATGGATAACTATAATTCTCATTCCTCCTTATAGATTCAATAATATATGGCAGAGAAAATGGTATAGTTATGCTTTCATTTACGAAACACACTTTACACAAACTATAGCTACTAGATATAGTAGTGTAAGGGACCTTTTAAAAAATACTGCAAAGCTATACTTAAAGTGAATTTTACAGCTACTTTAAATGAATCTCGAACTTATCTTCTATTTCCCATTGAACACATGACATAAATATGACATCACACGAAGGTCATACAAGTGTGTATGACCGTACGATGTCATATTTATGTCATGTGTTCACTGGGTTACGTTAAGTTTTACAGATGCGGATTTTGTAATAGAGAATACGGCTAATCTGGAAGAAGGAGCAGAAAGTGTTTGCCAAAAAATTATTGATGAGATCTGACAAATGAAATTTATGATATCTCACATAAATCTAATAACTACTCAAATAAACCAGCTAAGAGTTTATTTAGTCGTCAGCAAGTCCGCCCTATCCCTCGAATTTTACAAAAACATCCGATTAAAAAAGGAGGTAAATCGCGCTTGTATATCTCGATCTTCTGAGAAAAATCGAATTAAAGACCTCAATCGAAAACGAAAGAAAACCAAGTGGTGTATAGTAGAATTTTTTTGCCAGCGAACACGGAATTTGTTTGTTATGCGCATATTGTTTCCACATGCGCATGCACATGCGCATATTGTTTGCACATTCAGTGTCTCGATTCAAATATTAAAAAACACTATTGCGGTCCCATTGAAATGGACAAAAAAACGCATAAAATTAATAAGTTACTATTGAAATTCAACCAATTATAATAGAAAACCAAAAACTAGTAAAAATATTAATGATTTTGTAGGCTTAATGTAACAAAATTTTGATAATTAAAAATAATTATAATAAAAATAACGACGCCTATGGAAACAAATATCACAACAAACAAATGGTACGAACTAGAAGTAGAAATATAACTAATATAATTGTTTTGAAAACAAATTTATCCCAAAATAAATAATACATCTCTGTTTTACTTTTGTTTCATCTTTTATCTCTTGCTGCGTCCTATCTGTCAAAAATTCACTGGCAAAAAAATTCTACTATAACTACCTAGGACAACACATTTAAAACGAACAAAATATAAAACTAAACATAGCAATCGTGCTCCACATTATCAGGTAGGAGATAGAATTTTAATAATTTTAATAAAAAAGCATTTCCCTTTCGAAAAGTGATGCTTCACAACATTCGCAAATTACCCCGTATATTTATAATAAACGTGAAATTTAAAATAAACTTTGGAAGTCTTAGATATATATTCCTTGAAAGAAACCTGCAGAAGAGAAATCGGGTAACAGTTTTAATTTTATTATGAAAAATGCTTGTTTTTATTCAAATATTTTTCTAAAGTTTGTCATTGATTTTCTTGATGTGACGAAAGTACCCCATACAATGGTGAAAGTACCCCAGAATATAATAGATTCGCCAATTCGCACTACCATGCAAATTATAAAAACACGGTCTTTTTAGGAGAATGGGAAAGATATAATGACAAGCAAAAAAGGTGTTTAATTGATTTAAGTTTCATTTTCAGTTTACAGATAAAAGAAAAGATTAGTATAGTATTATGTTTATAAAAGAAAAAAACGTGCCAAATGATTCTCCCCTACGATTTTTTAGTGAAGCTTGTAGTAGAGGATATAAAGACGTTTGAGGATGATCTACTCAGTGATGATTGGCAAGAATTCAAGCAGTTTGAGAAAACGTTTAAGCCAACGGATATTGTACAGCATGAGGAATCGCTTGGACAAATCGAAGTTTTATATTTAAATATGGAGAAGCTGAAATCTCAAGCTCTGAGATATTTAGACTTCGGTATGGGTTAAGGATTTTGATATAATTTTCGGCAAAAAACTTTTATGAGGACATTGTTTTTAGTTTTGGGCAGCGATGTATATCAAACATAAAACACTATGTAAAAGTACAAGTATTTTATCTCTGTTTAGAAATTTATTATAAAACGAACACAAAACATCAATACGTTGCCGAAAAATTATAACAGATCCTAAATTAACATAATTTAGTGAAAAGATGATACAATCAGCAAACTACTCAAAAACCTCTACATTTTGCATTTCGAGAAAATATTACAAACTCAAAAATACAAATTTCTTTCAAAATTCCCAAAATATTGTAAAAGTTATAATGAAATCAAAAATTTACACTTTCTTCAAAATTCTAAAAATACTGCAAAAATTAAAACAAAATCAAAAATTGAAACTTTTTCAAAAATTGTTAAAATATTGCAAAAATTATAACAAAATCCAAAATACAAACTTTTTTCATATTCCAAAAATTATAATAAAATCAAAAATTTAAACTTTTTCAAAATTATAAAAATTTTGAAAAAATTCAAAAATTCAAACTTTTTCCAAAATTTGGCTCGGGAATGTATTTCAGACCGAAGTAATTGATATGAGTCAATTCTCAACCAGCATTCGACAAGTAAAATTTGTAAAAGCCGACAACTGTAAAAGTCTAGAAAACTCGGCCTCCTGAATAGATGCAAAATTGTTTCACTCCATTCCAATTGCTCCATTTTTATAAGTCCTATATTCGTCCCTGCATGGAGTACTGTTGTCAAGTTTGGGGTGCTGCTTATGTTTTCATCTTGGCCCTCTTGGACTCTGTTCAAAAGCGGGCTATACGAATTGTGGGTGATCGAGCTTTGACATCAAAACTTGATTCCCTACAACATCGTCGCAGTGTTGCTGACCTCGTTGTTTTTTACAAATATCGTCATCAACAGTGCTCAGATGAAATCAGCAGCATTATGCCTCAAACTTATTCTTACCCCCGTTTCACCCGGCAATCGTCTAGCGCAAGCAGTCAAACGGTCGAGATCCCGCACTGTCGTACTGGCCGATCGCAGAAAAACTTCTTTGTCCGAACTGCATACAAATGGAATAGTTCGCCGGAATCCATAGTCTCAGATGGTTTCAATCCGCAGAGGTTTAAAAAAAGCGTTCATCAACACCTTAGAGTGGAAGTTGTTGTGGGACCTAGGTCTTAAAAGGTATTTATGTGTTGTTGTGACACATATTATAAACCCTATAACACAACACTTTTTATTTAAAAAAAAAAAAACGTCAACTCAAACGTTTGCGTAAAATGCGCAATAAGCAATACTTAAACAATTGTTAAGAGGACTTAAACCTTATTTGAGTAGTAGGCATAGCGGTCCATCTCTACCCACTATAGGCCACTCTGGAAGGCTGCACGACCCATTGAGGCAGCAACTCCGGATGGAGGGATCAGTTTTTATTCATTTGTTAATTTTTTTCTATTTTTGATCCACGGGTGTGACAACCTCGCGTACTCCAGTCCCTGCTATTGGCATATGAGTTAACGTGAGATATCACATACCACTGGTAATAGCAGTGAGATATCACTAGCCAAGGTGACATCTTAAGGGTGCTGGCGGATGAACTGTATTAAGTCAACGGTAGCACTCTCAATCTTAGCTAATGAATATTCCTTGATGATGGAACGTTGTAGCTTGCTCTAAGAAACGAGCCTTCATATAACTATATATCTGAGCTTTAATCATTGAGAAAGATAGTGTGTCACATAAACAAGGATTATGCCGTTAGCTGGACTATTGGCAAACCCATTTTAGTTTTGTTACTGCAAATGTTTAAAACAAATTTGCCTTGTATCTCTTATTTTATTTTTCCTATCCTATCACGAAATATTGGCCTATGTCATATTTTATATGTGATAGGATTTATTGTTTAGTTATCCATTATTTAACAAACAAATATAAAAAAAAAAATTGCGTTCATTACCATCCTTAGAACGTATGTTATTGTGGGACCTTTGTCTTAAAAGGTTTTTATGTGTTGTTGTGACACATATTGTAATGCCTACTACAAAACGCATTTTATTAAAAAAAAAAGAACTCGTGCCGCTAGTACCGAATGGTACTTAAGGTTCCTCACTTAGGGGATGTCTCCGGAAAACTCAAAGAGAAAGGCTCTGGAACGGAAAGAGAAGGCACCAACCGTTAGAGCAATAAGTATGAAGTGGACCAGAGTGTCCACGACGACACAGGATAATGCAGCAAAAATTCTAAGATAGCCACCCGTCAAGAGAGAGAACAATACCATCTCAGGCCAAGCACGTGCTATGCTGGTGCAATTGAGGTAACTCAGGTGGCTATTCTGGCTGAAGACTATCACTAGACTATCATTAGACTATGTTAAGCGTAGAGGAATTGTGGTTAGTGGAAGTAGGTCGACAAATCAACGGGCGATAGTATGCGCTAATCACAGGATCGGGTTTGGGGTATACAATTCAATCCTGGTTACGTGGTGGTAGAGTGCAAAGACGAGCAGACGGTAAACTATCTCGTGTCTGTTTTCCCCAAAGTGGAAGTCGGTACACATTCACTTGTGACGATAATGTGAGATGGTTACAAGGTTACCGTCTTTCTTCAAAAAATGCTGGGCATGCTATGCAGAAATTTCTTGTGCAGCTAGAAAACGAAACGCCGGGTTATTTATAAAGGACTGGCAGTGTTTGGAAGTCGGGATGAGGGCACAGGCCAACTCCAGACTCTACTAATCGACAACAAGGCAAAGACAAGCAAGCTTATCGGGAGTATTGAATACCCTTAACTACCGGTATGGCAAGGACATTGTCCATGGACCTCGGAAGACAACTTCAGAAGGGATAGAGCAAAAGGAGACAGATAGAATCTTAAGAAAAGTACCTCAGATATCACCACCGCCCAGGAAGGGAGCCGCAACCTTAATGACATTCCGTGTGGTGGAGAAAATGGTTGCAGGAGAGGTTGATGACCCAGAAAACACGTTTACGTCATTGTGACATCAAAATGACATAACGCATGTAAGATCTGGGTCATATATAAGTCATATGTATGCCATTATTTCACACTTATTTACGTAAGAACATGACATAACCATAATGATATAACTATGACATAAATGTGATGTCTGTAGGATATTCGTGACGTTGTTATGATATAAAGTTGATATCATGGTAATATAAAAATTTTATTGTGATGTATTCTTTTTTACATAAAAAAAAATTTAATAACAAAAATACTTACCCGTCAATCATTCATTGCTCATTACTTACCCACTATTCTACAGTCTACTAGGAAGCAATAACTATTAACCAACTATAAGCAAAATTTTTCAAACTATTTACAATTAAAATGGATATACCTCTAGTGAAATTTAACAAAATCATAATAAGGTCATATTTAAGTCCAAGTTATGACATCATATCAAAGTCAAATTTAAAGATCGTGTGATATCATGAAAGCATCACGTAAATGATACCAGGTTATAGTCATGACGAGTGTCAGTTTTATGTCAAATTTACGTAACAACTACAGGGCAATTCCACGAAACATAGGACACACAATCAAAAAAATATAATATAATATAATAATATAATATAATATAATATAATAATAATTATAATTAATAATAATTAATATTATCTTCTTATATATTAATACGCTAGATTAAAACTTTGTGGAGCATAAGGCTTTTTTATTCGCAGATGGATTCAATTCAAATTTTCACAGCTAACTGATATTAGTGTAACCTATATTGGGATCCGGATTCAAACAAATCGGATCATAAATAAAAAAGTTATTATATACGGAAAACTTTTTCTATACATATGCATTATAAGTTTACATACATATAAAAATATATTTGCTATCGAACAACAAACAACAAAAACGAAACTTAAAACTTTATTTTGTTATTCTTTTTTATATTTAATTTTTTCTCAGCTGTTAGTATATTTATTTCTTTGAATGTGAATAAACGTACATATTGTTTTTCTATGTTTTAAATTTCATTTCGAATTTTTTCTTATGCGTAAGATAGGTTTTGAGTTAGATCGTGTGAATCCTTTTGTTCGTTCTTTTAAATCAATGCATGAATTTTGTGAAAGACCTGAGAATGTTACTGCTGATGTGTCAATGGTTATAAAAGTTAACAGAGAATGTGATATTCGTCGTTTTGAGAGTGAATGGAGAGAATGCAGTGAATAATGATGATGCGATTGTGGGAAATGAAATTCAAGATTTTTTGAATGGACGGTATGTTGGTTCGACTGAAGCTGCTTGGCGCATATTTGAATTTCCAATGCATTTTCAATCTCATACAATTATTCGACTTGATTGTCATTTGCCTAATAGACAAAATGTTTATATCAGGAATGGTAATGTGGCTGGCACAGTCGCAAATGTATCAAGAACAAAATTGTTAGCATTTTTCCATTTGAATTCCATTGATAATTTAGCTAATGAGTTTTTGTATACAGAATTAATTATGTTTGGTATGACCAAAGTAAATCGTGGAAAAGAAGACAACGTGGGGCTGATAAAGTTGTTGCTCGATTATATATGGTTACTCCAAAAGATATAGAATTGTTTCATATGCGTTTACTTCTGTTGCATGTTCGTGGTCCAAAATCTTTTTTTGATCTACGTATGTATGAAGGTGTACCCTACCCTACTTTTGTTGCAGCATGTGAAGCTCGAGGTATTGCAACAAATGATAATGAATAGCGTGAATGTTTACTTGAAGCTTCAAAAATTTAATCACCAAAACAGTTTCGTCAATTATTTGCATTTATCTGTGGTTTGAATGTTCCTCCGAATGCTTTAGCTTTTTTTCTTGACAGCTCATGCAGGTTGTGGCAAAACTTTTGTTCAAACGGCAATCATTCATAAATTTAATTCACTAAATCTTTCGTGTATTGTAACTGCCTTCAGTGGTATTGCATCAACTCTTTTGATTGGGGGGCGAACTTTGCATAATGTTTTCAAATTACCAATTCCATTATTAGAGAATTCAATGCCAAATATAACTCCAAACAGTGTACATGGCACATATATTAATAATGCATCAATCATTATTATAGATGAAATTTCAATGTGTTCTATTCATGCTTTAAAATTAACTAGGAAGGCCCGGCGTGCTTCGCTACGCTTATAAATAAAGTTTTTGCGTAGACATTTTGTTGACGTAGAAGCAATGATTTCAAAAAGTGGTAACGAGAAATGCTAGCATATAATTTTTAATTTTTCTTTTTAAATATATGAATGAAAAATAATCAGAACTCTAGCTGATCAGTTCGGATATATGAAAAATTAGCGATCAAATAAGTTAGAGATAAAATAAGCTTACTTGAAAACTTATTTGATCGCTAATTTTTCATATATCCGAACTGATCAGCTAGAGTTCTGATTATTTTTCATTCATATATTTAAAAAGAAAAATTAAAAATTATATGCTAGCATTTCTCGTTACCACTTTTTGAAATCATTGCTTCTACGTCAACAAAATGTCTACGCAAAAACTTTATTTATAAGCGTAGCGAAGCACGCCGGGCCTTCCTAGTAATAATAATTATAATTAATCATTAATAATTATAATTTACATAATTTACATTTTTGAATTAATAGAAGGAATACAACAAGTTGATTTTGATTTTAATACTGCCATAGTTATATTTACAGTAATTATTAAAATCAATGCATTGTTGCTACAGTGTTGCCAATACTTTTCCACACAAGGTTTCACAGATGCATACAATTAATGTCAAATACCTTTTAAAGCATTAAAATTTATACAGATGAAAAACTAAGAAGTAGAAAAAGGAAATGTAATGTGAGTCACAGAATAGAGTAACGTGAGTAACACATATTTATTAGAATTAACCTAATAACTAACATGTAAAATTTGTAATATAAATGTTAAACAAGAGTTATGAATGTTCCAATCCTTTTGAAGTAAGTTTTTTTTAAATAACTATTCTGCAAGAGGAGAAAATTAACATTTATGTTACCTTCCAAATATGTTTGTCTGTTTCATTGTAATGTGAGTCACGCTTATAAATAAGACTGCTGTTCCCTCAATTATATATTTTTGTAGGAAGTCCCTTGGTTCATATAAGCAGTGTTTTTTCACCAAAAAGAATCATAACTGCAAATAAATAGCAATTATAAAATCGAAAACTGTGTCATTTTGTAACGTGAGTCACGTGGAATTGCCCTACATCACATATATATGACGTTCGTGTGATGTCATATTTACGTCTTGTGTTCACTGGGGATGCTTCTGTGAAGGATGGAAGTAGCATCGAGCACAACTGAGGGGGAGAAGAGGTTGTTAATGGAGCAAACCACGACATCATAGCAACAAAGATTCTGAATTCATAAAACAAGTTAAGAGGCATTGGAAATAGCATAGGCGAAGGTAGTATGGGATGATAATGCAAACTCACCTAGAGTGTGCATTTTGATTAGGAAAAACATTAAATACTTTTGTCTTTCATATTTCTTTACCAGAGTTTTGGTGGCCATATCAACTACCATCAAACTTAGGCGCATTTGACACCAGATAGTGATGGCATCCACCTATTTTGGTGGAGACGTGGTACTGATACAGCCTGCTGAGGTACGTTTGGGTCAAAAAGCAAGATATGGGTTGGTACAAAAGTATTGAGACCAAAAACCCCATACTTTGAGCAAATCAGCAGGACAAAAGGATTACCATCTAGTCGGACAGCCAAGCAGCGGTGAAGGTACTAGGTCCGTACACCATCACATACAAAATAGTTCGAGACCGTGTGATCAAGCTAAACAAGCTTAGTAATGATAACAATACAACTCACATCATTGACACCCATGAACCTCATGTAAAACGGAATCCTCCTAATAATGTTACTGCTCCTGACAAATATCGTATTCCTCACATTTAGCATTTTCCTCAACAATTTCACAATTTATAATTTTCTTTACTATTGATGTTCTTCGTTCATATAATTTGATTTCTTTTGGCAAGCTCTTCATTCGATCTCTTCGAATTTGTTCAAATAACTTTGGGGTGGCTAAACGCTCTGCAATTCATTGTGTGTGTATTTGCTTATTAGAGACCTTGACTTCTGTTTCTTCTATATAGATGACATTGTGATTGCTTCTCAAATTTTATTACGCACTACCTCCAACACAATCTCCTTTAAGAACTGTGTCAGTATCTTTCTAACGCACATCAACGGTAAGTTTCTAGGACATTTCATTGATTCAACCTAAATGAAACTTACCCTTGAACGATTAGATGCTATTAAGCGTTACGAACTTCCAGAAATGCTTAAGCAACTCCATAGGTACCACACGATGCTAGCAACCGTCATTAACGATTTTCTATATGCAGCACCTTAGGCTACAAATTTTGTCCATTTGTCACTCTCTGCCCAGCTTGCTGTAATGTTTGACGCTTCTGACTTTCATCCAACATAAAATTAATAACGTCGGACATCTTTTCGTTTCTTCTCCATTTGATCGCGAACATCTTCTAGCAGCTTACTGTGCTATTAAACATTTTCACTATCCTCTTAAAGGTAGAACATTCACACTTTCGTAATTATTGACTGCTAAGCCCATCTCATAATAAACAAGTTGCGACAAAATCCTTCCACCGTAAATTGTCATAAAAATTACAGTTGCATAGAACTAGAAATTTATTAAAATCAACTTTGAAACTTTCTATTGACAAAAATATAGTGGAACAAACTCAATCATTATGGGCCTCGTTTCGTTGTGCTAATTTGTAATTAAACCCTGTACATCAACTTTGCTCTGGCTAGTGCCCAATGTTTAACGAAGTTCCAAAGATCAGTCATTATAACCTCATATCTGAGCTGGAAAATCTACAAACTTTGAACTGTAGGAAAATTATTCCTTGGTACTTTCTACCACAGACCCGAGGACCTTCCTTAAGGCGAACAAAGTCCAATCAATTTACTTGATATCAACTAGAGTTATGCAAAAACTCGTATGGAACCTTAAGATACAGGCTTGATTAAGTTGTGCTTCTTACGTCATATCAAAAAATATTTGATATATATTAATGCCAATATAAAATTTAGTTTAGTGAAGTATAAATAAGAAAAACCTCAAACATAAACACTTTTAATTTATTAAACAGAATTGTTCAACAAACATTCCTACAATTCTAAATTACATAAAAAAATAGGAAGACAGGAGAATTTCGAGATGGTTGAATTATATATTAATACCTATTGTAAAATAAGATTTTCACTAAATAAAGTTATATTTTTATAATTAAGAAACTGCTTTACCTTAAAGAAATATTAGTTTGACATTTTAGTCTGTATCGATTTTGTAGTCTAGGCTATATGTAAAAAACGAAAGTGCAAATGAAAACATTCCAATAAAATAAATCATCTGTCATAGTCCAAAAAAATCGCATGTGCTATCGTGTGTGAATTGTTCGCAAATTAAAATTTGTTTGCATTCGTGGCACCATTAATATTTATATAAATATTTTGAAATAATCCTCAGTTAAGGAAAATGGGTGATACAGTAAATGAAAATCTGGGTGAAGATGGGCAACCAAAAACTGCAAAACAACTTGAAAAAGAAGCGAAAAAAGCTGCTAAATTACAAAAGTTACAGCAGAAAATGGATAAGAAAAGCTCAACTGAACAACAAACGGTCACTAAAGAAAAAGTAGAGGTAACGATTTTATTTATGAAAATTTATACAAAAAATTTATTTGTTTGTCTAAATTGCATCATCTCATAATTTTAGAAAAAGTCAAAGGAAGTTAAAGAATCAATAACATATAATGCGGATACAAAACCTGGAGAAAAAAAAGATTTATCTGGGCCAATGCCAGAATCGTATAACCCGCAATACGTTGAAGCTGCTTGGTATAGTTGGTGGGAGAAAGAAGGATTCTTTAAACCAGAATACGGGGTAAGGAATTTTAATTTCAGTTTGTTAATTATAATAATAAATTTATCATGTTTGTAGAGAAAATCCATAACGTCGGAAAATCCAAACGGTAAATTTGTTATGGTTATTCCACCACCCAATGTTACAGGGTCATTGCATTTGGGGCATGCGTTGACTAATGCTATTGAAGACGCCATTACCCGATGGAATAGAATGAAGGGTCGTACAACTTTATGGGTACCTGGTTGTGATCATGCTGGCATTGCTACTCAAGTTGTTGTGGAAAAGAAAATATGGCGAGAGAAAAAATTAACTCGTCATGATTTGGGAAGAGAAAAATTTATTGAAAACATTTGGCAGTGGAAAAATGAAAAGGGTGATCGGATTTATCATCAACTAAAAAAGATTGGATCATCCTGTGATTTCGAACGAGTTCGTTTTACAATGGATCCCAAATTATGTCGGGCTGTTAATGAAGCATTTGTTAGGTTATACGAAGATGGTAGTATTTATCGAAGTAGTCGTCTAGTAAATTGGTCGTGTTCTTTACGGTCGGCAATATCGGATATAGAGGTAGATAAAGTAGAATTACCTGGACGGACATTTTTATCTATTCCTGGATATACAAATAAAATAGAATTCGGTGTTTTAGTTTCCTTTGCGTATATTGTTGAAAATTCGAATGAGGAGGTAGTTGTAGCAACAACCCGTGTTGAAACAATGTTAGGGGATACAGCAGTTGCTGTTCATCCGAAAGATACTCGATACACCCATTTACATGGAAAATATGTTATACATCCATTCACCAATCGGCGGATACCAATTGTGTGCGATGATTTTGTTGAAGTTGAATTTGGGACTGGTGCTGTTAAAATCACACCAGCTCATGATCCAAACGATTATGAAGTTGGTAAACGACATAATTTACCATTTATAACAATTTTCAATGATGATGGTGTTATTGTTGGAGATTATGGTCAATTTACCGGTATGAAACGATTTGATTGTCGTGTTGCAGTATTAAAAGCATTGAAAGAAAATAATCTATACAAAGAAACAAAAGATAATCCAATGGTTGTTCCTATATGTAGTCGATCGAAAGATGTTGTTGAACCGTTAATAAAACCTCAGTGGTTAGTATAAGCAGTAATTATAATTTGACGTAGATTTGATATAATTATAATGTTAATTATAGGTATGTTAAATGCGATGACATGGCAGCATCTGCTAAAGAAGCCGTGCGTACCGGAGAACTTAAAATTATTCCAGAGAATTATATTAAAACATGGAATCATTGGATGGATGGGATTAGAGATTGGTGTGTTTCACGACAGTTATGGTGGGGACATCGAATTCCTGCTTACTATGTCTCTTTTGCTAATCCTAAAGAAAAACCATCCAATTTATCAGACGAAGAGTTTTGGGTTGTTGGGCGTAACGAAAATGAAGCGCTGGAAAAAGCTTGTAAAAAATTCAAAGTAACCGAAAAACGAATATCATTGAGCCAAGATGAGGATGTATTGGATACATGGTTCAGCTCAGGACTATTTCCATTTTCTGTTTTTGGCTGGCCTGAAGAATCAGAAGAATTAAACACATTTTATCCAACGTCATTACTTGAAACCGGAAATGATATTATATTTTTCTGGGTAGCTCGAATGGTATTTTTTGGACAAAAGCTACTTGGAAAATTACCGTTTAAAGAAGTATTTTTACATGCTATGGTTCGTGATGCACATGGAAGAAAAATGTCTAAATCATTGGGAAATGTTATTGACCCTATGGATGTTATTATGGGTATAAGCTTAGAAGATTTACATGCTCAGTTGTTAGATTCTAACTTGGATCCAAAAGAAATTGAAAAAGCAAAAACTGGACAAAAGCAAGATTATCCAACTGGTATTCCTGAATGTGGTAAGTAGTTTTATATTTTTTTATGATGGATTTACTGAAACCAAAATAGTCGACGAGAAGAACAGTTTTTATATGCAATTGAAAAACATAACAAAACTCTTTTTACATAATCCAATTAGAGATTCTCTTGATTTAGTTTTGAGAGTTTGTAAGGAATTAGACTTGAGTTGAGATTTTCCATTATTTTTGGGTTTCTCTGAATAAACATCTCAATTTATTATAAAAAAGTCTTTCGTGTTATGTGTAGGATTCCTTCTGAGTAATACGGATTCGATCGTTTGTGTTATACACTGTGTGAAATTACTGGCCCCAAAGCATGAGAAGACGCATCGGTCAGACGCCCTTGTCTGCTCTGTCACTCATTTAAAATTTACGCCCTATCTCTCCATCTTCTCCACCTCGTCGATAGAGTTTGACTTCCATAACGATTGGTAATCCTTAGAACTTATTTTTCACGATATTGATTTGAACTTATTGAGTCGACTGACTCAATAACGATTTTTTTTGTGTCTATGCTCCATGTAGGTGCGTTGCCGAGCGAGTTAGTTTCGAATATTGACCACGGTCAGCCGCAACAGCGGTATCATACCGCTGGTAATTATACCATGGCAGCCGATTTTTCTGCAGCCTTAGTCTCTGATTTCAAAATTATATCGGGTTCTATACTCTCCATCGTCTGCCTTAAGTGGACCAAAAATGTAGTGTAGGATTTAACGCTCCACTACAGATAAATGTGATTGGTCATTTTGTGTATGGTTCCACGTTTGTGACCCTTACAACACAACTAGTCTAATCCGATCACCACCGGTCAACTTATAGCACCCCATCTTCGTTTTGAATAGCTGATGCGGTCCTTTCTTTAAGGTTTCAACATTTTGTTCTTATTGAAGCTTTCAATTTCCTCACACTTTTTATTCTGCTATTAGCTTTTCGTTTGTTTACATAGCGTTACAACGGCTTTTCTTGCCAGTTTGTAGTTCTCTTTTGTGGATCTGATGTTACGTCCTTGTAAATAGTAATCTCTTTTGTATTGAACAGCGTCAATGCATGCTTGATCCATCCATGGTTTCTGTGAATGATTTTCTGGTCGTCCAAGTATTCCCTTAGCAGCACTAAAACAGAAACTTTGAGTAAATGCCACGACGAATTGACGTCTCATTAAATAGTTTTCTGATATCTCTAAGGTTTCGGCAATATGGCTTTAATCTCTTTTCAGTTTCAGCATTCTTTAGTGATAATATGTTAAAACGATTCCGTTGATTTAATTTTGTAATGCCTGGTTTAAGAAACTGGCACCTCATCTTAGCACTTAAAGGAAGTGGTCACTTTTAATATATGTACGTCTAAAGGATCGCACATCCAGAACGCTCGAGAAGAAACGTGTTGAAACGTGCTGCTCGAGAAGAAACTAGTATGTGATCAATTTGATTTTGAGTGTTTCCATTCGGTGGTAACGAAGTCTGCTTATGAATCGATCGATGCGGAAATAAAGTACTGACAATTCTCAAATTATTTGAAAATGCAAACCTAGTCAATCTCTCGGCATTATCATATAAAATTCAAATCCAGACTGTTAAGACCCACCACATTGTCATAAGAGGGGTCTATTTAGATTGCGGGTCTGTTATTATTTTTCTTGTTCCTAATTTTAACGAAGCTTTTTTCCGGGCTAAAGACCCGTTCGTATTTAAAGGTTCTCAGAAAACCCTTTTAACATGTTTATACGGAGAGGTGCTTGATCCAAGACAGACGTTCCTTCCAAGCCGCCTCTAACATGGAGAACATACCCTTTAATTGCATTGGTTTTAAGGCGTCAATGACTCGCTTAGATATAGCATCACTGAATAAGAAGTATTTAGTCTGCCTGTCTCCGATACACCAACCTGATTCTGGCAGCGTTATCCAGGTCTCACGGCGTAGATGTCAAATTTCGGTTTCGTTACTTCATTCCAATTTCATAATTGTTTTCCATGTATTGTGAATCAGAAACAATTAAACTGTCGCTACATATTTCATTCATAGCATTGCATTTATTGCTTGCCTGTGCCTCCTATGTAACTTGTTTTTGTAATTATTTGTCTCGTCCTCCAAATCACCTTCCACGTGAGATATTGCATGATATGCAAACATTTGCTATTTGTACAATTTTTTCCACATTTGTTATATTTTGAAGTCAAATAGAAGTATTTATTTCAACCTTATTGCCCGTTCTCACCTGATTTACCTCAAGATTTGTTCAGGATCTCGGTACATCCTTACTGATAGAGATTTAAAATATTAAACCAAAATGGGCAATTTATCTCCTGCGATCCAGTCCGAGTCCGATCGTATACTATAGCTAAATGTTATAGAAGAAAGTAGGAGTGATTGGAGCTCACCAGTTACCCTCGTGAAAAAAGTAACGGGAAAAATAAGTTTTGTCTCGATGCAAGAAAACTAAACTTAGTTACTAAACAGGACGCTTATCCTCTAGCTATTATAGACGGAGTACTTGGACGTTTAAGTGAAACAACATTTATGCATCGATTCGCTTTATGCATCGAGTCAACCTTACGCAAGTACATGAAAATGTTTTTGTGTATTCATTAGATGACTTGCTGTGAGTTAGCCATACGTTTGAGGAACATCTTAAGTTACTAAAGGAAGTTGTCAGGTTACTGCTATAAAATTGGCGGTGTGAAAATTAATGTCGAAAAGAGCCACTTTCCAACGCAATACATCGAATTTTCAGCACCAACAACCATTAAACAAACTAGGAGACTATTACGGATGGTTGGGTGGTATCGCCGTTTTATTAACAACTATGCAAATTTAACGGCACCTATTAAACTGTCTAAGGAAAGAAAGGAATTCGTATGAACTCCTAAGGTACAAGAGTTACTGAATAAAATAAAAGTGCATTAACAACAGCACCTATACTTATTAATCCTAATTATGCAAAACACTTTTTTATACGGTGTGACACAAGCACAGAAGAAGGGGTAGGGTGGTACTTTTAAAAAAAAAATCTTGAAAAATACGAACTGCCATTGGCATTTATATCGCACAAACTGAATAATACAGCATTTACACCGACATAGCAAATTAGTATATGTAATTTAAATCTATGCTGTAAACACTTTTTATTTTAAAAGCTTGCAACTAATTTGATATCTAGGCTTACTACAAATAAAATTATTTTTAAATTAATACTTCACGCTGTGAACACCATTGCAAATAAAAATGTTTGATTTCCACACCGTCTCCTGTTCCCATAAATTTTAAATTATCAAATTTCTTTTCTCCGTCAAATATTTTCCAACAATCAGAGAAATAATTTGAGGAATGGTCTAGTTATCATATTTTTTATAACTTTTTTAAAAGTTTGACAGACACCAATTTAAACTAAACTAAATTAAAATGTGTTTACATCATAAAATATTTAGATTAAAATTATTTACATCATAAAATATTTAATCTACGTTCTAAACTCATATTAAATATGACAAGATGCAAATTAATATACTATCTACTAATTTGCTATGTCGCTGTGAATGCGGTATATACCACATACTATACTATACTATAACTGAGCTAGAGTACCTTGAAGCAGTAATCGCTAGTAAAAAGTTCAGACCGTATATTAAGGATCACGAATTTACACTAATAACCGACCATAGTAGCCTGAAATGGTTAATTAGTCATAGAGATTTGAGCAAACATCTTACCAATTGGAACCTCAAGCTACGGGGCTACAAATACAAGATAAAACATCAGAAGTGTGCGGAAAATAAAGTCGCAGATGCATTATCAAAAAGTTTTTGTGATACTCTGGAAGAAATAAAAACTACAGAGAAAATAAATGGTCTGCTTGACCTAAGTTTTGATTGGAATGAGTATAATCGATTGAAAAACAAAATTTTAGAGGATCCAAACAAGTATGGCTCATTCCAAATTTACAACGGAAGAATATTGATTAGGTTGGAACCAAAGAAACATGACAAAGAAGCATGATGATATATTGAAAATTTGGGCTTCTCAAGGTGGTCGGGTATACGTCCAAGAAGTATTCGAAAGGATTTTCGACCAAGGAGCATCACAACAATTTCGACGAAAAGTGCAATCTCCGTCTTGCCGTTTTTTGGATAAGGAAGCAGCTGTTACTTGCCTGGCATGGCCGGCATCGAAACAAACCTGGACCAACAGCAAAAATATGGTACTGATGTATGTAAACAAATTCTTAGGGCAGTGCAACGGTTGTAAAGAATGGTTTCAACTGCTGTCACCTCAAGAAGTGCTCAGGCCTTTATATACACAAGCAATGAAGTCCAAACTTCAATGTACCTTGCTACCAGTTATCTAGACAACACCTGCACGCAGTCAAACACATTGTGTAGAAACACACATCCATATACTCCAAGTGATGTGAAAATAATGCAACTTGACCGCAACGGTCTAACAAACAAAATAGAAGATATAATAAACTTTATGTGCAATAATAATATTCTAGTCACGGTTCTCCAAAAAACCAAATTAAACAATAAGTAAAAATTTAGTAATCTAGCGATTACAAAATTATAAGACTGGATAGAGACAAGAACAGAGGTGGTGGACTTGCCTTTATCATACATCTTGAACAATTAGGTATTATAATAAAGTGCTGTAACACGGAGATAACACTAGTAAATATTTACATACCACCAGTAAGCAGCTGTGATACAGGTTATGAACCAAGGACCCAAGGGAGTGAACTACCTCACTACAACACTAAATATATTACTTAATACTCTCCAGATACCGAATGTTTAGAAAACGGCTAAAATTAGCACTATTCTAAATCTTGGAAAAAAACGAAAGAAGGAAAGTCATACAGGCAAATCTCCATCCTCTCCTCTCTCGCAAAACTAATTGAAACTTTTCTGCTACCTATGAGTTCGAGCAAATCGCACCTAGCTCCATATAGTCCCTGGGCCGGCACCGATATCATGTGATGATTGTCACATATTTTATACTTCGTGAGGCGCCTGTCCTTCACGAGTCCGAAAAGTTTTGTTCTGCCATTTTTCTCGATTCGGCCGCTTTTCGTTGGGCAAGCTTCGAAAAATGCCGATTGCCCGGGATCTTGTAACTTTTTTTTTTAACTGTTGGGGTTGGGAATTTCTTTTAGAACACGAGGGTAACCTTGTCCGACCAAAATCCGTTATTGTCTAGTCCGAAAACCCAAACATCCAAAATGTCAGTTGTCGGACTAGACAATAGCAGACTCATTTTGGTCGGACAAGCTTACCATCGTGTTCTAAATTTCCAACCCCCACAGTTAAAAATAAATGTGGTAGCAAATCTACAAGATAGCGGGCGATCGGCATTTTTCGAAGCTTGCCGAACGAAAAAGCGGTCGATTTGAGGACAATGACAGAACAAATATTTTTAGACTCGTCAAGGCAAACTAGCGAGAACCAAAAAACAGTTATGTGCAAGAACAATTCTAGTCGCAATTGATCTATCAAAGCGTTCGACACAGTGTCGTACGCCGCACTACTAAACGACATTCTTAATACCAACTTGCCAGGCATAATAAAGCAATGGTTGGTTAACTACTTAAGAGGCACCAAACATGTGTAAATTTTAGAAATTCAAAATCAAAAATGAGAACACTTAGAAAGGGGTACCACAAGGAGGACTTCTCTCTACATCACTTTTCAACCTCCACCTAAGCAGTTTGCCTACTCCACCAGAAGATAAACCATCACGACCATACGCAG
Source organism: Diogma glabrata (assembly GCA_963693315.1). Classification (NCBI taxonomy): domain Eukaryota; kingdom Metazoa; phylum Arthropoda; class Insecta; order Diptera; family Cylindrotomidae; genus Diogma; species Diogma glabrata. The sequence continues at coordinate 68,294,963 of OY856186.1, forward strand.
ACGACTGCACGGTGCTTGTAACAGGAAGCAATCTGGAACAACTCACCAATATGTTGAACGAATATCTTAACAAACAATGCATTGAAAGCACTAGCGTTCATGGGGCAAAGACAAAACACAATTATCACAACTTACAAATCTATAGGTAGACCCATTCTAAACTACGCAGTACCAATATAGACTGCTCAAGTTTCTGATACGTAGTGGAAGAAGATACAAACCACACAAAACGCAGCTTTGAGAACCGCTATTGGATGCCACCTGATAGCTCATAGAGACCACCTACATGAGGAATATAATATCTTGCCGGTCCGTGAACACAATGAAATGCTATCTAAACATTGCATATGGGCCTGCCACAAAGAGCAACATCCATGCAATGACATCCTGTTAATGGTGTCACCACCTAGAATCATAAGGAAAACTGCTAAACTATTTCAAACTGATGTAAGAGAAGATCCAAACACCAGGAGTATCGATGAGTTTACATATAGAAGTGGTATAAAAAGGCTTTACACCAGGGCTGTAGAAGAAACAATAAACAACTACGTACATAATCGAGTTCTGAATTAAAAACCAGCACAAGTCGCTGCAGAAGAAAACCAATTGCCTCGCAGCACTAGATGTATTCTAGCGCAACTAAGAACCAGCTGGTCACGAACGTTAAAAAATTACAGGAACCGAATCGACTCCCAAATTATTGACAAGTGTCCCGCATGTGTGGGCATTCCACATGATCTGGCCACCTATTTACATGTACAGAGAATGCCACGGATCTGACGTAGAGAGATCTTTAGTACCGCCCTAGAGCCGTAACAGAGCTTCTGAATTTAGAAACGGAATCAAACGCGTAGCAATAACAACAACATGGAAAATTTGGATTCGTGCAGGACTTACGAACTCACTAATAAGACGCGAGCATGATGATACACTGGCATCTCATGGAGTAGCGAAAACCTTAGTATGCTTGAGGCGGTATTTTTTTTGGCCCAAAATGTCAGTAGAAGTTCGAGAGTATGTGTTAAATTTCTACAATTTGTAAAATGTCAAAATCTCAAGTATACATGGTTTATTGAGTGCCTGAAACTGTACACACAGATAGTGGAGTACAATTTCGCAGCAATTCGCAGCGTTACCTCAAAATTAGGAATAATTGATTCTAAGACTGCTTACTATTCTCCACAATCAAATGCAACGGAACGTGTTAATCGTACGATTTTGGAGGCCATACGGTCATACATAAACATAGTTAAACACAATTCTTGGGACAAATATACTAATGAAAATGCCTATGCGTTACACAATTCTACTCTTCAATCAGCTCATGAATCTCCACACTATCTTTTTTTTTGCTGTCACAAAATAAATCACAGACAAAATTATCAGTTTCTTCGAAAAATAGGTGCAATAGCGGAGGGTCAGGTACTCATTTCTGTTGGTGATAAAATAGCACAAATTCACATTGATGTCCAAAAGTATTTAGATAACTTACGAGCCGTGTCTGACATAAAAATCATACTCAAAGTGATAGTGTTAAAAAATATGTGCCAAATTTGCATCATACTTTTTTAAGCCAGTCGTTCAGCAAAGTAGGCTCAGTTAATTATGAATTGGTAGATTTATCAGGAAAACCTAGGTAAAATATGGAGGGGTTCAAATCTCACAGCTCTGAGATATCAAGAATTTGGTCTGGGTTAAGGATTTTGATATAGTTTTCGGCAAAAAACTTTTATGAGGACATGGTTTTTAGTTTTGGGCAGAGATGTATATCACACATAACTCTTTGTTAAAGTACAAGTATGTTTTTATCTCTGTTTAGAAATTTATTACAAAACTAACACGAAACATCAATACGTTGCCAGAAAATTATAACAGATCATAAATTAACATAATTTAGTGAAAAGATAATATACTCACCAAACTACTCAAAAACTTCTCCATTTAGCGTTTCGAGAAAATATTACAAAATCACAAATTCATATTTCTTTCAAAATTCCAAAAATATTGTAAAAATTAAATAAAATCAAACTTTTTTAAAAATTCTAAAAATATTCCAAAAATTATTACAAAATCAAAGGTTAAAACTGTCTTCAAAAATTCTAGAACTATTGCAAAAATTATAACAAAATCAAAAGTTGAAACTTTTTTCAAATTTATTTCAACTACGTCTTCTACTTGAAACAATTCCAATTTGACTATATAGAGCGATTTTTCTGTTCCGGTGTTTCCAAAAATTTTTAAAAATTCAAACCTTTTCCAAAATTCTAAAAATATTGCAAAATTATAACAATATCAAAAATTGAAACTTTTTTCAAAATTCCAAAAATTATAATAAAGTCCAAAAATTTAAAATTTTTCAAAATTCTAAAAATATTCCAAAAATTCTTACAAAATCAAAAATTGAAACTTTTTCAAAATTCTAAAATTATATATAAAAGAATTCTTTTTTTTTTCAAAATTCTAAAAATATTGCAAAAACTATAACAAGTTCAAAAATTTCTATGTCCAATTTCATTTTTAATTTTACCTCAGGACCAGGGTCACTGGTCTGATTAGACCGTGATACGGGACCTGGCAAACCCGAGGTACCTGAGCTTAAGTAGGCTCTAGCCTGCTATTGCAAACCGTAAACCTGTTGTCATGTCTAGCAGGAACGGGAACCTTGGATTAGCCGCCCGGGTCGTGGGAAGGTGTTCCCTTATTAGCACCTCTAGTGGGTACACACTAGAGAAGACTCATGTAGTGTCAAACCATGAAAAGTACCAACATCTGGGCACCTGTCGCCCCCAGCTGTATATAGACTTCTAACAGGTATAGACGAAGGCCTGTTGGTGACCTTTATTGCGTCTTAACTCATGGGAACAAAATGGATAAATATTTTGGTAATATTTCAAATTTTTTTAAAATTTTGTTTACACATGTTTATTATTTCTTACATCCTATCATGAAATATTGGCCATGACATATTTTATTATATGATAGGACTTATTGTTAGTTACCCATTTATAAAATTATATTTTGATCAAATAACTATTACAGATAAAAAATTTAAAATACACATCCAAAATATTTGTGGATTGAATGCCAACCGAGACGCTGTGCAACATCATCTTGAGTACGACAAACCAGATACTCTTTTTCTTACAGAAACACAAGTTTCTGAAAACTATCCTTATGACGTAACATTAAATCCCAAACATAGGCTTGAATCAGCTTCTAAACTTTATCAAGGTGTATGTGCACTTGAAGAGCTCAGTGCAACAACAATGGTAAGACTCTTATGTCATTGCTGCAACCGCGAAGACAATTCATTTTAAAGATCTGTCACACAAAATCTGTTGAGAATAGAATAATTGAATTCACATCAGTTTACTCACTATCCAAATTCCAAATCCGGCGTGATGCAAGTTGTACAGATACGCTAAATAATTATTAGACTTTTATTAAGGCAGATCGAATGTACACCTGAGTAACAAGCACAACCGAAGTCGCACCTATTAAACAAGGAGACGACCTTTACCTTACCAAAAATTGGTGCGAGACCCGAAGGTCTACTTTTGTGCTGAGCCAAGCATTACCAGGGCTCGTAATTTTCCTTACTCATTAGTTCGAGGCACAATTTTCAACATCAAATTTTTTATACTTATGTTTAACATTGGGATATTGTTCTAGCGAATTATATTTACATGTAAAAACTAAATATTTTTGTTTTTATTTTTTAGGAACCGATGCTATGCGTTTTGCTTTATGTGCTTACATGTCACAAGGACGTGACATCAATTTAGACATCCTTCGTGTACAAGGATATCGATTTTTCTGCAATAAACTATGGAATGCTACTAAATTTGCTTTGCTATATTTTTCTGGTGATGAAAAATTTACTTCAATTACAACCCTTACTGGTACTGAAAGCAATATTGATTTATGGATATTATCACGATTATCAAACGCAATTCAACTTTCCAACACTGGTTTTGAATCGTATGAGTTTGCAATTAGTACAAATGCATGTTATAATTTTTGGTTATATGAACTATGTGATGTGTACTTGGAATGTTTAAAGCCTGTATTCCAATCATCAGAAGAAAGTCCAGAGAAAACATCAGCACGAAAAACATTATTTACCTGCTTGGAGTTTGGATTGAAATTAATTTCACCGTTTATGCCTTTCATATCAGAAGAACTATACCAACGGTTGCCCCGTGCTGATGCAGTAAAAAGTATTTGTGTTGCATCATATCCTGATGTAAAAACTTCAAATTGGCGTAATGAAAATCATGAAAAGGAATTTGATTTTATTCAACGTGCTGCTAAAATTATACGATCGGCTCGAAGTGATTATAATCTCCCTAACAAAACCAAAACAGAAGCATACGTCATAAGTACAGATGATGAATTGTTGAACACACTTCAACGATTTTCATCCAATTTGGCAGTTTTATCATATTGTTCCAGTATAAATTTATCTCAAGAAAACCCTCCGCTTGGATGTGTTATTTTAACAATATCAGATAAATGTATAATTCATTTGTTACTTAAAGGATTAATTGAGGTTGACAAAGAGATTGTTAAATTGGAGAAAAAAAAGGAATCATTGAATCAAACCATAACTAAATTAAATCAAGCGATTAATGATCCAGCATATAAAACAAAAGTTCCTGAAGAAGTACGAAATAATAACGACGAAAAATTAAAGCAGTCAGAAGGTGAACTTGAAAGAATAACAGCAGCAATTTCAACATTAGCAATAATGTAATATGTTTTAATTTTATTTATTTTCCTCTTAAATGATGCTTTTGTATACCAAGTGAAACTTGACATGAAATTAATTTATTTATTAAATTATTATTCATATAATTATATAGGTTTGGTTTTAATAATTAATAATGAAGGAATAGTATATAAGATCTGATTCTTACAATTTGGGACCAAGAACTACTTGCTAAAGAAAGATGACCATCTAAAGTGTGCGAATTATCGTGGTATCGTATAGCTGAACATTGCATATAAAATACTCCGGGTGCCCGCTAAATCCATTTTTCCATTTGTACACTACGGATCGGAGTTATTTGTGCTCTTTCCATTTATGTATGTAGGGAAAGGTTAGCTTTTATAATAAAACACGTAAATTATTTTAAAGAAAAACGATGCGATTTATTGCGGTTTGCGATAAACGATGCGTTTTTTAGACTGCCTGACAAAAACATTTTTACATTGATAAAGCGTTACCATTGTATATATTGAAAAAGAATTGATTCCAGAAGAGAGTGAGAGAATGAAGACAAGAGACAATTCGTACACGTGACTTCACTGTCACTGGACTTCTTCACCTTATAACGGTCGTTCGGTAGAACTTTTCTAATTTTGCATGGCCCAAGGTACTTTGGCTGCAACTTTAACCCCACTACCATATTGTGTCCTCTTGATGACAACCAAATCTCCAAGTTTGTATTGTGGTGCTTGTTGACGCTTACGACCATAACTTCGGCTGTTCTCATCTTGTATTTTTTGAATTTGTATACGAGCCTCCTTTCACATAAGCTGCTTCAACTTCCAAAACTTCACGCACTTGCATATCCCCAGATCCTCGCATGTTTACACCAAACAACAACTCGAAAGGTGTACGATTAATTGAACGATGAAAAGTGTTATTGATATAGCGTTGATCTCGATCGACATGCTTCTACCAATCTGCAGGAATTATAACCCGGTTGATTCGTTCAACTTGACCGTTTCCAGTTGGCACTCCAGTGGTATTAGCATGGTACTCGATTTGCTCATCTTTGCAGTATTCGCGAAAATGTCCTGAAGTGAATGCACCACCCTTGTCAGTTATGAAGTACTTTGGATTCCCAAAAATCTTTTTCTGAAATTTCAGTTTGGCGATCACCTCTTTTAGGTAGATTTCATATAAAAATCTACCTATTGCAATGGGCTTCATCTCGGAATTTCGGAAAAATTTTGATGCCAAACGACTATATATGATAAGCGGAGACAAAAAAACAAAAAAAAAAAAAAATTTATATATATATATATATATATATATAAACGATATGAGATATAACGAAAACGACCGGCACTCTCACGGTCGCATTTGTTGAGGCAGATCAAAAAAATTTTCTGTACTTGTGTGTTTTAATAATATCTTGGACAAGTTCGTGAATCAGCAAAATCCGACACGTGGTTAAGAAACTAGAGGCTTTTTTCTGAAAAAAATTGATTTTTTAAAACCGTTATAACGGCCGTTTGGATACTAATATTTCAAAAAATTTAACAAATTTAGAATCTTTGGAACCTTTTTTATCAATTTGTTTTAAAACTAGACCTCTGCAGTTAGAGGTTCCTGAGTGAGCGGCTCCAACAAAAAAGTTTGCAAAAAAAAATTTTTTTTTGAAACAACCGGCACTCTCACGGTCGCATTTATAAGGCCAGATCAAAAAACCTTTTTTAAAAATGTGCGTTTTGTTAATATCTTGGACAAGTTCGTAAATCAGCCCAATCCAACACATGGTTAAGAAACTAGAGGCTTTATACTAGAAAAAAACTCTGTTTTTAGATCCGTTATAACGGCCGTTTGGATTCTAATATTTTTAAAAACTTCATAAATTTAGAATTTTTAAAACCTTTTTAATCAGTTTCTTTCAAAAAAACGACCTCTGCAGTTGGAGGTTTCTGAGTGAACGGCTCCAACAAAAAAGCTTGTAAAACACAAAATGCGTTTGAATCAACCGGCGCTCTCATGGTTGCATTTGTGGAGCCAGTTAAAAAAACCTTTCTTAAAAATGTGTGTTTTATTAATATCTTGGACAAGTTCGTAAATCAGAAAAATCTGACACATGGTTAAGGAACTATAGGCTTTATACTAGAAAAAAAAGTGGTTTTTTTAATCCGTTATAACGGCCGTTTGGATACTAATATTTTTAAAATCTTCATAAATTTAGAATCTGTGGAAACATTTTAATCCGTTTCTTATAAATATAAACCTCTGCAGTTAGAGGTTTTTGACTTGTTGGCTTCAATAAAAAAGTTTGCAACAATCCCCAACTACAATTTCCAAAAACCTTATAACAGTCAATGTCAACCTTATAACAGTCAAAAAATAAAAGATTTGAATAGAAGAAATTAATTTTTTTTCTTAGAAATAAACTATTTTGATATTTTGCAGTAATTGCACAACATATGATATAGAGTAGGTTTGTGTCATAAATTATCACACACATGTTCTGTGGTAGATTTTATATTTGTTTGTTGCAAAATTGGATAGATATAATTTTGCTTGTAGGTAGCTAATTTTCTTTTTAAAATTTGTTCGATATCTGTTTTAAATTAGTTTGTTTTGTTTAAACTAATCTGATACATCAGATTCTACTGGCACACAAAACTGTCTGATCTCGAAATCTACCTATTTCTAGCGGATATACGTGCCGCTTGGACTTTTTTTGTTGTACTTCGTGTGAAGTAAAACCAAAAAAATTTTGTGAAACCATCAATAATACAGAGAACGTCTTTATACATTTTTCTTGACGCCGTTAGATGACGCCCAGGTGATCAACGTGATAAGTGTTGAGTGGTGAATCGCCTTTTGGAATTGGATTGAGGAGAACATCTTGTTTTCCTTCTTTTCGATTAATCTGCAGTATGCAGTGGACACAATTCTTGATATAAGACACAACTTTTTCGTCCATTTTCGGAAATTAAAACTGCCGTTGAATCATCTCTACAGCACGTTGTTTTCCGAAATGACCTTGCTCGTGACAGGACCGTATTACTTTAATTTGCATTGCTTTCGGGACAACCAAACAGTCATTGCCTCTATAATTTTTAAAAATAATGCCATTAATTTTTATATAATTATCATACGCACCTAAATCTAGTTGGTTGGCTACTATGCTCAATCTGACTGGTTGGCTACTATGCTCAGATATTAATTATCCTTTTGTGCCACTTTAATCCTTTTAGTAACATCGTCTTGCAGTAAACAGACGACTGGACAACGGGAAAGAGCATCTGCATGACGCATCTTGTATGTTACGGACGATGCTCCAACTCGTACCGAAACTCTTGCAAGCAAAGAATCCACCCAGCAATACGAGACAAGAGTTCCTTTTTTTCCATAGTGCCTTTAAATGCACCACAATCGGTGTAAATTTTAATGGGCACACTCAGCAGATGCATTCGAAATTTCTTTAAGGCACTGAGCACAATCAGCACCGTCAACTTGTGGCTCGAATACTTTCTTCTGCTGAAGAAGTTTTGTGACTGTAAAGTGTAACACAGGATGCATTTGCTGAGCATCTGAACTTTGCTGGATCAAAACTACGTCAAATCCCAGAGGCATCTGTGTGAAGATCGGTTTTTGCAGTTGCAGAATAGATTTGTAGCACAGGTTTCGTTGTGAACGCTTGCTTCAACCGTTCAAATGCTCGTCTTTCCTCAAAAACGTCATTAAAAACTGACACTTCGACCACTTAATGTCAAAACCATATTCTTGAGCAATCATCAAAACTGCTCTCGGATTATTCACAGCTCATTCCTCTGACTTAGCCAATATAATTTAATCATCCATGTAGATGCAAACAAGTTTTTGATTACACAGCTCTCGGAAAATGACGTTAATGAAGCGTTGGAATACGGCTGGTGAATTACAGAGCACAAATGGAACACGAAGAAACTCCTACTGATCACAATCTGTGACAAATGCAATATGGATTCACTTCACATGGCAAAACGGAAAAATCCGTTTCTTAAATTCAATGTACAGAAATATTGGACACCCTACGGATCGATCAATTTTTTTTTTTTTTTTAAGGCGTTCATGCTCCATGTAGGAGCGTTGCCAGGCTAATCAGCTTCGAATATTCACCACGGTCATTCGCAACAGCGACATAGTTACCATGGCAGCCGATTTTTTTAAGGTCGTTTATTACGTCAGTCTCCCATTGTAGTCGTGGTCTTCCTCGCGGTCTACCACTCCCTGGGGTACTAACGTACATTTTTCTAATCATTCCAGATTGTGAATCGGCTCGTAGAACATGCCCAAACCAAGCAATCCTGTTAGAACGGATACAACCTATTATATCAGGAACCTCAAGAAGGTCTCTGATCTCAAAGTTATACCGGGTTCTATACTCTCCATCGTCTGTCTTAAGTGGACCAAAAATGTAGCGTAGGATCTTACGCTCAAATACAGATAAATGCGATTCGTCATTTTATGTAAGGGTCCATGTTTGTGACCCATACATCACAACCGGTCTAATCAATGTCTTGTATAACTTGAGCTTGGTGTTAGTTGATACATACGGTGATCCAAGGAGAGGTTTAATTGAGTAGAAAGTTCGATTACCTGCAGCGATTCGAGCTTTAATATCTGTAAGTATGCTGTTGTTTGAGTCAAGCATTGATCCCAAATATTTAAAAGATTCAACTCCCTCAATTCGTTCATCGCCGCACATCAAATCTTTCTTCTCAGCCGCTCTTGAAACATTCATATGTTTGGTTTTATTGTAGTTAATTTGCAGACCAATTTTCCTAGCACCACTCTCAAGCGACTTGAAAGTCTCACTCATAACAGCTTCACTTAGGCCGAGGATGACAACATCATCAGCGTAAGCAATCATCTGTACTGAGTTTATTGACAAGATATTGTTATTAGTCGGTAGTTTCTTTTGACGGCACACATATTCCAAGGCTAGATTAAAAAGTATAGGAGAAATAGCATCACCTTGTCTTAATCCGGAGTCGACTTTAAAAAATTTTGATATTTCGTTCTCTACTCGCACACAGCATTGAGAGTTCTGTACTGTCATTTTGCATAGTGATACCAGTTTACCAGGAATTCCCATTGACACCAGAGCAGACCATAGAGTCTCTCGTTCGAGAGTCGTAGGCTTGCCTGAAATCAATGAAAAGATGGTGCACAGGTATGTTGAACTCTCGACACTTTTCCAAAATCATCCTTATCGAGAAAAGTGCATCGGTGGTACCTCGGCCCCGCCGGAAACCACACTGATATTCTCCAAACAGTTGTTCAGCAATAGGATTGATTTTGGATAGCAAAATGTAGGAAAAGATCTTATATGCTGTGCAGAGGAGAGCGATTCCTCTGTAGTTTGCACATTGTAGGCGATTACCTTTTTTATGGATTGGTATCAGCATAGCTTTGTTCCAGTCCTGTGGCATGGTTTCAGTCCTCCAGATCATTTGAACAAGTTCAAACAATCTTGAGGATAGAGTTTCGCCACCATGTACAATCATTTCAGATGTTATATCGTCGATACCAGGTGCTTTATTGCATTTTAATTTTGACAGCGCCGCATCGAATTCCTCTTTGGTGGGTTCGTCTACATGTACCTTTGACGCACGAATAAGCTTTGCTCGTCGCCCGACTTGTTGCTGGTCACTTAAGTTGAGAAGATTCTCAAAATAAGCGGCCCAAGTATCTAAAATATTTTTAAGGTCTACTTGTAGCTCCCCATCTTCGTTTTGAATAGCAGTCGATCTAGTTTGAGGGCCCTTCCTTAAGGTTTTAACCTGTTGAAAGAAGTTACGCGATTGATGTTCCTTATTGAAGCTTTCAATCTCCTCACATTGTCTCTTCCACCATTCTCTCTTCGTTCGTCTACATAGCTTTGTAACGGCTTGTCTTGCCAGTTTATAGTTCTCCTTCGTGGACCTGGTATTGCGTCCTTGTAGACACTTCAGATAGCAATCTCTTTTGTATTGAATAGCGTCAAGACATGCTTGATCCATCCATGGCTTCTGGGAGTGGTTCTGTGGTCGAGTATTCCCAAGGGTCCAAGTATTCCCTCAGCAGCGCCTAAAACAGCATCTTTGAGCAAATACCATGACTTATCGACGTCTCCATTAATGGTTTCTGATTTCTCCAATGTTTCGGCAATATGGATTTGATATCTCTCTTCTGTTTCAGCATTCTTTAATGATGAGATGTTAAAACGATTCCGTTGATTGAATTTTGGAATGCCTGGATTTGGGAAGTGGAACCTTATCGTTGCACATACAAGGAAGTGATCACTTCCAATGTATGCACCTCTAAAGGATCGCACATCCCGAACGCTCGAAAAGAAACGTGCTGTTACTAGAACGTGATCAATTTGATTTCGAGTGTTTCCATTCGGTGAGACCCAAGTCTGTTTATGAATCGATCGATGCGGAAAGAACGTACTGGCAATTCTCAAATTATTTGATAATGCAAACTCAGTCATTCTCTCACCATTATCATTCGAATTCAAATGCAGGCTGTTGGGACCCACCACATTTCCATAAGAGATATCTCTTCCAACCTGTCCATTAAAGTCACCAAGAACCATAATGAAGTCGCGTGTTGGTGTTTGTTTCATAACCTCTTCCAGTGCTATGTAGAAATTATCCTTCTCGTCGACGGTCTTAGCTTCAGTAGGTGCATGCACGGCAATAAGAGAAATATTGTTATATGTACCACGTACACGTAGGTAGCAGATCCTCTCACTGACCGGGATGAATTTCATCACGGCTTCTTGTATGCGTGCACCAACAAGAAAGCCAGTACCAAATTCTCTTCGAGAAGGATGACCACTACAGTATAGAGAGTGACTATCCAAATCTTGTTTTCCGATTATCGGCTGTCTAATTTCTTGTAGAGCAATAATATCCTTCCTATACCTCTCAGCCTCTGTTTCAGTTTGCGATAATCAATACACAGATGCTTAGTTCCATCCTTTTTGTTTGCTGGAACCACTGGACTGGCATAATCTGAGTTGCTTGGCCGTATAATACCTTCAGCCACCCATTCATCATTCTGTTTATGAACAAGCTCCTTTTGAAGTGGGGCGTTTTCGTGGTTTCTGATAGATCGGTTTGGTATCTAAAAGTAAAATGTTCATTTTAATATCAGTTATTGCGTTACTTCGTTTTGGACTGTAGTAATTCACAACTATTCGCTGAACCTCTTTTGCAATTGCTCTGTTTTGAACGTGATCAATTCCTTTTCACGTTTACCAGAAATAACACACAAATCATGACTATCCTTCAACTTTTTGATAGTGACGCAGTCGTTTTTCAAAACTATTGCTGCACTCTTCAATAACTCGTTCCCAAGGATGAATTCGTAGGGTAGGATATCATCATCCACCACATCTACGACGGTCGTAAACGTATCATTATCAATCACAACAGATCTGTCCCAACGTGTGCAATGTACCTGAGCCTACTCCACGAAAAACAGTTGTTTTTTCATCCACTGGCAATCCAAGTTTGTTATACTTTCGCTTTGCTATTAAATACAAGTCACTACCACTGTCGACCAATACATAACATTTTTCACCGTTAATTTCGACTTGTTTCACATAATTGGATACTGATTGACCTACCATAACGAAGACTTTTGTTTTTGTTTCTCGGGATGGACACTTTGTTGCTAAATGTCCATATTCATCACAGCGGAAACATGGAGGACCTCGTTCCTTATTTGTGCCCTCTCTTGAATAATGACCCTTTTTATGACATGTGTAGCAGCGAATGCGACTTTTCTTTTGCTCTTTGTTTTCCGATTGGTCAGCAGATTTTGTCACTGAACTAGTTTCATGCTGAGATGGTTTTTTATGAGTTTGTTTTTCATTTCCTCATAAGAAATGAACATTCTCTTAAAATCAGCCATCGACGAAGCACCATAGAGAATGGACTGGTTAGGTTCATAATCTTGGATACCACTGATACAATAAGTAATCACAGCATCATCATCTAGATTTCCAAAATTTCGTAACTCACGCATTGACAACAGATAACTGAAATATGACTCATCAACACGTTTTTTGCGTTCCAGCATTTTTCGGTGAATCAGAGTGCTGTTCTCAACAGGTGCAAATTAATTTTTCAAAAATAATTTTAAATCGTTCGATTTTGCTATCATACTAGTTGTACGTAGTGACAATTTGGCCATCACCATCAAGTAATTTTTTGCATAGGTCGTTGTTTGCACATCAATGCATTTGTTGGTTAGGGCTGCCTCCTCAACATCTGAAATCCATTTTTCCAACAAATAATCATCGGTTCCATTATATTTCATCATCGACTCTTTGATGTCCTTGAACGAGTATGAACAGTTTGATGGAGTCACGGGTGCAATCCAAGTTTGTTATACTTTCGCTTTGCTATTAAATTCAAGTCACTATTATTGTCGACCAATATATAAAATTGTTCACCGTTAATTTTGCGACTTGTTGCACATAATTGGCTACTGATTGACCTACCATAACGAAGACTTTTGTTTTTGTTTCTCGGGATGGAGACTTTGTTGCTAAATGTCCATATTCATCACAGCAGAAACATTGAGGACCTCGTTCCTCCTCGTTGTGCAGTCTCTTGAATAATGACCCTTTTCATGACATTTGTAGCAGTGAACGCGACTTTTCTTTTGCTCTTTGTTTTCCGATTGGTCAGCAGATTTTGTCACTGATCTAGTTTCATGCTGAGATGGTTTTTTATGAGTTTTGTTTTTCATTTCCTCATGAGAAATGAACATTCTCGACGAAGCACCATAGAGAATGGACTGGTTAGGTTCATAATCTTGGATACCACCGATACAATAAGTAATCACAGTATCATCATCTAAATTTCCAAAATTTCGTAACTCACGCATTGACAACAGATAACTGAAATATGACTCATCAACACGTTTTTTGCGTTCCAGCATTTTTCGGTGAATCAGAGTGCTGTTCTCAACAGGTGCAAATTAATTTTTCAAAAATAATTTCAAATCGTTCCATTTTCCTATCATACCACCATCAAATAATTTGTTTGCATAGGTCTTTGGTTGCACATCATTCCATTTGTAAGTGAGGGCTGCCTCCTCAACATCTGAAATTCATTTTTCCAACAAAAAATCATCGGTCCCATTATATTTCATCATCGAATCTTCGATGTCCTTGAACGAGAATGAACAGTTTGATGGAATCACAGGCGCAGTATCTCTTTCTTTCAGCTGTAACTCTCGACACATGAGCTCTAGTTCTATATTTTTAAACTCTAACTCTCTTCGCATGGCTTCTGAAGATGTTGACTGTCGAGGTTCCTCCCTTGTTGAACTCCGTGAAAAACGTATTTCGCTATCAAGAATTTTCGCAAATTCTTCACTCGAACGATGTAAAGTATCATCTTCACTACCAGAGTCCCGTGCAGCATGACGTTGCCTTCTGGAACCTTTTTCATTATTAAACGAAAACAGTACCCGTATTTGGTTTAACGAGTCTCCGAATGGTCACAAACTACGTTTTTTCTTTGCTGACGTTTCGATTTACGGCGTTTTTAAAATGCCGCTATTACGGTAACAAAAAAAATATTTCTCTTTACTTTTAATGATCCCGATTTACCGGTACACTCCGTATACGATCGCAAATTCAATGCACGAGTTTCATTTACACGATAAATTAAATACCACTATTACAAACTATAATAATTAAAGCTAATTTAGTCGTCCTTTACTTTCGGGATCCCACTTCTGACACCGTGTAGAGAAAAGTTAGCTCTTGTAATAAAACACGAAAATTATTTTAAAGAAAACGATGCGATTTATTTGAATGTTGTTTTTAGACTGCCTCAGTGAGCCTTGAGATCCATGAAAAAACATTTTTACATTGATGAAACGTTGCCATTGGATATATTGAATGATAATTGATTTCAGAAGAGAGTGAGAGAGTCTTCAATAGACAATTCCTACGTACATGTATTAGGAAAAATTGATTTCGTTAAAATGTTATTAACAATTAGTAAGATGTGGTATCAATAACCGGCACAATCAAATTAATTAACCGAAAATGAATAGGTACTGTCTAGGCCAATAGATTCGGATTTGACGAGTTTTAATGGTTAGTGTCGTTCTTGCATTGCGATATTACGAAATTAAAACAAAACAAAAACTTTTTATTTTGAACGATGGAATAACAAAGAATGTAGAAACTAAGGAGTGATCACTAAAGATGTCTGTTTAATCAGTATCATTATCTTGAGAGAACCGGCATGACGTCAGATAATTGTTTTAAGAACTCCTTTGATTTATATTGAGTCGAAGTTCCTAACTCCCCCGCACTGAGTTCAAAAAAGTTTTCGAAGGGAGATTCGAATTCAGTTTGAAAGTTTTGTATTTTCTTTTAATCGCCTTGATAAAACAGGTAACTGTAACGACGGCCTATTTCGATTTTTACTATAAAATAAGAATATTCATATTTAAAGAAATTCGCTAATGATTTGCTATTTTATTTCGGTTTCGGCCTTTAAATTTCAAACAATATTAATTAATAATACATGTTTCTGTCTACATAAATGATGAACATTTTCTTTGTAAAGCTTAGTCATATATGTAGATATAATACGGTTGTTCAAATTTATGGAAGGTAGAATTATTGTCTGTAGCTGTAGAGAAATTGTTTATTGAGATGATGTATGGAAATGGGTAGATTTGCATTTTATATTGAGATGAGATGAATTTTACATTTGTGTGCAATGAAAAGAATAATCAAAGAGAAGCAAGAGATGGATAATCTAGCTATAAATAATCGATCAACTGTTCGATCGGGATTATGTAAATTGAAATCATATAGTTAAGCGTGAATCGAATTTCATTTATGTATATTCAAACCAAAACTAATTTTTAATATTTAAATAATCTCAAATAAAATAATACGTGGCTTAGTTCGAATATTGAGATGTTTTATTTTTATTTATTTGTTTCCAATATAATGAGTTTTGGTGAAAATGGTTTGGTTAACAATAAAATAAAAATGAGCTAAAGAAACAAATTCAAGTAGAACACGTGAAAATATTGATTCAGGTGAAGGGATAAAGAAACACATTTATTTTATACAATGGCCACGGTGATCGCTTCATTCTTCGTCGTTGCATGTTTAGTGTAGATATTCATAAGGTTAATGTAAATGATGTTGTTAGGTCCAGAATATAGAATAAATATTGTAATACGCATTACGGTCAAAGAACTTGATTTGGTTTTTTTATGGACACTACCAGCTGAACGAATTGTAATGTTTAAAGTATGAAGTGCAAGTGCACTGAAATTTTGATAGCTCTGGTAAAATAATAGCTACGAGAGTTTACAACAATGTAAATACGACGGTGAAAAGTTTAGTTGGAGTCACGTTGGAGTGAGTTTCTTTTATTTTATGCATGTATATGTTATAATTATTATTGATTTATAGAAATTGACTTTGTTTTTATTTAAAATTTGTTATCTGTTTTGTATTAGCGAAATTTTTGATATACCCGGATTCCTCAAAATAGACTCACTTTCAGTATTTTACAGTATTTCAATAATTTATTGCTATAAAAGTCCAATATCATTAAACAACCTTTTTCGTTGTTTACGATAAAGATCAAAGACTTCCGTATAAAAACAAAAGGTGTACAAAAGATCCCAATTCCCAATAATGCGAGTTACAGTCCCAATTTTGCGAGTTATTACATTCTGCGTATCAATATTATAGAAAATTAATATACTTTCGGAGATTGAGGGAGCCTTTAACAACGTTAGTCCCATGGCGATCACCCTCCTGCTTGTAAATTTGGACTCATAGCTGCGGACTGGGTGTAAAAAGGCAAACATCAGAATTGGTTATCTTCTATAGGAAGCGCCAACCACCTGGTTTTAACTCAACAACTCTTAACGGAGTCAACTTGAGTGACACAGAGAAGACTAATTTCTCCGAACTCATTGTGGACAGCAAACTAAGCTGGAAACCCAACATTCTCAAAAGAGTAAGGAATCGTGTAAAAGCGCCATTAGACGAGGATGGGGTCGCGGGTCCTACGTTGTCCAGCTACAGATCTCGATAGATCGATAAACTCTGCTGTATAAGGTTACCGTTTCGTAGCCAGTCTTAATTAAAATGGGCAATCAGAAACTCTTGATGAAAATACAAAGATACGCATCAATGTGCCTTAGTGGATACCAACGAGCACATCACCACAGCACTAGAAATTCTCTTCCATGTTAATCCTATTGCCATCTTAGGCAAACAGTTTACCGGTATGTAAAGTTGCAGTCAGTAATGTAGGGCACTCCTCAATGCTCGTAAGTAGGAATATTCCCCCGAGCAAAGACTATGATATTTCGAAACCATCCGTAGAAGCTGGCTTCACAGCTGCTATTCCTGAAAGAGAAACTTGGCCAAGTAAGTTAGATAAACATACAGGTATTGTCAACTTCTACACCAAATGAATTGAAAGTCACCTGATTTGTAGACAATTTTAGTTACAGTTGGTGGAAGATCTTTTGAAAATGTTATTAGAACAATAGCAGGAATGTTGTGCAGATCGGAGGCTTTGTTATTGTTTAACCTCCTTAAAAGTTTTTCGACAATTTTTGGTTTGAAATGAAGTTTTTAATATTAACTCCTGAAATACCAAAACCGTCGAATTTGAACCAAAGCGTTTCGTGAACAAAGTAGTTTTCCTAGCAGGGTCAGTGATGATTAAATCATCGTCAAAAATAGGGAGGATAGAACAACAACTACCATTCTATAGGAGCAATGCCATGATATCACAAACTAAATCACAGACAGTATATGGGTATATCCTCAGCATCATCACTTATTTGGGATCTCTCAAATGCTTCCAAAATAGCAGGCTTCTACGAAAAATTAAAAGCAGCACTTCATAACCGCTTGTCCCCTAGAACTACTGTTTGAATCACAAACGTGGTAAGAGGAATACTTCTAGACGATAAAAAACTTCACAACTACTTGTCTTAGAGACAAGACCCGAGAAGCTCAGAACTCCTTTGCCGAGGACCCACTCAAGTTATTATGGGACAAAAACTCCCTGTTTCAGTACGCATGTTGCTAGCCGTGGTCAATCTCGAATCAACAACAACAGCAGAGCTGAACGATTCCGTCCTCACTTCTGATTAACGGCCCAACATAATGGGTGTATTTTCGCCAAATTTGTTAAAACCAGCAACCACAACGTTGGCTTTTAAGAATATTATATTGATACGATGGGATATTATCTCTAGCGTTCGAACTATGCAAGCCACAACCTAATGAGACGACAACTCTCAACCGTCCCCTACACACTGCCCAACTCACTGTACTGGTCAACGCTTCCGACAAGACACTTGACGCTGTTGTCCAACGAAAAATTAACAGCAATTCGAAGCCTCTCAGTCTCTTCTCTATTCGAAGATCGTGCACTTTTAGCAGCTTACTCTGCTGTTAAAAATTTCCGCCATCTCCTTGAAGGTTGGATCTTTAATTTTTTTACCGATCATAAGCCTGTTATTTACACTTTTTGGCAAAATACTTCTAAAAGAGTTCTTGCCATTTCAGTTGTTTAGATTTTATCAGGCAATTCACGACTGACATTCAACACATCTCTGGAACTGATCCACTAAAACGACTAAAATTTAATCTCAAATTACAAACATTCACCTTTAACCCTTCCCCTGCAACTACTCGAGCATCTACTTTAAATGCTATGCTACACTAAAACTCTGTTTCTTCTTCTGTATTTTATATCGTCTCATCTGCGATGGCACTAAGGGAGGGTTGTTGTGGCGTGTAAACACACCCTTAGTAAAAACTTTTTATTTTTGATAAAAAGATGTAAATCTGCAAATTTGGTTCTTTTTAATGTTGGAAATATTATATTTATCTCCTCTTTAAATTTTTATGTTTTCTAAAAACATTTCAAAACGTTAAAATCTTAATCAAATGGGCAAAGTTTTTGTAACTTTTGAATTGATAAAACCTTTTTATGTTAATATGTTGTTAGGCATTGCACAGCCGAAAGTGCTAACTCTTCATACCCAAGGGTCGACGTTTCGATAAACAAATATAAAACGATGTGATGTTTAGCAAATTAAACAGCTATCCTTTCCACAACATAAAAAATTCTACCTAAAAATAAAAGAATTTTTACAATATCTATGCAACATAGAGTATCCCTGTGCTTACTTTATTTTTTTTTAATTTGTAGTTTTGATTCGTAATTTACTAAAAAGTATTTTAGGAAAAGAGAAATAAATATATAATTAAAAACTAATAAAAACATAACTTAATTTTAATTAATTGCTTACTACTTTTATTGTGAACCAACCATCCTACTGTCGTTTTTTATCTTAAAATCATATAATATTTTGTGATATTTGAAAATTGCCTACATTAATCAATCACCAAGCAAAAAATTTTATAATTATATACATCCACAACACAGATTTTATTTTTATTCTACTTTCTAGAATATTTTATTCTAATTTCTCAACTATTGAACTGTTTTTTTATTTTTTTCTAAATCATTAAAATTCATTTATTTAATTTAGGCACAATTTAATATTTAAAAAAACTGTTTAAATTAAATTTATCCAAAAAGAATAAAATTTAATAATATGTATTTATTTTTAATATATAATTTATTTAATTGAAAATTCTTAATCTACTATAATAGTCAAATTTTTACTTTTCTTATATTTTTGTTAATAAATTATATTAATTTAATTTTAAAATTGTTAGCAATGACTCGATAAACCGTTTGATGTAATAGAACTATTTGAAGAATACGGTGGTGCAAATAAGAGATCACAATACTGTAGTAGAGCTTCACGCAATGATCGTGATACCTCGGGGGATGATGTTGTTGTACAATCAACTAAATATGGATAGAGATCGATTAGTTGTTCCCATGCTGTTTTATCAACTGTAAGAATATGAACAAAGTTATATGATTAGCATAGCATATATATGTACATTTTGTTTATTGATGAACATAATCGATTAAAAAAATAATTATAAAAATAATTGATTGAATTTATTTTTATGTAAGACTCAACAATAGAAGCACATAGTAGATTATTAAATTTAATACAAGTAAATAAAGTACAATTGTTAACAGCCGCTGTTTTTAATAAAGACCATCCCCGCCCTCTCCTTTTCAAACTTGTTAAAGCAATCGAAGGGCGCACTGAAAAAAAAATTGAAGTTGATGACAATCTCATCTCGAAGTTGGCAGTTGATTATTCATGCAAAAAAAATTATTTGCAAACAATTTCACTGTGATTGGGACAACTACACGATAACATTTTCCTAACAACAGAATGAAGTTTATTAAAAATATAAAGTGTTATATCCAATATAACAGTAGTTGAATAAAGATAACAACTATTTCCCTGAAAAAAATTTTCTTTGGCCTTATATCATGAATTTTTCATTTTAAAGTTTAGGTATTTGAGATTAATTGAACTATATTTTATTTTCTCATAAATATTTGGTGTGATTGTCTCAACTTCATCGATTTATAATTGTAGAGCTGTTGAAGCAATTTCGTAGTTTGATTCGCCATATGTGACCGCACGGTGAGGTTGAGACAATTGCATTTTGATTGGAAATAAGACATGTTTTTTTCAGTGCGTGGATGACAAAAACGCATGGGATCTTGATGGAACCTTAGTATATGATCCGGGTTCATTTGAAAATGAAAGATCGGTATTCGTTTCAAAATTGGACAAAATGACGGAACACTTGCTTATTTGAATCTTAAATAACTTCTAATCCTGGCTTTAATCTTATTCAAACTTGCTATATAGAATAAGATTTTAGTACTACATATTTCTAATATTTCTACACTGAAAGAAAAAATTCGGTCACTACAACCTCTTTTGTGCCAACTGAATGTTTTCTGCCACAATAACCTCAAATTCGGTTGTTTTTTCTTCAAAAACGACATTTGAAAAAATAACAACCGAATTGGAGGTTATTATGACAGAAAACATTCGGTTGGCACAAAAGCAGTTGTAGTGATCTAATTTTGTCTTTCAGTGTACGTTTCAACTTTCGGTTGAAAAGTTTTTTTGAAGTGTTTATCCCTACTATAGCCTACAGTTACAAATCGATTTTAATAAAACGTTGGTTGGTTTTAATCATTATGAGGAAGATTTTATTATCTCTAACCGTGAATTTTTTCAATATTGTTGTTTTCTAATGTTCGAAGTTACGGAAGGGGAGGGGCAGTTGCAGGAAAATATTTTTGAAAATAATTCGAAAGCTGTGCGGTCTATTACAAAAAAAACAATTTCAAATGCTTTGGAATAGGAAAATATCAGGTTTCCCCACTCGCCAAGGTCGAAATGAACAAAATTTCAACTTTCGAGAATGCTTCTTCTCTTTCTCATTTCTTTAGAAATATGATTTTATTCCTCAAGAATTTGAAAAAATTACAATCAAAACTTAAAAGACAAACGAAAATTACATATTGAATTTTTAAAAACTTTGGAGCTTTTTCTGCAAAACTTCAATGAAAAATAATTAATTGAATTATACGGAGAATGCTTTCATCTTATAAAATAAGCTTTGAAAGTGATAGGACTTACATCTGCTTTATATAATAGAAATTAAATACTGCAACGCTATATAAGAGAAGTGAATAAAGGAAACTGTCATAGTGTTTAGCATTGAAAACTCGCAAGGGAAGTTCCTATACAATGATATAGCTTTTTTAAACTCATTTTTCAAACAGAAAATGTTTTTGTGGTGAAAAAACTACAAACAAAGTTGTCCCTGATTAAAACAGTAAAATCCAATTCTACTAATCGAGCATTAAATTAAAGCCTAGTGCTGTTACATTACAACACTAAACCGTAAAAAACTAGTGGGATGGGGGTGTGACCTTAGGAGCCATGCCAAGAACTTCCCGTAAAGTTAAAACTACCGATGGCCTGCTGGTTAAGGTATACTGCTAAGACTGCTAAGTTAAGGTATCCTGACACACCAAACTTACTTTACGACCTATTTTGAGGCTGTAACTTTTGAGGCTAACAAATTGTTCAGTTAAAGAATCAGCAATTGCAATTGTTTATTTAAACCTCATTATAAATGGCTGACATGATGACAAACAAAATGATAGGTCAACGACATTGATAAAAATTTTCATGATCATGATATTTGCAAGAGAGGATTTTCAGTTTTTGGAAAGCAGTAAAAAACAAATGATCTGATTTCGGTAGAAAAGGACTGGGATCCAAGTTACGCCAAGATTCATCGATTGTGACTATTTTCCTTGAAATCGAGTCAAAAATCGAGCAAAAAAAATAACTTCCCATATCCGGAAGTTAACAAACTGGCTGAAGGGTATTTTAAAATTCTTATGCTCTTGACAAGTAAAAATCAGAACGTAGCTCAAAACTAGTAAATAAATTAAAAGAAACCATGGCTTTTTTTTTGTTTATTAATTAGTTAGATATGTTTAGCACACTAAGTATAAGATATTTATTATTCAGACTCTTTGAATATCTGAAGATACCATGTTAACTATAAAGGAAGGAGATGAAAAAAATGGAAGGAATGAGGATATGGGGATAACTATACTAATTGTTTTAAATGACGATGGACATTTTTTTTGAATGTCTGAGGGGCAAATTCATCGGGAAATACAGAGGAGGGCATTGAGTTCCCCAATTTGGCCACTCTATTAAAATAATCGTTCTGGATGGACACAGTTCTACAACGAGCAATTTGGCCAACAAATTGATGGGATAACTCGGAAGCTCTTGTTTGTCGATTATGCTACGCACACGATGGAAGAATATTTTGAATTTCCTTAGAGGAGAATTCGCTAAAGTTATATTTATAGTAGATTGACAATTCAGCCACATTTCTTCTGTGCTGGAGTGAATCAAGCTGATCCGTTAGTTTGGTATTACTAATAAAAAAAAAATCAACCGTATTGATTTTCTCTGTACAGAGCCTAGACATTTTATTGTTGATTGACAAGCACCTTTCCAAACATGACAGCAGTATTCCATACATGGACGAATAAAGAACTTAAAGATTAGCAAAATTTGATCGGGATTGAAATTTTTATATCGACTCAAGCATTCTAATTTTTGCATTGCAGATTTAGCGAGATTAAACACATGCTTAATCCGATTCAGGCTATTTTCAATATCCACTCAAATAAGTCTGACTGATTCAACCTCCCAATAGGGAAGTTTTTATATTACTCTATTCGTGCAAGATGGCATAGTTTGATTTTGGTTGGATTAAATGTAACAAGATTGCGATCACTCCATTCCATTATACGATCCAGATCTTTGTTGATAGAATCAATTAGCAGCTCTCTATCAGTGATGACTGCAGTATGAGATCAAAATTTAGGAGATGCATGTGGTGCATGGAATGTGCTGTCATCAGCAAAACTATGGATTTAGTGCACTGTGGAAATAAGTAAATCATTAATATATAGAAGAAACAAGATTCGTGAGAGTGCAGAGCCTTGGCGAACACCAGCATTGGTTGTGAAAATTAACATGAAATTGGCGACCTGTAAGAAAACTATATGGATCCATGAGACAGTAAGATGTTCTATGCCATAAGATTTTAATTTAGCTATGAGATTTCTATGCCACACTTTATCAAATGCTTTAGAAATTTCCAAGTGAAATACTGAATGTTTCACCATCGTTTTCCTTCGATTTGTTCCAGAGATTGGACACGTAGGCTAACAGATCACCTGTTGCATGACTTCTACGAAAACCAACCAGTTTATCATCAATAATTCGTGACGTCTCCAAATATTCTTTTAGATTGTAGTTGAACGCTAGGCCAACTTCCAAGAATCGGGAAATATTCCGGTTTTATAAGACAAATAGAAATTTTTTGTTAAAATTGGAACTAGTTGCCTAACGAAGTTTTTAAGAATGAGGGGTGGAATACCGTCGGGGCCAACGGATTTATTGATATTGATAGAAAGAAGCATTTTTCGTACAATATTGCAACGATAGTTTTCGTTTCAACTATGGAAATGAGTGTAGGAGAATGGGGAGGTTACACTATATTTGAGTTTTCTGCGAAAATACGACTCAAAAGGCCCGTCTTTTCTTTCGAGTCGCTCACGAGAATGTCATTCAGACCTAAGGTTGGAATAGAGGATCTAGAAAAATTGCTCTGAACTGATTTAACTGCCTGAAAGAAACTACGTGAGCCAGATGGGTGCTCGGCGAATTTATTTGCTACGCGTCTTTGTGTCCAAGTCTATTTTGTATTTACTAATATTTCTAGCTTTTTTATAGGCACTATGGGTTTTAAGTGTTTTATTTGAGTTATAAGTCTTAAATGCTATACGTTTTTTCCACACTGCATCATCAAAGCCTGCGTGAACCAAGGTTCAGTTTTAGGAGTGATTAGTCGATTTGGAATAAACCGCCGCATTCCATCTTTTATGATCTCAGAAGTTCTTATTGCCGGTGTAGCGGTGATCTTTCTCAACACAACAAATAGTTTTGTTTCAACATAAAAGTTTCTCAGTCCCTCCCAGTCAGTGCATTTATAATTTCAAACGCGACGAGGATTTGCTTTAATTGGTGTCGTTGATGTAAATTGCACTATTGCTGGTATTAGTAAATGGTCGGAATAAATGAATATTAAAGTCTCCAAGAATGGCCACTCTTGCTTAGGGGTAGTCCGTGGTAATGTCTAGATTAGCCGATATTTGATCAAAAACGGACATTCTGGGGGGGAATTTTATCTTTAGTGCTAGAAAATTATGGTGTTTTGAGTTCAACTCGTAACCCTAAATTGTCATACATGGAAGTTTCGAAATTTCGAACAAAAACACAGACATCACCACGCTTGTTATAAAAGGGATGTTCCAATTCGTAACTAGGTATCCGGTGATTATCGAGATCCAATTTCTATGCTTTGTCACTGACAATTGTTTTGGTAAGAAACAATATATCAGGTTTATTTTTTTCGGTGTAGGGATGAACCTCGTTTAGGTTTGAATTGAGTCCTCTTACGTTGTTGCAATCAATGCTAAGCTGTTGGTTCACTCTGCTCCCATTTTGTTGAGAGAAAGACTTACCCTTTGACATTGCAGGTATAGATACCAGTGTTGCAAAACGTTACTCGTAACGTAACGCAAAAACGGAATAACGAAATGAAATAGCGTTATTAGTAATAATTACGTTCATAACGTTTTAAAAATTAAACTACGTTACAATAACGTAAAACGTAACGATAACTCAATATTTTATTTCGTTTTTCGGGTGACTTTTTTTATAATTATGTATATGAAAATCAAAACACAAAAACCGGTTGAATAAAATCCAACTTATCTTCTCTTTATCAATTTTTGCGGACGCTTAAACTACAGATTTTGGTAGTTCTAATGCCCGATTTATAGTCGGTAACGTTAACTTAACGTTAACTTTAACTTAACCCTAACTTAAGACATCTAAAACTTTTGATTTATAGTCGGTAAGAAATTACGTACTCATTGACGTTTGATCTGATATTAATTATGGTTTTGTAATCAATGTTACAAATCAATCAATTCTTTAAAAGTAATAAACTGATTTTAAAATCAAAATTTAAAATAATAAAATTCGAAACATACATTTGATACAAAATTTAAAAATAAAAAAATTTATTTTCATATTAATTTTCTGCTAATATTTGGCTTTAAAGTCGCTCTTTTTATATCCTTTGCATTTTTTAAAAAATAAAATTTTATTTTTATGGACACTTGCAATTAAATATTACTTTTCTTCAGTTTTTATACCAAACGTCAACAAATCCTTAACAAAATCTTTAAGATAGAATGAAATGAACTTTACGTTAAGTTAACGTTAAGTTTGCGTTAACGACTATAAATGCCCTAGTGCATTTTCATACATTTGTACTTTACGTTAAGTTAACGTTAAGTTAAAGTTACCGACTATAAATCGGGCATAAAATGTTGTACAATTTTAAGTTTATTTTAAATAATTTCAAGTCTGTAGTAGCCGTTTTGCATCACAGGTGTTTTGAATAATTTTAAGAAAGAATATTTTTATGCTGGCCGAGAAATCAATCTGAAGATCTATTAAAAGCAACTCTAATAGTTATAAACAAGCTATCAGATTTGTGAAAACTCCTGATAAGATTGCTTAGTTTTGGTAAAAATTAATTATTTTTAATATGAAATGATTTCAAAATATTCGTCGGAGTGACGTGAATAATCCATTGTATAATTCGTTAATTTTAATTACTTCAGTTACATATCTACGCCCGTCGATGATCTCCACGAGATCAAAACTATACTAGTGTGAATTATAAAAAATATATATACTTAAAAATTTTAAAATTATTGTTTTTTAATTGTTTTTTATATATAACAATAGTGAATAATAAAAGGTGTCGTTATTAAAATTAAAGAATTTGATATGAGTCAAATTTTATAGTTACGTTATTTTAAAATTAAATTGTAATGTTTAAAACTAATCTGTTAAACATTACATTTAATTTTAAAATAACGTAATTATAACGTTATAACATAATAAAAGATAATATTTTTCTGTTTCATAACGAAATAACGTACCGAAAAAATAAATATACTGTTATAAAAACGAAACGCATAACGTTACGATTTTTTTTTTCGTTTTGCAACACTGATAGATACTGAAATTCGGCCAAAAAAGCGAACACAAAAGACACTAACCAAATTGAAGATTACAGATAAAAGGGTTAATTCAAGTAAGACAGAAGAAAGACAAAAGGACGAAATTCGTACTAATAATTAAAATGAAATTTTAAATTTCTTGTTACCAGGCAATACAAGCGATGTATAGCTGAGTGTGTTAAAACACTAGTCTATGCATTGTTAAGGTCGACGACGATTCGAATCCAGTCAAATCCAATATATGGATTTACTGAAATAGAATTACAGAACCGAGAGGTATTCATATACGTCGAGAAATGCCAAAAAAGTGTGTGTAAGAATTTCACTTTTGGCTCATGAATGCAAACAATACTTAGGTTTTTTCAAAACCGAAGTAATAAAATAATTTTTTTTTATTTTGTATTATTTTTGTTTGTTTAATATTGAACACACACAACTCCGGTTGATGAATGATAAAAAGAGAAACAGGAAAAAATGTTGACATTTTTGAAAATAAATCGAAAACTGTGTGGTCCAAAATTACAGCGAAGTTTGCTTTGAAATAGACAAAAATTTTCATAATTCGGAGATAGGGTGGAGGGACAAACAAGCACGTTTTTGGTAATAACTCAAAAACTAGGCAGTCAATTCAATAAAATTTTTTTTGATATGTTTGGATGGGAATAAAGATAAGTAAAGAAAGGAAGGCTTGAAGCAGTTAAAAGGAGCCTACAGACGCGGTGAAAACTCAGAGACGGCGGTTTAGTTAAAAAAGGTGATAGAAAGGACGGCAGTACTATATTATGGAGTAGAGGTAGACATCACTACGGTTGGGGTTCGGCCATATATGATTTAATAGCGCGGAGGTAGTTTGAATTCAGTATTCAATGTTCGATGACTTCAAATCTCTCGGTGATTTTTTTGACTTTCCAGATCCCAAAGTTCTATCCTCACAACTGGTTAGGTTCACAACTTGATTGATTGCGAAACTAACTTACCTTAATTCAAATTACGTCCTAATTATTAAATCCTTCAAAGCGCGATACTATTACTTGGACGTAGCCGAAACTGGATTCACTCATGGACTCATTTTATGTTCAGTTATATTCCATGACATTCAAATAACTCGTTTTATGTGTCAAATGTTTCTAGACTAAAATGTTTTCCATTATATGTTTGTCAAGAAAATTCAGTACAAACGAAACCCAATCTATTATAGATGAGATAGATACCATCAACATCTAACATAAAATGTTACAACTCATTATCACTTTAAATAAACGTTTTTTAGGCAAATTAAAGATAAACTTTTGCAATGTAAACTGCTTAAATATTTAATTACTAAATCACTTACCTTTCGATACTGGTGCCTTTTTCATAGAAACAATAAGCGTTGCAATTGCTTTTAAAACAAAAGATATTTCCGATAATCGATATCTAGGTAGAGGACATTTTCCACTTTGCCTTTCGTCATCATTAAAAGTTTTAAGAACTTCTTGAAAACGATGCAGTAATGCGGTTACTGCCAATCGCCCTGCAACACCACCCTCAGTTGGATTATTATTACACGTTGAATCATCAAGCAAAGAAAATTGTAGTAATGTATCAAAACATGTTTTAGCAAATTCTTCGCGTAATTTTAAATCTGCATCACAACCAATATTTGATGTTGTTGTCGAATGTATTGAACCTTTATTTAGTAGAACGACAACTTTTAATGTAAACTGATTTGGTATTTCACTAGAATAAGGCAAAACTTCATCTCGTAATAATTCAATAACTTGACAATCAATTGCTTCATCTAAAACAATTTCTTCTAATCCACGATCTTCTACTGTACAAATACTTTTGGGGAATAAAAATTGATCAATACTTTCAGCTAAATCGTTCCAAATTGTTGCAAATTGTTTGGGATTGACGCGAGCAACGGGAAGACCATTATGTAAAACAGTCATTAAACTTGATATTGCTAATTTCCATGTACTTGCTGACATACATTTATATTTAAGTGAAAGAGGAATTTGAAGTGCCTGAATCGGGAAGAAATAAATAGTTAACAATTCAATTTTTATTCATTTTTATTTATTACAAACCTTAATTATTTCATGTAAAATTTGTCCTTCGATTACAGTTTCTTCTTTTGCAGTTAACTGATATAATTTTACAGCAACTGTTAATGCTTTTTCCCCGAATGGAATATAATTCATACTAACCCACTCACAACCTGAGTTCTGATTATTTTGATTTCTTATGGATTTAATCGGCCGTGTTTCTAAACGTTCAAACGATGGTGGTGTACATGCAAATTTACTAAAACTTAATAATTGTTTAAATATAGCGGGAATCATTGGTTTAAAATTTTGTGTTCCAGATAATGCCTCTTTTTGGATAAGATCAATGCAGTCTAATACCCCGTCGTGTAAAGGGGTAAGTAACGAGTCTGACATTGTTGACATAATGTATGGCGTTGATTCACTGTGTACAGGAACTGCAACTGCATTCATTAACACAAAACATAATTGTGTTAAATCTTTGTTATTGAAGCGAGTGCGGATATGTTGAAAAAGTGCTGGGAAAATTTGTACTAATGCTGTCAAAAAAGCTTGACTAGGTATATAAATTTCATCTGTTTTATCAGGCGCTCCTTCTGCTATTGACGGTTTAGTACTTTCAATGCCAATATTTAACCAAACACGCCAAGCAACCTTAAATTGAATAAAAAAACATAAGTTTAATTCTTTGGTCTGCATGGTACAACAAAATACTCACATTCCAAATATCAATATCATCTTTACTGCCTTTTGGTATTGCACCGGTATCCTTTTCAATTTTCTCTGTTTTATTATATAAAATTTCTTGGAATGATTTTAATGCCGCTAATGAAACTTCGTTACTTTTACTTAACGCAGAATTTTCAATGAATTCTAGTAATAGACTCCAAGCCCTTGGAAAGTCTCCAAGCGTTTGAAGCAATTGTCGTTTTGTGTTAAAAACTCTCGAAACGCCTGATAATGTTAAAACTTGTGTTTCTGCCCATTGTTTTTGTGCCGTGTTCCTTGAATGATGTATTAATATATTTCCACTTGTATCCACTTTTTCGTTACTAGCTGAACTTGATAAATTTCTAACTTTATCTAAAAGTGGAAATAATACCTGCCACAACACAGCCTGCCATGTTGGTGGATTTAATAAATTTCCATGTGCTGAAATTGTGGAAAATAATGTTTGTCCAGCCGATTTTCGTACAGCTGGTCGAGAATCTACGCATAATTCACTAAGTCTAGCATATAAACACATCCATAAACGATCAAAATGTGGCATATTCAATGTACCAGGAAAATCAGGTAACACTGAAATATCTTCGGCAACAGTTTGAGATAATTTTTCTTGATTTTGATTAAAATAATCGGAAATGTTCCACATTAATCCAACAGCGGTTAAAGAAATATTTAGCTCTTGTGTTTGTGAACCAAACTTGGCAGCGGTATTGACACAAAGTGGAAGACACCGCCATGGCATTACAGGAAGAAAATCGGTTACTACTAATTGTAAACATTGGAATGCAATTTTAATTAACGCTTCACCATGTTGATCATTTACTGCACCGATAATACTTAGCACCAATGGCCAACCATGGGATAGAGTTTCCCCAGCTCCGTTTAACACTTGTAAAACACATTCCAATTGTCGTTGTCGTACATCACCGTGTGGTACCGATGATAATTCAGCTAGAGGTCCTAATAATAACGTTTGAAGTTTTAGATTATTTTTTAACGGCTGCTCGTACTTATATTTCAATGCAGATTTGACTAAATATGTTATAGCTTCCACACCCCATTCCCTCATTCGAATATGTGGATGCTGGCATACTTCTAGTAAATGATTTGTTAAAGGTCGCCACAACACCTCGATACGTGGTAAATTTTCAAGCCCAGTTTCTAGCAATTTGGCGACTGCAAATAACGATGGTTCACGGTTTGAGTATGCTAATTCCATTGCTTCTTGTGAAAGTTTACACAATGCATCAATTAAATGATGTAGAGCGACATCATCTAAATATTTGCTAGATTCAAAAAGTTGGCTCAACATTTGCGAGAGAACAGGTAAATCTGCCATTACTGCCGTAGTTATGACAGCATTTGTATCAGTTGTGGTTTTAGGTACAGCTTGTAAACTTCCACCAGTTGATGGCTTTAAGCCTAAAATCCAAACTAAATGTTGTAATGTTGCGAGCACAATATGCCATGATGTTCCTAATATTGGTCCATGACAATGAGCCAAATGTAGAATTGCTCTCATGCATTGCAGATTTTTGGCAGTTAACATTACAGGTCCTTGTTGTGCACCAATTGGAAGTGATGACGTAGGTAATGGTGTACCAACCGCTACGACTTGATGTCGGAATTCACTTTCGCCACACTGACCAATATATTGGTTACCCATATCCTGACTACTTGCTCGAGAATGTGCTGAAAATACAGAAATTTTAGAATATTTGAAACCATTTTAAGTCTATAACTTTTACTTTTAAAACCTGTTCCCTGATATCCCATATTTAGAACGGATAACGCATAATGGGGTGGGAGCGAAGCTTTACAAATTGATGTGATAAACGCATCACGTGGTGTGTGTAGCTCTAGCATACCGCATATTGCAGCATATGTCTGCATTGATTTTAATATACTTTCCGTAGCAGATTCATCGGTTGCTGCATCAATTAATGGTGTCATTGCTGCTAATAATCCACACCAACTAGAATTTATTAACTGACAATGCAATGTATGTTCCTCTTCGTTAATTTCTTTAGATTTTATTTGAATCTTTGTTTCTTCTCCAATTGTCGATGGACCATTAATTGCCAATGAAATCGATCGGACGATATCCAATAAGCAAGCGTATGCTATTGATATTCCAAAACCATCTGGTATTGAGGGAGGTTCAGTTTTATCCAACATTTCCAGACTGAAATAAAAAAAATATGAAAAAGCAAGTTTACGATTAACGATTTGGGTTATATTGATATTACTATGTCGGTTTCGTTTGTCCCATCGGAAACGTAGCGACTAATGGTAACCAAACACCTCTAAATAAAAATCCAGGTTGCGGTGAAACACCACCACCAATTGGTAAACCTGAAATTAATACTGGTGATTGTGCTGATGTGGTCATTACCGGCCCAATCAGTTGTGAACTAACAAATAAACTATGAACATACGCTCCCAGAGAATTTATAATATCTTGAAATATATTTGTTGCATGATCTTTCAAATCATAACATTTACAGAATGAAACCAGAAGTTCTGGTTGAACGGTCATCTTATGTAGCACCTCTAAAGCTAATGATCTTTGCCACGATGGTTTGTCGGGGTCCAAAAATTTAACAATTAATGATAAAAATATTTCACATTCCGTAATCTAAAAATCAAATAAAATTTAATTTTATCTTATAAGCCCGAGATTAAGAAATTAAAAAATCCTTACAAGTAAGCTATGATACTTTTGAATTAAAATTGAAACGACTCTCAGTAATCTCATACTGATTGGAAAATATGGTTTATCATGTGATGCTTGTTGTTGTGAATTTTGTGGCATAATTGTACGATATTTAATATTTGGTGAAAATAATTTAATTACAAGAGCACAAACTCGTTCTTTTAATAGAAATGAAAATTCAGGATTCTTGTAAAAAACGGGAGTGAAACCAGATAGAACAGTTTCCAGTAATTCTAGACCAAATGTTCGTGTCATTTCTGTCATTCCTAATAGCCAATACGGTTGATCAGCATTAACTAATTGAACCAAATCCTTAAATAAAAAAACAGATATTTATTTTGATCCGATAGATGAGGAAATAAAGATAAAATACCTGAAATAACAAATAAGCATCGGCAGCGCAAGGCTTTAATCCTTTTGGTGGTAATCCAGTTGCTAACTTCAGTTCTTCTAAATTAACTTCTCGTTTTTCATTTGGATCGTCTGGTTCACATTCTTCTGAAACAACACGTTCAAAAACCAGCGAGACTAATTGTCGTACGGTTGCTCCTGCGGTATTGATTGTTGTCGAATCTTTTGTGAAATGTAAACGGAAACATAATACCAATGTTTTTGCTAATGTTTCACCGTGAACTATTGTAT
This sequence comes from Diogma glabrata, assembly GCA_963693315.1. NCBI lineage: Eukaryota > Metazoa > Arthropoda > Insecta > Diptera > Cylindrotomidae > Diogma > Diogma glabrata. The sequence continues at coordinate 68,327,507 of OY856186.1, forward strand.
TTGTTGTTAATAAAAGAGTAACGGTTTGTAAAACTTTCACTTCTTCTGTACCGTTTTCCATTAACATCCATAATGTATCGGTTATATACCGTGCACCCTTTTGATCTACTACTTGCTGTGTAATTAATCTTTGCATCATACCAAGACAGAACTGAAATTAAAATTGAAAAATTTTGAATAATTAATGTTTTTAAAATTCATTATTACGAATCACATTTAGTGTGAAGAATTCGAGAATTTTGAATTGTTGCCAATATTTTTTTATTATGTATATGTTTCTAAATCCAACTTCTACGTCGGCTTAATCTCGTTAAATTACTCTTTAGCCTTTTTAAATATGCATCACTAGATTTAGCATCAATGAAGCTGATTGCCTAAGTAAAGAATTCATCTTTCAGATCGTGTGGTGCTTCCCCATAATTGTGCCGGGCGGAAAAAAAAACATGTTTTTTTTCTCGATACATCCAATCGAGAGAGTATAGAATTATTCCAATCAATTAAAATAATTTAGCTAATTCCCAATATTATAATCGTAGAAATCTTGAAATTTGCTATGTCAAAATTTATTATTAGATAAAATTGATTTTACTACATAATTGCTTGTGAATTGTGCTAATAAACTTAGTTTACCGTTTCGCGACATCACCCTTTCGATTAGCATTAGTCATTGATAGTAACTGTAGCACGAGTCTCAATCACGAAAATATTTGAATCTATTATGCCTTTTAGTCAATAACCGCAACATACAGTGATACAAGTTGAATAGAATGGGCTGTTAAGAAGGAGAAATTATAACTTATGGTAAATCACTATACATATGTCAAAAACCTCCAACTCTCAATATAATATATATATTTCAACCCAATATGCTTGGTTACAGGGCCACTTATAAAACCGATGTCATTACTTACTATTACGTGATCGAATCAAAAGTAAATTTAGGAAATACGTTTACTGCATTCAGACAAATACCAATTCGAAGAGAAACAAATTTAACATTGGTGACAGCAGCGGGACAGTAAGGTGTTAAAAGTGTGGCATCAGGTGAATTAAAAGTGCCAGAACTATAGAACAAGAACAAAGAGGGTTATCAAGAACTGCAATTAATAGAAGTAGAAGATTACTACATAAGATTAGGAGTACTTTCACTGAACAAGGAAGCAATTGTCACGATGTGTCGTTGTTGTTGTTGTAGCAACGTGTTTGGTGGTAATCCTCCAGCTTCATGTCCAGGTTGTTCAGGAACTCTGCTACTGCCCTTGGACGGTACCACAAATCTTTCTTCGTCAGGTTGGTTATATTTTCAGAATAATTGAATAAGTGGTCTACATCATGTGGAGTGCCCTCATATACGGGATACTTGTCAATAATTTAAAGTTAAATTTAAAGCAATTAAAAGTTTAAATGCAATATTTAAAAATATACTTTTTACTGTTTATTTTTAAATTTATTTATAATAATATAAACTTCCTTATAGTAACAATTTGATTTTTATTTTTTTATTTTACAGAATATCGATTTCGACTTACGTCATCCTCAGTTCTTAAATTATTATTACAATTTTTTGCTTAAACTATTACTGATATACTGTTTCAACTGCTGTTTTTTATTATTATGTCATACATTTTGTTAGTTTTAGTGTTGATTTTATCATTTAAAATATTGTTATTGTTTTTATGTTTATATATTTCTATTTCTTTCAATCTATCTAGATTTTGTCCTTTTCTTTTTTATGTAATATGGTTAAATTTGTGTTGATATTGGTGTATTTGTGTTTTTCTATTTTCAAATGTTGGGCATATCTGGATTTTGGATCGCTTCTGTTAATTTCATTGGTGTGCTCGATAAATCTTTTTTTGAAGGACCTCCCCGTCTGGCCTATATAAAATTTACTGCAGTCGTCACAGGTAAGCTTATAAACACCTGTGTCTAAGCTTTGGGTTTTTTTAGTTTTTAGTTATTTTTCTATTTTATTTTTGTTTTTGTAAGCCGCAATATATCCATATCTTTTTAAAGCTTTTTGCATTATTTTGAATGTTGTTTTATTGTATGTTACGCCTACGTATTTTTTACCTGCTAAGTTTTCTTCATTCTTCAACGTTGTTAGGGTTCGCAAATTTTTCTTGTTTTTATATTTTATATTTAATGTGTCAATCATTTCATTTTTATATCCATTTTTACTGGCTATGTATTTTATATTGTTTAGCTCGTCTTGATAATTTTCAGCGTTCATCGGTATAGTGTTCAATCTATTGATCATGTGGTTGGAGGCAGCTAGTTTATGTTGGTATGGATGATGTGATTTGATATTTATTGTTTGATCCGTTTGGGTTGGTTTTCGGAATATTTTGAATGTGTGTTTTGAATCTACATTTTTGATTGATAAATCCAAAAAGTTTATTGTGCTATTTTTTTCATTTTCTAACGTGAATTTAATGGAAGGTTCTATGCTGTTTATGCATTGGTGTAATAGATTAAGCTGTCTATTTGTTCCTTTGAATAATAAAATTATATCATCAACGTAGCGATACCAATAAATGATTTTTTCTTTGTGTGGATTTGAGTTATTATGTATATATTTTGTTTCAAAATCGTTGAGATATATTTCGGCTAATGTTCCAGATAGTGGGCTACCCATAGGTAATCCTTCTGTTTGTTGGTAATACTCATTGTTATATGTGAAATAGTTTTGTTTTATTATTTCGGTTATTATGTTTATTATTTCTTGTGTATCTGTTGGGTTTAAACCATTTTTTATTAACATATTTTTTGTTATATTTATTGTATCTTTTATTGGTATGTTGGAATACATGTTGGTTATATCAAACGATGCTAATTTTGCGTTGTGAGGTATTATTATTGGTTCTATTCTATTGATTAATTCTGTGTTATTTGAAGTTGAAATAGTATATAAGTAATAGTTTAAGCAAAAAATTGTAATAATAATTTAAGAACTGAGGATGACGTAAGTCGAAATCGATATTCTGTAAAATAAAAAAATAAAAATCAAATTGTTACTATAAGGAAGTTTATATTATTATAAATAAATTTAAAAATAAACAGTAAAAAGTATATTTTTAAATATTGCATTTTAATTCAAAAGTGACAAAAGCACACAAACAGTGAATAATATGGAAAACCATAATAACACATATAATTAAAAGTTTAATAAAAGTGATAATATTTGTATTTTGGATTTTATAATTGAATTTTTTAGTTTTGAAAAGTAATAAGTTTTAAGTTATAGTGATAGTTATAAATTATAGTTATAGGTTATAAGTAATAGTATAGTGATAAGATACAAACATTAAACAAATTTATAAACATTTTTAAAGTTATAAACATTATAAAATATAAACATTTATTTTCATATGGCGACACAAATAAATTTGTGCGACTATCAAGTAGTCAAGGACTCCAATAATGTCGCTCTATTAAAGGATGGCATGGTGTTATTGGAAAATAGAATAAGTAATAATTTGTTTGTTTATAAATATAAAAATGTTAATTCATTGAGAAAGTTTTAATGATTGGAACATTTAGTTGATCCAATTTTTAGTTTAAACTATTATTTTAGAATATTTGATTATTTGGAACAAATTTACCATCACCTGTGCGTGCCAATTAGCTTCTACATTGTACTTTACTCTTAACTCTAGATTTGATTTAGCGAAATCACCCAATTTTAATATATGCGATTAAGTAGTCCGATATTAATGAAAACATCAATTACTTTACCATAATTTAGAAACAAAATATTGATTTAGTCAAATAAAAAGCTGACTGAATTGATTTTGTGCGTTCAGTACAATTTAGCATCAATAGCAACGCAGTCTATATATTGATTGAGGTTTATATTTTTATTAAATTATGTTTTATAGCTGGTGTCATTGTAAAAGGGAATTTAGGGGAAGTTGCACCGTACTATGGGATATGCGATGCTGTAGAAGTAGTATATGAAGAGATGATACAGCCTCCGGTTGAAGAACAAATTTGCCCAAACGACTTCATCGATGTGAACTACTCATCACTAATAGAAGATCCAGATCAATCAATGGATCAAAATTTAAATGATAATCTGATACAACCACAAACGCCTGAAGAAAACTGTAAGTAAATTTTATTAAGAAGTTTCAAAAATAACTGATTTTTTTTACTTTTAGTTTCTAAATGGACAGGGGGCCAAACACGGTATTTGTTAGAACACTACAGCAAGTCTTTTTCTAATGTGGGCCTAAAAACAGGTTAGAACAAAAAAGAAAATGTGGGCATATTTAGCAGAAAACATTAATAAAAAATTCAATTTGTCTGTTTCTCCACTCCAAGTGAAGACTCGTTATAGATGCGTTATGAAAAGAAGGAAAAAAATTATACACAATAATCAAACAAGTGGGAACATTTACTTGGAAAACGAATTTGAAGAGGAGGTACCGGAAATCGTTTCCAAGGATGATTCGCTGCTGCCGGAATGTATTTTAACGCCGGGATTAACTATTTTGAAACGCGGATCTGAGACAGTCATGGCAAAATTCCGGCCCCCTATTAATTATTCAACACATATTAACCCAAACATCAGCAGTTTAAGGTCAAAAAGCCCTGAACCGTCCACATTTAGTGCAACAGCTAACTTAATATTAAATACAGATCCACCATCAACACCAACTTATTCAGAACCAGTGGATACATCTGATTCTGAAGGATTCATAGGTTCTGCAGAATTGTCTGCACCAAAAAAGCGGGTTAGAAAATCTGTACAAGAAATTTTCTGCGATAAATTTTTGGTAGAAAAGAAAGTTAAGAATCAAAGGCTGGAGCAATTTCTTAGAGAAATGACAGCCAAAACAGAGGTAGCGAGCCAACAAAAGGAGGAGGCTCGAGAAAGGCGGCACAGAGAAAAGTTGGAAATAATGAGGGAAATTGGTTGAAATCGCCAAAAGTTAGTTTATAAGGTTTTCTATTATGTTCTTTTTATTATTATTATTTTTACATTTCAAATTTTTTTAATAAAAGTGATATTGATTTTATAGAAACTTTCAGTAACTTAGAAACTTTCAGATAATAGAATTCGTTTTATATCTCCTCTGTGCTTCTCTATAGCTTCAGACAGCGTCCCATTTTCGTAGTTAAATATTTCGTCATCTTCCCATATATCATTATTTTCAATACACAGATTGTGGAGGACACAACATCCTAAAACAAACAGGCACATCCTTTCGTCTGTGAAGAAATCTAATTGTATGAGCTGCCGGAACCGTTGTTTTAGTTGACCAAACGTATTTTTTATTTTGACTCTCGTTTGGCAGTGCTTTTTATTATATTTAATTTGGTTTGGACTTAAATGCCCATAATCCTTATATGGCGTTAATAAGTACTCCCTTATAGGATACGCCGCATCTCCTAAAATATGGTACTTTTCCCCACATATGTCAGGCAGTTTTGTGGAAATTGGTGACAGTTTAAAAATTCTGGAATCGTGCATTTTGTTGGGCGATGCAATACATACATCAAGGAATTTCTTATCCGCGTCGCAGATTCCTTGCAATGTTATTGAGATTAACCCGTGACGATTAACATAAGTTGATCTGACTTTATTTACAGGTTTCTTTATGTATATATAGGATTCATCAATGCACCCTATAACGTTCGGAAAACCAGCGATCTGAAATTTTATAAATATTAAAAATTTTTAAATAAGTTAAATATTCTATTTAGACTAAGAAGTAAGAACCAGCGACGGCCAGAGCTTTGTTATTTTATAAAAGCTGAGTTTATCTGCGCAAGTTTGGATCATCGCGGCTTTAGTAGGTAATCGGTAACAAAGGTATATAAAATTATTCCAAAGTTTCGTAAAAGTATATAGTGTAATTTTTTTATATTCTCTTTGGGATAGCAGGGCTCCCGTTTTAAAGTCAGATTGAAAAAAATGGAAAAAATGGAAATTTTTCGCTAAAAAAATGGAAAAAAATGGAAAACAATCAATTTAAAATGTGTAATAGATAGGGTATCTAGAATATTACGGTAAAAAAATTTCCTGTTTTTTTCAGGTTATCCAGACTCGGTTTTTAATTTTTTCAGAAAATTTTTATACTACGGTATTTTGTAATTGATAGAAAAATTAATAAAAGTGTACATTTATTCATTTGTTAACACTTTTAATCGTTAATATAACAAAAACCTTGACTCGAAAATATCAGATTGAATGATTCTCGTACATATTATTTTTAAAATTGAAATAAAATGAATTGTTAAATTATTTTTATGAAGAAATGGAACTAAAGGATTATTTGATTGAATCTGAGTACAAAATAGTTGCATCTCATAAGTAAACAATATAAAAACAGATAATTTTTAATCCAGTAGTTCATCTTTAAGTGTTTCAGAAACTAAATTTTTAGTTTTAGTAGCTTCATTAACATATTTCTTAAAACCAGGTAAGAGTAAAGAGGCTTGTTCAACCATTTTGAACAAAGATTCATGGGGAATATTTTAATATTTTTAATATATAATATTAATCATCGGCTTTTCGATTAAGAGCATTTAAAGGAAACAAATAAATTATAAGCGAATCAGATCATACAAATTCAACCACAGATCAATTCGTTGCTTTAACTCCAGCGTTAAATGCATTACTAGTTGTACGTAAGACGCAGCTGCCCAGATTCAGAATTTCTTTATTGCTCGAATCATGTGCTAAGTCCACCTTTAGATGTCGAATAGATTTTAAGTTAACATTAGTTCCGTTCATCGAAACTTGAATTGAGGTATTGGTATATGGGATACATAATATGAAAGTTTCTTACAAATTTGCGGCAGTAGTATGTCCCAAATAGATTGATATTAAACATCTAATCGTTCGTGATTTGTTTTTATCATCATTCTATATACCATCATTCAACAATATCAATTTGCTGCTTTAGAATTGAAATGAATCGATTCAGTTCGATATAATTATTAATTCTGTAAACCATTGTACCGGTACCTTGGAATTTAGTTAGTTTTAATTTTCGTTCAATTTCACTGACAGAAAACATTGTCTTCATCATAGGAACCCTAATTACAAAGATCAAATACCACAATGTAACACCGTCTTTTAAAAAAAAATTTCATCGTGTTGGACAAAGCGAGGCACTTGTGAATGAATTAGGTCACGACAAGTGGCATACAATTATAAACTTTTTATTTATAAACTGTTCCTAATAGGAACGATATTCTTTTTAGTATTTCTCTGGGGTATTTTTGTTAATTATGAATAATTTATTTAAATCTAGCATAAGTTGATCATTATATAACACGTAGGCTCTCTATCGTCATGGACTTTACACAGTTCAGAGTTTACTAGCTTGCAGTTTCACACTTGCATATTATACGAAGTGAAAGTAATAACTGCAAGTCTGGGTTACCATCATCATCATAAACCGTACTCCACTAGGAAGCATATGGAAATATATTACGGAAGCTTTTTAAAATACATTTCTTTGCACATTTTGTTCTCATTTACACATTTAGTGGTTGCATTCGGCACATTTATTGGTTGCCGAATTACAATTACTTGTATTTGCAATAGTATTGCAAACCTCATGGATAACTTTTTAACTAATTAAATAATTAGAAAAATACTAAGATCCATTTTATATTTCCCAAAGCTTCGCCGTAAATCGAACGCAGGTGTTTTGTGTTAAAAGAAAGCGTGTTAACACTTGAACCACTTCTGTTATTTGGATTTAATAATTGTTCATTTTATATAATCATGTAGTATAGTTCAATTGAAGCCATTTTAAAAACATTTTTTGTTAATCGTTTCCACCAGTATACGAAATGAGAAAGGAAGGAATTGGTATAAATAGATGTTTCCACATATGAGACCTCTAAGGTATGCTTATAAGAATGCCAAGATTGGCTTGTGGCTCGTGAAGATCTACGTAATGGAGGTATTGAAGTGAAGATGCAGCAAATCTATACCTGATGTTACTGGATCATCAATCGGCTTCAACACGCCTATGAACTCTGTCGACAAAATTTAGAGGTTTGTGGTATACTGCAACCCATAAATTGGGATAGAATTCGTGGATTTGTCGTATAAATTCTTTATACATCGTAGTTATTTCAGATAGAGACAAAAATTTGACTACAACGTACGAAGCCAAGTTGTTGGGACTCTAATTTCGCCACAGAACAAATATGATCATGCCATTTTCGTTTGTGGTTGATATTAGTCCGAAATAGTTAAGTGCAGGTGAGTTTAATAATGCTAGTCTGGAAAACTTTTCTATACAGGAGCTATAGAGTGAGGTTTTATAGGACAAAACTAGAATTAAATGTCATAAGGTTCAGTATACACTAGTTCCGAATTGATTCAAGATCCAAGGATTGAACCATTTTTCTACGAGTATAATTAGCAGTTAGACTAGATGGCTGTTTCTTCCTTTCTTCTTCATTCTCTTAATATAAATGTTAGATCTTCATTCTCTTAATATAAGTGTTAGATAGAAATTCGGAAGAGCTATATATTGGATTTGTGGTGCTAGATAACAAACCGTTAAAAAAAGATCAGAAAAAGGTGTGGCGAAAGAACCGAACCCTGAGGAATGCTGGCTTGAATTGAGAAATGATCCGAAACAACACCAACTACTAAGAGATCTCTGGGATAAAGACTAAAAATGAAATTAATTTGTTGATAAGAGCCGATGCCAAATTCTATCAAACGCCTTGGATATATCAAGGAAATGTTATGAGACTCACCAAAGTCATGAATTGCTTTACCCTATTTCCCCGTGAGGACTGGATTAGGTGCAGTGATGAAGATATTATCAATTGTGTCTTTAAGAGAATTAAACGCGTCCAAGGGGTGATTATGGTGGTAAGGAGAACTACGGTGTAAATAACACAAATAGATGTCGTGTTTATTTGCGATGACTTTGAGACAGATAAAGCAAAATACAGAAATACTACTTGTTTCATACTGGGGGAGCTTTGTATGTTTAAAATTCTTGTGTATATATGTATATCATTACAACACGGTGTTCAAAAATGCACGCTCCGGAGAATGATTTTTACAGCCGAATCGTACATTATTGATATTTGAAACCTGTGTTTCGCCTAGTTTAAGTAAATGAGGTTTGTTTTGGTTGAGATGGTATTGGATGCCAAGAAAGTTTTTTGAGATACCAAGAATGATAATGATATCGATTACGAAGTTGGAGAACGAAACTAAATAATGTCTAATAATAAACAGATTAATAGGAGAAATAACCAATACCAAAACCAGAAGGAAGAAATAGAGTAACACAACAAAGGCCACAAAGATTCGTTCGTTGAGAAAATAAAAAGTACTTCAAAAAAATTGAGGTTGGGGATGTGTACAATTATTTCTCAACAAGTGTACAAGCATTTCTCGACGTTTTGGATCATAACCAGTCTTACTGGGCAAACAAAAATGTCCGTCTGTATGCCATTAAAATGTTTTAGGGAAAATTGGGGAACGACAAACAAATTAGATATTTCAGTCTTCATCAATCACTATACCAAACCCTTCGGCCTTCCCACAGACCAAAGATTTTGATATATCGGAGTAGAAGGTTTTAAGTCCATATTTTATAAATACTGTAACGACTCTTCGTTGGTTCTTTTAGATTATTGAGCAAATACGACAGTAAAAAGACGGATCTTTGGTTAACAGAATCTCAAACTTTATTTGTCAACAAATTACAGCAGCTTCCGTTTTTCCTTACAATAAATTCCAGGGTCTCCAATTTATGTCCGATAAACTTCACCGCTTTTCCATAATTTGAATCAACAATATTTAGAATCGTAAAATCTGTATTTACTATTCCACAAAGTTCCAATTCTTTCACTATTAGTACCCAGGCTCAAGTACCACCGATTATTCCTTATACTTGCGAATATTTATAAACACTTTTAATTGCAAAAGTAAACTGACTCTCTGATATTTTGTTTGCTTATTTATATCGAAAAATAAATAAATCGAAACTTCTATAATCCACTAGAAATCAATACTACGTAGTCTGTACACCTTGAATAGGCCACACCTGTTTTCATTCATACTTGCATTTGTATTAGCGAACTCAAATTTAATTTATGCAAAATGTATTAGGTAACTCCTTTTAACTCATTAATGTAAACATTTGTATAACAAATTTAATTTACATTAATTTATGCAACACAATTTGCAATACAAGTAAAAGATTGAAAAAGGAGTTAACTTTTAATTCATGAATGAGTAAATAAAATTAACCCATTCTCGACGAAGTTTATTACAATACTTTGAGATTGTTTACCGAAATTTATGATGTTTAATGAAATCTTCGGGTTTGCATAAGATTTATTCGGGTTTATGTTTTGTAGTAGTTGGCAACACAACCCTATATTCTAATATAGATGTTCATGCAAAATTACATTTGTTTGCAGGTTAACAGAACAATATTTTAATTTAAATTTTCAGCGTTTTTTATAATAAATAAGGTACTTTTTGTCGGTGTTTTTGGATTCCAACGTTTCGGTAGCGGCTTTTGCTCTTTATATATTAAGGCAAAATTAACAAAACTGGTGCTGGACAGCGCAAAGAAAAAATTTTCATTTTTTTTTCGCTTTCAAAACGACAGCATCTAAAAAAACACCTAAAGTGCTTAAAATTAAATTATTATTCTGTTAACTTGTAAACAAATATAATGTTACATGGACATCTATGACAAACTATGTTTATAACTTTAATTACCATATTAATGTACATATTACATTACCATATATACATAAACATGCATACCATACATAAACATTAGCTGCATTTCATGAAACAGTATGATCCGAATCCGCTTAAGTTTTACATGCAAACTGAGATCCAAAAACAAAGTTGGATCTCATTTTACATGTAAAACTTATGCGAATCCGGAATCCGGATCACACGATTTCATGAAATGCAGCTAATGTCTTTTATATAAACAGAAATATCCATTCAAATACAATCTAGAATATAAATTGGTTTAGTGCCCATCTCAATTAGTTGGAGATTGTCGTCCAAACAGTAGAGTATGGAAAACAGAAAAATAGAAATCAGCAAATCCATTGCCAGACACTTAGTATCGCGGCAACCCGCTGCCAGACACCCTTAAACTTTAATAAATTGTAATTAAACTTACGTTATAGTATAAAAGCTGAATTTTGTATATGTTAATTGGGAAACTATCATTAGATATGTTCTTAGCAGCCAGATAGTTTCGATACTGTTTACATCTTGCCAAAAAATTGATTAGCTTTTGGGGGTACATTGGACAAAGTGTGAATTAAATTAATTTTTAAAAATAAAGTATATAAAGCTACAAAACGTTATTTATTTATATTAAATACTATTATAAAATCCCATTCGCGTCCACTTGTACGTATATTACCTCGCGCGCGCAACTACGTCAGATTTTCAAATTGTTTGGCAAGATGTAAACAGTATCGAAACTATCTGGCTGCTAAGAAAATATCTTCTGATAGTTTGACAACATATACAAATTTCAGGGTTTACACTATAACGTAAGTTAAATTACAATTTATTCAAGCTTAAGGGTGTCTGGCAGTGGGTTGCCACGGCACTAAGTGTCTAGCAATGGAGGGTCAGATTTCTAAAACTATCAAGAGAATATAAAAAATTACACTATATACTTTTACGAAACTTAGGAGTAATTTTATACAGTTTTGCTACCTGTTACCTGCCAAAGCCACGATGATCCAAACTTCATAGTCACTGATCGTTCCTACCTTAATGGTGGACATGCGCAGATAAACTCACTTTTTATAAAATAACGAAGGTCTGGCCTTTTGCTCTTTTTGTATTACCTGATCAAACCCTCTGGCTTTAGTTGCCTTTTCAGAATCCATTGTTGGAAATTTTATGTGCTCTGTTGATATGGCGAACAAGAACTCCATAAAATTTGTCAGATTTTTATTAGCGACTGATTTTGGAACGTTAAATAAATTTGCCACTTCCCTGAAGCCTTGCTTGTTACCAGCAAACCTTAAAACAAAATTAAAATCAATTATGTTTAAAATATTTTGATTTAAGGTAAACTATTACCACAAGAAAGCCAAACAATGAGATTTTGCGCTTACACCCTTTCTCCCACCACCAATCAATCTTGGTTTGAAATAAGTTGAATTTTCATAATAATAAGTCAAGTGGTTTGCAACTGCCCTTGATACACGAAAATGAATTCGGAACTAAGATTAAAAAGTATTTACATTAATTTATGTTTTATCTTTTATAAAATATGAATCAACACTTACTTCTTTTTCCGAATAATTTTCAACCACATCCTCTACAAAATTTTTAACACGATGCTGCGGTGCCCGTTTACATAAATTTTCATTTATTTGTAATAAGTCTTCTTCATCTGAAGATGATAACATCATATGGGATGTATTTAAACTTGATGAAGATGACGATGAAGATGACATTTCTGCTAACATTTCTTCCATTATAATTAAATAATTTTTCGGAGAAAATTATTATCTAAAACATTTTATTTATTTTTATATGATTGTTTTATAAATTAAGTATATAAACAAAATAAGATAAAACAACGTAAATACCTAATAATCACAAGAATGAAATAATTATACACAAAATATTTATACACTACACAGAATTAATGTTTAATTTTATAAACAAAATTCCGTTTTTATATTTGACATTTACGTATATGTAGACGCATATTACACTATCAAATATATTAATCAAATAAAAAATTTGACTTCCCACATTCATTTCTAGTGTCTTAGAATTCTAAAAAATTTGACATAAAATTGGACAACCTATAAAATAAACTTCGCCATTTTCTTGGTCAAAAATAGTCTTCATCCAATTTGGATGAATTTTTTTTTACTTCTAGCGGGAAACGATCTATTTTAATAATCCATTCAAATTAGAATTTTTTTCAAAAGATGAAAGAAAAATTTAAATTTCAAAAAATAAATAGAAAAGTTTAAAGTAATTTTTTTTTATTTTTGTCTTTTTTATTTGTATAATTTGTATTGTACTTTATAAAAAGCAAATATATTTATTTGTTTACAGGTTTTACAGGTTTTCTATACTATTTAACAGTTCTAATTAATTTTAGAACCACTAAATTACCAAAAATATTTGGTAGCCTATTTGACATAGCGTAATATGTTTTTAAACAACGCAACCATGAAAAAATAGAATATAAATTTTGAATGTTTTGTTGTCGATTTCTAACTTTATAATTTATAGTAAATATCGATTATATATTACTATCATAGAAAAAATTGCATTTTCTACGCGAGATAAAAACGTTTTTCGTTTGTAAACATGTCTCACTCGACGCTAGCGCGTCTTGTGAACAAATGTAATTAGTTGTGTGTGTAAATGAACGATGTTAGCTCCAACTTAAAACCTTACATTCAAATTGTTTTGTTCTTCAGAAAGATTAAAATCGATTGTCTTTTCTTTGCGTTTAGAGAATATATAAAGTAATGTAATTGTTGTGTTATGGTATAGTATTTTTAAAGCTTTAAATCTTAACTGCTTATCAAAGTCAAGCGAGCGTTTAACTACTGTCTAAAATATGTTTTTACCCTAAGAAAAAGCCATTGTTGCCTTATTATAATAATCTTTGGCATTTCGACTTTAATACTTAAAAGATCGTGAAAAGACACAAACCTTGGTACTTGAATGATAGGTACTTGTGTTTGCACAGTTAATTATAACAACTTGCCCATCTGGGTGCATCGAGTTTTAATTTTTGAAGAGGCTCGAAGACTTTAAAGTTATTCTAGCCAGTCCCAAGGTACTTGTTGAAGCTGTCTACGGCATGGTTAGTTAATTTCAATTGACGAAGATCTTACTGAGATATTGGCACGATATAAAAATGTGGTAATCATGGTCAACTTCAACCTAAATCTACTTGAATTTAATGCCGTAAACAACTGTAAATCATTCTTTGAGAATTTCGATGCCAAACTTCTCCACAATAATAAACCAAAACACTTCGATTAACATTATGATTATGGTTCTCGTTCCTTGATTGATTTTTTTGTTTTTGTCCGCAGGAGGGGTCGATTTTGATCAAGGTTGATCTACGGGTCTGACTACCCTGCGTACTCCAGTCCCTGCCATTGACATATGAGTTAGCGGGAGATATCACATAATACTGGCAATGGCAGGAGATATCATTAGCCAAGAAGATATCCATGGTGTCCACTATTTTTTCGAAACAAAATTCCCTGACTTTCCAGACCAAAAATATGAAAATTCCATGACTTTTTTAAAATAAAACTAATAATTTTGTATACAAAAAACCTAGAATTTGGTTTGAATGTTTTGACATGAGTCGATGTTACATGACATGAGACATGTTTTAATTCCAACAAAGACATACAAAATATTTGAAATTCTGATAAATATCTAATTACATGAAAGACATGAAAGTTGTAGATCTACATATATAGCTTTCCAGACCGATTATTTTAATAGCGTGGTCAAATTGTAGAACTCAATGCTTGCTCGATGCTCAATCTTTGTTTTTCCAGATGAATTTTCCCCATCTGTTTCTCTAGTTAACATGGTGTCTTCGGCTATTTAAGAGTCTAAATAATGAATAGTGTGCTAAACATATTCAACTAATTTATAATAATAAACCGATTTACTAAAAACAACAGCATCGAGGTTCGATAAAATGGCTTTTCAAAAATAGAAGGCAACGGTTTTTCACTTTCAATAGGCATTATTTTATACTGACGATGCAAACGTTTTTGCTCAAAAATCTACTGAAACTATTCAATTCGGGATTAATAAATTGGTTCCATTTTCAATAGAAACTCCAACTAAAAATGTGTTCAAAAATACTCGTTACATCTAAAAGCTAACAGTATGAATAAGCCGAAATTGATAGAGTGAAAGCAGCATAACTTCCCGGGTAGGAGCTGTCAATATTAAACAATGAACTATGGTTGGATCGATAAGCAAATTTGCCGATAACCGATTAATCGGCTTTCTTTATTGGCCGATGCCGATTAATCGGCTGTCGATTATTTTATGGAAATGAGTTAAACAAATCTGCGCAAAGAATTACTATTAATAAACAATTAATTAGAACGCTGGACTTTTCTTCACAAGTCGAGACAGTTCCACCAAAATCGGGACGCTTTGCAACTTTAGTTTAAAATATTATGCAAATGTCGCTTTTATTTTTTTAATTTATAGTTCGGCAAATAGTAAAATTTCTGTGACTGTTGAAAGCGTTTTTTTGCATTTGTCTAACAACTATTTTCCATTCGTAGGTAAAACAATCTGCAGTCTTCAGCTTATTTTTTACTCAATATCTAGGTTGACTGTGGCACATTTAGTGGATTCATGTATTTGGGAATGATTTCGTTGTCATTATTTTAAAAACATAGAGATCACAATGATAGAAAAATTAATAATAGCTCAGTCATTTTAGCGATCAACCTCGGAATGAGAGATAATAAGCTGATTTTTCGTATATACCTTCATTTTGGCGTTCTAAAAGTTGCCTCAAAAGTCTCATAAAATCTCGTGTCTGCGTCGTAAGATATTCAAGGTCAAAGGTAACAAAAAACGGTTTTTCACGATTATCTCGGTTTTCATGACGTTAACATCTATAATAAAAAATGTAGAGCATAAAATTTGCAACAAATTTTATTTGAATCATTTTCTCATGCGCTCAGCCGTTTTTGCGATAGAGGGCGGTGAAGTAGTTTTCTTTTTTTCTTGACTCTGCTGCTGCATCAGCTGTTTGGCCACAAAATAAGCACAGTTTTTTTTAATCAAACACTCCATTCCCCTTTTTACGAGGTACACTGGGTGATGATAAAGGTTGATCTACTTCTAAGCGTCCTTTCGATGGCGCTATGGAATTTTTACTGATTGTTGAGATCGCTATTCGGTACCTGTTCGTTGTGGTTATTGGTGATATCTAATGTCATTTTAATGTGAATCTCCTGTCTCCTCATTCACAGGCCACTTGCAATGGCTTTGCTGACAGACTTGGACTCGCCATAATTTCTAATGATTGTACTACGCATCATGTTTCTTGGCAAGGTTGATCTGAAAACCTTACTGTTATATCTGGTCAATGTAAATTTCTACCCGTTCTACTCCTGTCACAACAACAAATAGATACCTTTTAAGAAGTATGTTCCACAACTACATGCGTTCTGAGATGTTGATGAACGCTTTCTTTAAACTTTTGAATGCACCCGAGACTATTAAGTCCGGCAAAGCATTCCGTTTGTACGATGTACGAAATCTTGTGCATTCTGAAATGAAAGAAATCTTCTGCATTATGTCACTATGACAGTGAGTGATCGCAACAGTTTGACTATTTGCACAAACCGATTGACGTGTAAAACAGGAAAAAGAATATGATTGAGACATGATGGATCCGATTTCAAATAAAAACATTTTTTACTAGATATTTTACAGTCGCAAATGCTTGGAAAGCAAATGAATGCAGTCTTAGCCAATAAGTAATTTGGAAACAGTTACGACATTATTTGGATTTTTTTGATCATTAAGGCAGCCTTACCGAATAAGTACGAATTTGGAAACAGTTACAACATGATTTGGATTTATTTGGCCTTTTGATCAGTGTTGCAAAACGAAAAAAAATCGTAACGTTATGCGTTTCGTTTTTATAGCATTATATTTATTTCGTTATGGAACAGAAAAATATTATATATCTTTATGTTACAACCTTTTAGTTACGTTATTTTAAAATTAAATGTAATCTTAAAACTATATTTAAAAATTATTCGGGATTTTTGTGAGCAATTAAACTCAAGTAATTAAGGAAGTAATTTGAATTTTTAAATTCAAAGGTATGGTTGGAAATATCACAGAAAAAAGTTCTGTTTTTCTTTTTTATGTGTTTCGGTTGGGACTTGGGATTCGAATTCATAACCTCATCAGTGGCAGAGTGAGTTTAAATCAAAAATTTACAAAATGCTCATTATTATGGCACAAATATCAAAAAATTTTAGAACTACTAAAATCTTTAGTTAAAGCGTGCACATAAATTGAAAAAGAGCAGATAAGTCGGATTTTATACAACCGATATTTGCAAAATCATCCAAAAAACGGAATAAAATATTTACGTTATCGTTACGTTTTACGTTATTGTCACGCAAATGAATTTTTAAAGCGTTACGTAAGTAATTATTATTAATAACGCTACTTAATTTCGTTATATCTTTTTTACGTTACGTTACGAGTAACGTTTTGCAACACTGCTTGTGATGCAAAATTCGAATTCCACGCGTTTAGTCAGCATCTATGACATGGTTGCATTACGTCGCTGTGTTACTATATCCGAATGTACTTGTTAATGAAAATTTTATTGTTTTAGAAAATAAAGAAAATGAATCGGCATCATTCTTCCACATTTTAGAAGTTATGTACCAAATTAACTCTGTTTTGTGCAACATTTTTCATGAAGGATTGTTGTGGAAAATTATCTGACGCTAAATGGGTGACCTGTGTGCGTGTTGTGGTCTAGTGGTAGCACGCTGGATTTCGAACTCGAAAAACCAGGGTTCGAATCACATCTAGGTCAAAGTGTTTTTAAGCAAAACATTAACAACCATTAACACATCGGTTTTCCAATTAACCGATAGTCAACTAATATAGATGATAAATTGGAAAAACTATGGGCTGTTCAACCCATATAAAACAAATCGATTAAATTAAGTTTTCAGGTGAAAGTCGACCAAAAAATTGAATGTATTGATGCAATTAATACAGTTGAGGGACACTTGTTGACAGCCTACGTTCCTATATGGAATATATAGAGCACAAAAAAATGGGTGACACCTTCTTAAGATTCCAATTTATTTGGACGAAAAAGTGAAATAAAGTAATTTGTATTTTGAGATCAATCTCAACGTCAGTCGGAATTGAGTGGGACTTTTCTAAATTTGGCTTGGTACATATGAAACGCCTAAGCCGATTTTATACGTAAAAAGCTGAGCAACTAGTTTTTATTAATCAACCAATGAATGGCATAAGTTTGAAATACCTATGAAACCGATGGATCTTGAAAATATGAAGAGAACCTTGGAAATCTTTAGAAAACCTTTAAATAATCCTAGAAATTTTACGATACCTATTTTCTTTGTGTATTCTTTGATTGTTAATTGATTCATGAGTGAAGCTTGCTCCTGTTAATTACGATGTCATGTCATATCACCAAAAATTTGGTTACTGTACAATGCTATGGGCCATAGTCCTTTTTGTAAACAGATTAATCAAGTTCTATTTTGGTGCTCTGACTGTGGATTTGTTTATTCTTGTTTCACTGTTGTCTTGTCGATTGCAGTTAAATCATAAGTGAAATTTACATTTGTATTCGTATGAAGTCATTCAGTTAATTCTTTTTTGGTTAAAAATTTTTTTTTTTCATATACTGAAGTGTTACCTTTGTAAATATTTTTTTTTGTGTTCTTCTGTGCAATAATATGGGCCATTGGTCTTTTTTGTATACTATTTTTATGAATGAAATAAATAAAACAACTGCCAAAGATGCTTACCACCAAACCGGTTCTTAACATATACTCGCCCCAGGCGGAAACCGAGCTTCATGCCGATGTGTCTAAGTTCGTGCTATTATAAAGTAGGAGCAATGGAGATGAACAACTACATTGTGTTCTACTTTAGTTGACAGACAAGCCATACAAAGGAGGGTACAGTAGTTATGAATTGTACGTTTACGAACTGAACCATCAGTCTGGTCACTGACATTTTGTTGACGCTCTTTCAAACAAATAAGGAGCCAAGTGCAAACTCTGGTGACTAGGAAAAGAGATTAAACATTTGAGATATTTTGTAGATAACATCAAATTCAATGATTGCTTTAATAAATGATACGATTATAAACAAAATACCATATTGCCAATGCCATAATGCCAATAGCAATTAAATTATAAAAAGTTTTATCATTTTTTGCTACACCTTCAAAATACTAATTAAAACTCGAATAATAAATATTGCATTACTCAAATAAATGTTTTTGTTTACATTAAAGTTATGTAACAAGTAATTTGTATTATATGGTAACCTAGAAAAACGGGTGGGAGATTCGTGATGATAATTGCAACAAATACAAATCTTACCTTAATAATTTTAACATCTTTTGATTCACATCCTTGGACCAAAGGATACAATATCTGATTAACTACATAATAAACTGGAGTTTGTGGATTTTGTGCTGCGCTTTTTAGTTTTTGTATCCCTTCCTCACATGACTAAAAAAACAATAATAAATTAAAACAAAATCACGATTAAAATAATGTTATAAAAATTTTATAATTAAAACAATTTTTATCATTAAATTTATTGCAAAAAAAAACTATGATGAACTAATATTTTTAATGATAAGATTGTAACGATGATGTGGAATTAATATAAATATAAAATGAGTTTTGTATTTACTTCTTTAATTTGGGGATATTTTTTCTTCGTTTCTTGGCCAAGAGTACGAAAATCTGTTTGTAAAACTTCTAAGAATTTTTGTGCCGCTTCATTACCAGTCGTACCGCTTACAAACGACATTATGTTAATTTCATTAAATAAATTATAATCTATTTATTTCACTTATTTATATAATAATAATTATAAACAAATACAATTTATTTTTATATTTTTACACAAAATGTTGACATTTTACTGACACGTCAAAATCGTACACAACAATATTGTCAATACCGACATTGGTTAAACAATATATAATTCTAGTTCTTGTTATTTATATTTAAGATAAATATGTTGTTTAATATTAGCTTAACACATATATGTTTTGTTTTAATTATTTATTTATACTTTTTACAATTTTTTTAATTTTAATCAAATTTTTCTGATACGACAAATTCTTGTACGTCAATTTTTCTTATTTGACATTTTATGAATTCGTTTAACTGTCCGATCTGACATCTGGATTTGAACTTTAAAACTAAAAAGAGCGATTTTTCTGTTCCGGTGTTTACCGCAATAGCGCTGCAAAAGGGGGATAAGAGAAAAAATTTCATATGGGATTCCATACAATGAATAATTTTAAAAGAAATTTCTCATTTTACGACAATTGAACAATTTTAATTTGATTATAAAGTATTATTGACTATATATTAAGCGTAATATATAAAATATTATTTTTAAGTCGCTCAAAAAAGAAACATAAAAATTGCCAAAATTTCCCATACAAAGTTGTATGAAAAATTTAACCTATTTTCGTATTTGTTTTACGGACAGAAAAAATAAAATATTGTATATATTATGCTTATTATATAGTCAATAATAGTCCATAAACAAAATTAAATGATTTAATTGTAGTAAAATGAGAAATTTCATAGATAATTTTAAAAATAATTCAACTTGTGTTTTGTATGAAATCCCATATAAAATTTTTTGAATTTATTCTCTTCTCTTATCCTCCTTTTGCAGCACCATTGCGGTAAGCACATGAACAGAAAAATCGCTCTATTTTGCAATGAGTATTGTTAAACTGTAATTTGAAGATAAATTTTTGAAACGTAGAACAAAAATACTAAATTTTAGTTTTAACTTTTATTTCATTTTCTTTTGTTTTAATAAATGATTTCTCAATTTAACCTGTTTTTCTTTAAACGATTGTTTAACTTTTGATCTAGCTTTATGTCGCATCATCTGGAAATTTTTAGTTTTCCGTTTTTCACGGTTTGTTTTCGAACATTCAGGATTAAGACGCTTATCTCTCCAGCCATATTTTTCTCGATCTACACGTCCCGTTTGAACGCTATCAATACGTGCCTGTTTATCATGTTTCCGTTTTTTATGAATTAATTCAATGTCATCCAATTTCACAAACTCAGAACGATCTTTTTCCAATGGTCGTTTTCTTGAATGAGTTACTTGTTTCTTTATTTTTGCCATATCAATACGTTTGAAATCTTCATCTGTAAATATTTTTGTTAATGCTAATTCTTGAACAGCTTGCTTCTCGTCAAGGATTTGAAGTTCCGGAGTTGATTTTTCAGATTTATTGTCAGTTGGTGTTTCGTCGGCTGCTTCGTCATCTTCTTCTTCATCACTTTCTTCTGCGTCTGTAGCTTCATCTTCCTCCTCTTCAGAATCTTCTTCTTCATTATCGCTATGCTTGACATCAACCCATCCATCATCTGATTCGTCTTCAGAATCACTACCTTCTACATCCACCTCGGATACCTGTTTTAATAGAACTTCAGCTCCAGGAATACAATCAACAGCAACAATCTCACCATACTGTTTGTGTTTGATTTCAGCGGTTGCTTCTGTTGGCCGTCCACGATCTTTTTTCCGTAACAGTTGAGGTAATTGTTCTCGATATAACATAATCAACGATCTCGCTGCCATCATTACAGATTTCTCTTTATACAACTTATACAAAGCTAAATCGCTTAACAAATCCTCACTCATCGCCAACGGACAACGAGAGCAAATTTCCCTAACAGCATTTAACCCAATTGCCATGACATCACTAGAATTCCTTTCTGTTATAAAATTATTTACAATAGCTTTTATTATCGGTTCAATCACATCACCCGGTACAAGTTCATGTGACGCTTGAGCAGCAAATTGTAAAATTCTTGTCACTTGTCTCTGATGCGGTTGAATAAACCGAGTGATATACGGATAAAAACTAAACAAAAATAAATCATGTAATCCAATCAAACGTGATATAACATCAAGATGCATTAGCTTAACTTCAAATCTTTCATTTCCGCTTTGCAATTGTTTGAATAAACCTTCTGCCAACCCTTGTGGATTATGAATAAGATGAATTGCTGAAAAATTAAAAGACGGTGGAGCTGATTTCTTCTTCTTTGATTTAACTACAGCTTTTTTGACTTGTTCTAATTGTTTTTGACGTTTTTTAGTTTTTTTATTAACACGATTTGAAAGCATCGCCATTTTTAAATCCGGTTCATTTTCACTATCGGATTCATCGGAATTTTTTTCTTCTTCATCCGTACCAAGGAAAAACTTTAATGAGGCAACCATTACTTTAGTTACTTTCGAAAAACAACCAACAGTTCCAATTACATTAACAGTTTTCGCATCATTCCATATATTTTTCTTATACAATTCCATCATGATATCAATAGACATTTTCGCTGCTTTGGGAAATGAATCTTTCAACATCGAATACATAAAGTTTTGAAGAGTCTAATATATTAAAATCAATCAATATCTTAGCTAAAATAAATTAAATTTTGTTAACTTACAGCATTCAACTTATTATCTTTGTGTTTCGCATTCATATTTTTTATATCGGTGATAATATGATTCTCCAAAAACTTTCTTAAAGATTTATCCTGACATTTTAGTAATTGAAAGAAAAGTTCAAGGAGATCTAAAGCTGATATTAGATTTTTATTTCTAAGTAATATCAAAGCTTTGCACAGTGTGTTCCGCATCCCTGGATCCAAAGTTGTTGAATGAGTTTTCAGTAGATCGACTAATTGTTGTGGAAATGTAAGTAATTCTTCAGGATAACATTGTGCAACCTAAAAATAACCATACAACCATATAATATATTATCATATATTATTTATAATACAATATATAGATATTTAATATTTACTTGTGCAATGAACATAACCAATTCATCTAAGCTCTTATTTGGTTGATCTGGAGACAATTGGAACACTTCGATGACACTTGAGTAGTGACGATATTGTTGAAGAAATTCATCACGATAAGAGTCTGGTTCGCGTTTTATTAAGTTTTGTAGTTGTGGTAGATTATCTGGTAATTGATTATTGTGACGAACCATTTTTAAAATAATTTTGACTGCAAGAAAAATAAACACATGTCTATTCAATAGAATGACATTTTAAAAGAAATTATTATTTTGTTGTTATGTTGGTATTATGGAAATAAAAAGTGAGTATGTTTAATGTTTTGTGCTGTGCTTTGAAATGTCAAAAAAGCATGATCCTTGATCTTCATACATGTCAAAAATGTATGAAGATTAAGGAGATTAATATAATTCAATTTAATTTTTTTTTTAATAAAAAGTGTTGTGTAGTAGGAATTACAAAATGTGTCACAACAACACAAAGATACCTTTTAAGACCTAGGTCCCACAACAACATGCGTTCTGAGGTGATGGTGGACACTTTTTTTTTTAAATGTTTGTGGATTGAAAGCACTCGAGACTATTGATTCGGCCTTCGGGTAAAGCATTCTATTCAGCGTTGCCACTCAAAAAAATTAAAATGTATCCAATTTTAAAAAAAAATGTATCCAAATGTATCCACTCTTTTGAAAAAATGAAACATGATTATTTGATATTGCTAAAGGACTAATTACGATATTTCTTTAGTACAATTCAGTATCCTGATCACATTTATTTATATTATAACAACAAAAAAATCACATTAATTCAAATTTTTATCTGCTGATTTTTATTTGTGTTTTATTTGATGAATAAATTCCATATACATTTTTTTCACATTTTTAGTCCAGTAACTTTATACATCACAGTATGCGTCAAATCCGGTAGTTCTGATTTTTTGCAGACTTGTTTATGATGTTGGCCTAATGAATAATCCAAGTTGGTGACCTCGAGCGCCGAACGCAAATTTGTCAAAAATCGAAAAAACCGCGAAAAAATCGTTATTTTTTCAAATTTTGGCGATTATAACCCTAAAGGACTAGTTTTTTCTTTATAGTTTTTTAGGACGGTTCTAAAGTAGACTAAATTTGCTACAATATGATACTAGAACTGTCTCTGTAGACCCAATAGTTTCCGAGATTAAGAAGTTCAAAATTTATCATTTTTTTCGAAATTCGCAATTTTTTGCAATTCTGTCGTTCTGAATGAATTTTCGTGTGACTAAAATAATGTCTAAAATATTGCAAAATATTGCGAAATATTGCGAAGTTAAAAAAATGATAAACTTTGAAAGGCTCAATCTCGGAAACTATTGGGTCTACAGAGACAATTCTAGTATCATACTGTAGCAAATTTAGTCTACTTTTTTTTAAAAGCTAGTCCTTTAGGGCCATAATCGCCAAAATTTGAAAAAATAACGATTTTTTAGATTTTTGGGCTTAATCTCGGAAAGTCTACTTTAAAACCGTCCTAAGAAAGTATAAAGAAAAAACTAGGTAGTCCTTTAGGGTTATAATCGCCAAAATTTGAAAAAATAACGATTTTTTCGATTTTTGACAAAGTTGCGTTCGGCGCTCGAGGTCACAAACTTGGATTATTCATTAGGCCAACATCATAAACAAGTCTGCAAAAAATCAGAACTACCCGATTTGACGCATACTACCCCATACTCTCAGGCGACAAAGTTACCAGGACTATTTTGTGTCATCTACGAAATTTCCTCAATTTTCGGTTTATTGTATGCTAAAAATGATTGTACTGCATAAGCATACCCCATACTTATTTCAGCCAATGGTATATAGTTTTCTTCGTTTTCAAAACCTACCTCATTTGCATTCCTTTCTTTAAGAAATAATGAGGGTTTATAAAATTGTATAAAATGATTTTTAAATCGACTTTTAAATTGTTAAAAAAATGTGATCGTTTTTCAAAAACTGTTTAAACAAATTTCATAAACATTTTCAAAGTTTTTGGAAAACTAACACAGCTAAACTGCATATTAAAAAAATGTATCCATTCTAACAGTTCTGTGATTTTTTTGTATCCAGTATCCATTTAATAAATTTTTCAAATAATGTATCCAAATGGATACAAATGTATCCAAGTGGCAACGCTGATTCTATTTGTACGATGTACGCACAAAGACGTCTCTTTGCATTATGTCACTATGAAAGTGAGTTAATCTCGACAGTTTGACTGTTTGCACAAACCGATTGACGTGCAAAACGGGAAAAAGAATATGTTTGAGGGCGAGGCATGATGTAAATTTAAATTTAAATAAAATTAAATTAAATTAAATTAAATTAAATTAAATTAAATTAAATTAAATTAAATTAAATTAAATTAAATTAAATTAAATTAAATTAAATTAAATTAAATTAAATTAAATCAAATTAAATTAAATTAAATTAAAATTAAATTAAATTAAAATTAAATTAAATTAAATTAAATTAAATTAAAATTAAATTAAATTAAATTATGAAAAAAATAAAAGTGAATACTTATATTTGTATGACATGAAATATAAGCACCTTATATCGCACCTTATACAACAACAATTGCATTTAATTTTTCAGTTGCTTCAGTTGTTTCAGTCAAATCGAACACGGCTATAATTAAACATGAAATTGGTAGAAAATGGGTTGTTTGTTTTCGAAAAGTTGTATTAATTGCTGAAACACTAAAAGAAGAGGTTTTTAAGTAGTTTGCTGAGTGTATCATCTTTTCACTAAATTATGTAAATTTGTTATAACTTTTCGCCAACGTATTTATGTTTCTTGTTAGTTTTGTAATAAACTTCTAAACAGAGATAAAATATACTTTATGGTATTCACTGACGGCACTTGGCAAAACATGATTAATAATTTAATTGAAATAAACGCTTGTTGTTGTTTTGCAAACAGTCTTAATACCTTAGAGCCTTGGGATGATTTCGGCTCCTTCATATTTTAGCGATTAAGTTATGGTTATGCGGAAGACAAAATTATGTTAGTTGCTAGTAACCAAACTTTGGTATTTATTTTTCCATTACAATTATTACGTTGGATAAAATTACCGCCATATTTCATAATCACCATCAATTTTGTTTCAATTTAATTTTGACAATGGTTTGATTGAACAGTCTTCAAATATTACCACCAATCTAGATTTACAACCGTTGCAGTCACCCTACTTTGTTCTATTTTCTTCAAATCTTGAAAAACTATTTTTTATTGCTTCTCTAAACATCTCATCATCATTACAATTCTCAAACAAATCATTGAAAAGGAAAGAAAATCTTTTTTTTTATTTATTTTGATCCCCCATATTGCTCATTCATTTTCATTTTTATATTTTTATTATGCTTTTCTTTTGAAAAATATCAAGAAAAAAAAATGTATGAAAATTATTCTTGTCTTATTTGGACTTTCAACGCATAAAATACGATAATAAATCACGTGACCCGATTTTGACAGTTAAAAAGACCGTTACTTGAAAGAAATCCCAAAAAATAGATTTAGAATGAAGATATTCTTGGGAGCAAAGCCATCTGCTAAGAATACATTTTTTTACCGTTATAGTATTTGTTGGGTTTTCATTGGAAAATGTGTTCTTGCTGTAATCTCTACAATGTGCGGAATAAAATAAATTAAGATTACACCATTATTTTGTTTGATTTGAGTTTGTTTTTATATGCGATAAAATTTATTATTGGAGATTAAGAGATTTTCGAAAATATGAAACAGAATTAAAGAAGGTTGGTTATAAAGTTGTAATTCCCGGCATGAATTACAAGTTTAAACAATAGTGATTGATGAATATTTTAATTAGAAGATAAACATTAACATACTCCAGACCACTATATTGCATACCACTGGGCAGTCCACTGAGAATTTACTATCAAAATAGGTATATAAATGCTGACTGAGTGCAGCTGAAAATCTACATTAGTCAACGGTAATCACACTTTCTCAAAGGAGAAAACGTATACAGTTATGTGTTCTTTACATTTTATTGTAGTTGATTCTCAAGAATCAATAAAGATTTTGGACTGCAGCTTCCACTTTTCGAATATTGCGGTCTTTCAGGCTAATGTTGTATTTACAATAAATGAAGCATCAATGTGTGAGACGAAGCATAAGGGTCTGGCCAGGTTTTTAATTTGAATAATTTTTCTCTGACTTTTTCATTTGTTTTTTTTTGTACACTTCAGATTTCCTTGTATGGGTTATATTTATTTGATAAAATGAGACAACTATCGATGAGATAAATGAGTTCCTTTTATAAAATAAAGTCGTTCTGTGAAACGATTTGCATTATAACTTTTGTTATGTTTTAACTTTCAAAGAAATTTGGGAGCTTTTAAGGATTAAATTCATTTTTTGATACAAAAAGTCATTACTTAAAAATAGCAGTATTGTTTGATTTAAATTCATTTTCTTTAAACTCATTTTTTCATAATATTATAAATTTTTTTACATAAAAGGATTAAAAACTAAACGAAGAAAAATTGATATAAGTTAGAAGAACATAAAATTATTAATAAAAGTGAGTTTCCTTGGTGTTGAATTTGAAAGGAAATTCTTTTATGTAAGGAAAAAAAAACTCAATATGTATCATTAATAATAGTGAAATATATATCATGTAAAATTGTGTGAAAAATCTTAATTTCAAGTTTTTTAGATACGGTTTTGTTTTTCTTTGAAAAATAAAAAAGTAGTTGTAAATTGATTGAGTTGTAATTATTGAAAACTTGACATAGTAAATAAACATTGCAACGGGGTTGAAGGAAGTTAATTTTGAGTTTTACGTTTGTCAATGCCATCTATTTTAACAAGAGGAAGTTTGGGCACTTGTATCTAGATTAAAAGGTTTTAGAGGTTATAATGTAATTGCTTCACCTCCAACTGTTGTGAAACAAGGTTATACTTAGTAGTTGTGGGCTGTGATACATGAATTTAGTAAACTAGAACCAGTTACAACGTCAGTCGTGGTGGGTGGTATTATAACGGGCATTGGTTGAAAAACTGTTGCACATTTAGACAAGTGAATTGATTTGGAATAGAAGAAGTGATTTAATCCGTGGATGAAGAGAACCACCAAACAAAATAATAAATAAGATTATTGGATATACTCATCTTCATCAACATTCAATACTTTAAGCTAAGTTTTTTTTCTTTCTATTTTTCTTTATGCTTAAATTCTAGTTATATATACATATTTCCTGAGGTTTTGTCTCAAAATAATAAATTTAAATAAATTGAATTAGAGATTTTCCTGGGGCAGAGTCCATGTGTTGATTTTGTTTTTTCATATTGTTAACATCCCGGTATAAACAGAGTACCTATTTATTACATTACTTGAGTAGCATTCACATAACTACATGGTATACAGTAGAGGAAATACTTGTTTTACTAAAAAATATTGACCATCATCAGTATCATGAGCGCCCTAAAGTGTCAGCAATAAAACATAAAGGTGTTGTTGATGTTAAACCTCTATATATTAGTTGATTACCGGAACGAAACCTTATCATGAAAAAAGCGTTTTTCAACTATCTAACCCCTCCTTCTTCCTTAACATAGACTTTTACGAGCTCTCTACCCAGGCCTTATTTTATTTCTCGAAAATATGCAAAAAAATATGCAAAATTTCGACAATCATCGAAGTAAAAAATGTAAAATAATGATAAAATAATCTTTCCACTTTCCAGTCGGGAAAAATCCTTACTTCGGTCTGTCTCCCGGGAATCAAGACCCTGCAGGCTATTACGAAATAGGAAGTGCAGTGAAAAATATTTAATTTATATCTTTAAACGATATGCAGGTAGATATAATGTATTGTCGGATACAGAATTTTCATCACGAACTTAAAACTTTAAGCGTTTAAACAGCTTTTTTGTTTAAAATTATTAAAACAAGTGAACCTATAACAATGATGTATAACGTCATATAAAACCGCAATGTTCAATATTCTAATATGTTATGAAATTGACATTTTAATCCTGTTCATGTTGACAGATATACATGCCTCGGATTGTAAGTTTTAATTCATCATAATTACCGAAAATTTTATTCCCACGCAAAACAATATCCTTGATCTTATAAAATTAAAATTATTTTAATTTAAAATTATTCATTTTATAATCATTAGTCTCGAAATCCATTTAAATCTCACCCTAAATATGTATGATAAACAAAATAGTAATAATTTTCCAACAAATAATAAACCAAAATATCTTTACAAAAAAATTTTTCCCAATTTTCATATATAATAAATATGTCAATTAAAATCCCTTTCACTAAATCATAAATAATATATCAAAAATTAACTCTTCTTTCTTCTCATCCCTCTATGAACTGTGTTGGCTGTTTTATTTGACAAAACTTATATTATTTGTAAATAAATATATTATTATTATTAAATTTTTGTCAAATCATTTTTGTCTATTATATTTCATTTTTCATGCAAGAGATTAAGAAAATTATTACCAAGCTCAACATTTCAGTAAAACTTTTTTTTCCAGCTTTTGTTGTTGTTTTGTTGGTTTTTGATTTTTCTTTTCTTTATTATTATTATGATGGAATTATTTATTTTGAAATTCGTATTTTGAAAACAAATAGCTTAGCCACGCGCAGTAAATTCAGTTAATCTTTTAATACCAGTTTTACTTTATATTGATCATTGAAATCGAAATTGATTAGAATTGATGCTTTGAAAATGATTTACGATTGGAAAATATAGTACTATCGAAGCGAGATCAAAACTTTAACCAAGAAATGTTAGACAAATTTGAAGTTTTTCGAATCTGATTTGGAAGAATCACCACATAGGCCTCCCTCACCAGAAGAACGAGTAAAATTCGTAACGATTTTGAAAACAAAATTAAATAAACTTTAAAATAAATAACACTACATATTTTACAAATTTTGAACTTTCTTTTGTCTCCCTGAAAAAACCCAACTTTTCTTATGGATTTTGACCTGCTAATCATGAATATCATATCCAGTTTTTTACGTTAGCTCTTGTTTTTGAGATATTACTTCGGTCTGAAAGACCTAAGTATTACATTCATGAGCTCAAAGTCAAATTCTCACCCCCATTTTTTTTGGCATTTCTCGACGTTTTTGGACCAGCTGATTCTAAAAAAGCAAAAAAAAAAAATGTGTGTCTGTCTGCCGGCCGGCCGCCGTCATTACCTACACTGCAGGGAAAACGGCTGGAGGGATTTCAAAAATTTTTTTCTAAAAATAGGTATTCACAAGATACAGGTCCGAAAGGACGCTGTGTTCGATAACCGTACCGGAAGTGTGTCAAAAAAATCATTATGTGTGTCAAAAATAGCAAATTTTCATATTTTTGGCTTAAAAAACGTTTATTTTAAGTGATTACGAGTAGGAACATTAAATTTGGAGGAACCTTCATGGTAGGGATTGGTATGTGAGATCAAAAACTAGATTATTGCATTATAAGTTTGTCAAAAAATGTTGTCAAGTGTGTCAAAAGAAAGATTTTTTTGATTTTTTACCTAATTTTTTGAAAAAAAAATAAAATTAATTGTTTGTTGGAGATGAGATTTTATTATTATTATTGAGAATTATGGCATTATAAGTTTGTCAAAAAAATGTTGTCAAGTGTGTCAAAAGAAAGATTTTTATTTATTTTTTTACCCAATTTTTTGGAAAAAAAAATTGTTTGAAATGAAATTACTTCGGTTTTATTATTATTATTGAGAATTATGGCATTATAAGTTTGTCAAAAAAATGTTGTCAAGTGTGTCAAAAGAAAGATTTTTATTTATTTTTTACCCAACTTTTTGGAAAAAAATAAAATTGTTTGTTTGAATTGAAATTTTATTATTATTATTGAGAATTATGGCATTATAAGTTTGTCAAAAAAATGTTGTCAAGTGTGTCAAAAAATGATTTCATTTATTTTTTAGCAAATTTTTTGGAAAAAAAAATGTAGCTGTTTTTATGACGTAAATGTAATTGAAAATGAAATTGAACATGGAAATTTTTGAATTTGTTATAGTTTTTGAAATATTTTTGGAATTTTGAAAAAGTTTGTATTTTTGATTTTGTAATAATTTTTGCAATATTTTTAGAATTTCGGAAAAAGTTTTAATTTTTGATTTTGTAAGAATTTTTGGAATATTTTTAGAATTTTGAAAAAATTTTAATTTTTGATATATAATAATTTGATATATAATTATATAAAAATTTGATATATAATAAATTATAATTTTTGGAATTTTGAAAAAATTTTCAATATTTGATTTTGTAATAATTTTTGCAATGTTATTAGAATTTTGGAAAAAGTTTGAATTGTTAAGAATTTTTGAAATATTATTGGAATTTAGAAAAAATTTAAATATTTGATTTTATTCTAATTTTTGGAATATTTTTGGAATTTTGAAAAAGTTTGATTTTATTTAATTTAACAATATTTTTGGAATTTTGATTATAATTTTCCGGCAACGTATTGATGTTTCGTGTTAGTTTTGTAATAAATTTTTAAACAGAGATAAAAAATACTTGTACTTTAACAAAGAGTTATGTTTGATATACATCGCTGCCCAAAACTGAAAATCATGTCCTCATAAAAGTTTTTTGCCGAAAACTATATCAAAATCCTTAACCCAGACCGAAGGCTTGATATCTCAGAGCTGTGAGATTTCAGCCTCTCCATATTTTTTTACTTTAAATTATTATTCATTAATATAAATTCAACATAAAATAATAATTGTATAATGTTTGAGTAAAAAGATAAGTTATTGGACTACGAACAAGATAAAATAAATATGAAACCGTTTTTCGAGGTTTATGGATATTGTAATTTAAAGTTTATTACGTGAGTACCAAGCTTATTGATTGGACAAGGGAAAATGGACCATGTCATGCTTTCACTTTATTATTTTTGTATTATTGTTATTTATATTACTGGATCTAAACCAATACTCCAATAATGAACTCAAACTCTTAAGTTAAACATGGTTTCCACTAGGGCATGTAAATCGGATAAAACCGAAACCGGTTACCCGGGTTTTTGTTGATTTCTACAAAACCGTCTAAAAACCGGGTTTTGTCGTGAAAACCGGGCTTTTCTGTAAACATTGAAAGTTCATTTTATTGTTTCTTCTAGAACGTGAATTTAGTTTTTCGTATTCTGGATGCAATAGAATATAGATTCATTAATTAAAAGTCGTATAGAAATGGATCGCATTTCTGCATAAAAATATTCGTAACCTACAGTATAGTTGTTAACATCGGATACGTTGCCCAAATACAATGTTGAAGTCTTTATTATCTTCGCTTGCGGATACACTATACACTTTTCAATAAAGTATTCAAACATAACATTTTTTATTAACGATCTGAACTTTTCTCTGCAGTCTTTTATCGGAAGAAATTTTCAAAGCATTTCACAATGTCCAAGTCTCAGCCATTGATTTCACATTGATTGGAAACAATCAATAATGACTATACAATTGTGACTTAGGATGTTAATTAGAATAGAAATGTTCCCCATTCTATGAATTCACACAAAGTATTGTCTAGAAATTTAATGCAAAAAATCCCATATAATGTAAAATCATTTCCATAATATGGAGTCTAATGACAGTGGAAAAATTCAACTTACATAAGTAAAAAATAAATAAGTGATAAAGAAGTTTCAACTTTGAAATTGTCATCGCCTCAACGGCGTAATCGATAGCGTGTCTGCCCAAGGATTCGAGCCGGGCACTGACGAGGGTAGGTTCGAATCCCATCCGAAACACGAAAAATGTGTATTGGAGTTTTTTTCTGAGAAACTTCAAACCATACCTTTGAATTGAAAAAATTCCAATTACTTCTTTACTTACTTGAGTTTAATTGATCTCAAAAATCCAAAATTCACAATTTATGTTTTTTGGGGTAGTAGATTTTTTTTAGTTTCCATTGCTGTTTTCATTATACTTAAAATATTATTTCGTTTTCCATGACTTAATTAACTTATTTCAATAGAATGCTAGGCTGATTTAAGAGTTTGTTTTTTTCAATGAAGGAATAAATACTTGATTTTAAACTTTTAGTAACAACATTCAAGGTTAATCAAATTTCACTTTAGGAAACTATTTTAAATAATTTCAATGAAGTATGCAAACAAATATTGTGTGCAACTCGTTAGAAAACAGATATTTCCATCCCATCACAATTCACACCTCATCCGGAAAAGTCTTTCTTTTCTAAACGCAATAATATCTTTCTACTGTTTTTCATGCAGAATTAAATATTATCAATATTGTCTTATAATAAATTATTGTATTTTTTATCAATAACAATTTTTAAAAGTTATTAATTTTTTTTAGAAAAATAGTTCTTACTCCTACATTGAAATAATTAGAGAGCATTCACGAAGGTGAAGCCGAACCAATGACATCCGCCTCATGATTTTTAATTACAACAACTACAATATTAAATTTCGGCTGTATTGCATGGTTCTAACGAATGTGTAAACCATAGCAACTTTTAGTAGTCCTTCCAAAAAGAAATGAAAATGTTTTGTGTTACTAAGGAAATATCGATAAAAAAAATCAATAACTACTTATTCAATGCTCTGGCATCAATTCAACCCACTTCAACAGACAGTAAGAGAGCCTTTTCGATCGCAGGTGATTTCTGTACTAGATTACGTTCATCTGTGAAATTTGATCTATTGGACGCATTATTTTTTCTTAAATATTATTTTATTAAAAAAAAATAAATTATAAGTTAAGTTTCGTTTCTATTTTTAGTTACAGTAGGTAAACTAAATAATGAATTTTAAAATGTTATTTTCAATTTTTGTTATAATATATTTAAAGTTTTACCAAAGATAGCTTTTTAAATAACAAAAAACCGGTTAAAACCCGGTTACCCGGTTTTTGATTTTATTAAAAACCGAAGCCCGGTTTTTAAAATTACCCGGGTTCTTACATGCCCTAGTTTCCACAATGGCTAAGGCGAAAAAATTAGAAAAATTAAAAAGAGAAAGAGAAAATTCTCCGTTTGCATGATAGAGATGCACTATGATTTACTTCGGTCTGAAAGACCTAAGTATTACATTCATGAGCTCAAAGTGAAATTCTTACCCCCACTTTTTTTGGCATTTCTCGACGTTTTAGGACCTACTGGTTCTAAAAACGCAAAAAAAAAATGTATGTCTGTCGGTAGGCCGGCCGTCCGTCATTAACTACGCTGCAGGGAAAACCGCTGGAGGGATTTCAAAATTTTTTTTCTAAAATAGGTATACACAAGGAGCAGGTCCGAAAGGACGCTGTGTTCGATAACCGTACCGGAAGTGTGTCAAAAAAATCATTATGTGTGTCTAAAATAGCAAATTTTCATATTTTTGGCTTAAAAAACGTTCATTTTAAGTGATTACGAGTAGGAACATTAAATTTGGAGAAATCTTGATGGTCGGGATTGGTATGTGAGATCAAAAACTAGATTATTGCATTATAAGTTTGTCAAAAAAATGTTGTCAAGTGTGTCAAAAGAAAGATTTTTATTTAGTTTTTTACCCAATTTTTTGGAAAAAAATAAAATTGTTTGTTTGAAATGAGTTTTATTATTATTATTGAGAATTACTTTTGGCATTATAAGTGTGTCAAAAATATGTTGTCAAGTGTGTCAAAAGAAAGCTTTTTATTTATTATTTTACCCAATTTTTTGGAAAAAATAAAATTGTTTGTTTGAAATGAAATTTTATTATTATTATTGAGAATTATGGTATTATAAGTTTGTCAAAAAAATGTTGTCAAGTATGTCAAAAGAAAGATTTTTATTTATTTTTTACCAATTTTTTTAGGAAAAAATAAAATTAATAGTTTGTATGACATGATATTTTATTATTATTATAGAGAATTATGGCATTATAAGTTTGTCAAAAAATAATGTCAAGTGTGTCAAAAAATGATTTTATTTATTTTTTTAGCCAATTTTTTGGAAAAAAACTGTAGCTGTTCTTATGACCTAAATGTAATTTAAAATGAAATTGGACATGGACATTTTTGAATTTGTTATAGTTTTTGAAATATTTTTGGAATTTTGAAAAAGTTTGTATTTTTGATTTTGTAATAATTTTTGCAATATTTTTAGAATTTCGGAAAAAGTTTTAATTTTTGATTTTGTAAAAATTTTTGGAATATTTTTAGAATTTTGAAAAAATTTTCAATTTTTGATTTTGTAATAATTTTTGCAATAATTTTAGAATTTTGGAAAAAGTTTGAATTTTTAAGAATTTTTGAAATATTATTGAAATTTAGAAAAAGTTTAAATATTTGTTTTTATTCTAATTTTTGGAATATTTTTGGAATTTTGAAAAAGTTTGATTTTATTTAATTTACCAATATTTTTGGAATTTCGATTATAATTATTAATACGTTAGTGATATTTCGTGTTAGTTTTGTAATAAATTTTTAAACAGAGATAAAAAATACTTGTACTTTAACAAAGAGTTATGTTTGATATACATCGCTGCCCAAAACTGAAAACCATGTCCTCATAAAAGTTTTTTGCCGAAAACTGTATACAAATCCTTAACCCAGACCGAAGTCTTGATATCTCAGAGCTGTGAGATTTCAGCCCCTCCATATTTTGCCAATTAAAATTAAGAAAACTTACAATAGCACAGAATTTTAATTCAAAAATCTATATATGTATAACAACTCACATATAAATTAATTATGTTGCAGAAATTAAATTATTCTTAGTATAAACATTTTTTTTCCAAATTTTGAGTTTTAATTTTTTTTGGGAAAACTGGAATAACTTGGTGTAAACTGCACCAACATTTGTGTTTGTAGCTCAAAAGAAAGGGAATTTAATTTATCATAGGCTCCAAGAAATTAAAAAAAAATGAAATTGTGGAAATTTGAATTTGGAAAAGATTGAAAAATACGTGAGTTTTTCAATAACTTCCAGAATCTTTGATTGATATTTACAAAACATAACTCAAAATTTTTAGAGTTTTTCGATTAAATTCTCAAGACACTACTATTTTATTAAGTATGAAGTATGGTAAGTTAATGATATTCATTATTTTACATACACATCCTTAATGCAGAAGAATCATTACAATTAGTTATTTTCAACTAATCTGAAAACCAGTCTTTTATGATGCGATCGGGTGATTTTTTTATATGAAAACTTGTGAGTAGTTAAACTGGGGATGAATAATAAGAATTTTTCAATTCTGAAGCCAGCTTTGGATTCTTCTAAATAAACAATAAGATTTTTAATCAGAAAAAATTTTTTTACGTGTTTCGTGGCGGTATTGAACCCGGGTGAGTTTAACTACTCACAAGTTTTCATATAAAAAAATAGCGCAAAATGTTTGTTAGCAATGTTCAATAACATATTGAACTTGTTTGCTTTGTAAAATATAAGAAACCGGCATTGCCTTTTTTTTCACGAAAAAATTAGTTTTTCACGAATATCTCAAAAACACGAGCTAACCTAAACAAATGAATATATATGATATTCGTAATCAACAGATCAAAATCCATAAGAAAAGTTGTGTTTTATTTAGGGAGATTTTTCTTGTACAGTGTACACTATAGTGTAATCAATCGCATTTTCATTCGCTGAAGTTGTTTGAAGTTCTACGCTGAACTTCTAAAATCTAGGTAGTTAGAATTTTACTCTAATCGTGACCTACAATTACCGATTTAATTATGCGCTTGTTTTTTTTCAAACCATTGCATTTTGGATTATATGATGAATCCCGAATCATATGATGAGTCCCGAATCTGTTCAAACTTAATAGGTGAATAGTTGAGATTCAAACATGTATTGTAAACTACGAAGGCAATTTATAATCTTATTAGCACCAGAGATGAAAGCATTAACGTAAAAATCATTTATAAGATAATCAATAATATTTGGATGACTGGTTTGATTACCATACGCTAGCTGATGAAGATTTTTAATAGTTAAAATGCCGAAATAGATAAACCAAAGGTAACTGTATTTAGCTTATAAAGTTAAACTCACCAGCCATAGAATTCGTTGGAATTGGTAGCGCTTTGCTTTCTGAACCTCAATAAGATTGACCATAAAGTGGACTGAATAGTTGGACCGACTAACATTGTTTCATTTAGCAATATTCCAGAAGGAGATTTCGATGATCCATCAAATACTACCCTTAGTTTTGTAGTTTTGCTCGATTGTTTTATCACACAATGATGTGGTATGAATAAAAACATTTAGACTGCTAAATTTTTTGATCAGCTTCAGAAACAGCTTCAAAGTATCCACGACTTAGATATTCACTTATAAATCTAGCGTATTCTTGTGTTAGTGATGGACTAGATTGAAATTTCCTTTCTAATGCTAAAAGTCTTCTTTTGTTAACATTTATGGGGCTGCCAAGCTGAGCGTTAGCATCTTTGAAGGGAATTGAGACGATGTAGCGACCGTTTTCGTCGTGCTTGTGCGTCTTTTTATAATAATCGTTGCACTCGACATCATCTTGACTCATAACATGGACATTAGAATTTCTACTTGTTCAAAAAATTGCTTTAATGTTTTGTTGATGTCTATATCTAAATGCAAATTTAAAGTGCACTAACTTTCTTGGCTGTCAGGATGTCAACGGCAGATAATTGATTATAAGATGGATCAGCCAGTTTTAAATCGTCCAAAAAACAACAGTCTTGGAATTGGAAATTGAAACCTGGTTATGGGTGAAGCTAATAGGTCTGGATGTCCTATTAGCTTCTAAATCAGTTGGTTTAAATTCTTACCTGGTTAGATGATTCACTTGTGGTGTCACCCTTTCTTACTTCTCTGCTCAATTAAAGAAGCTTTTCTCTATGCTTTGTCGAACAAAAGATCTCTGTTTGGTTAAATCGTTACACAATTTTATTTAGTAAATTTTTATTTTTTATAAAATTTTTTAACACTATATATATGATTTTCCCTTTGAATGATTTGTTATAATTTTCTTGTAAATTTTCTAACAATAGTTAGAATTATAAGTTTAACGAACTTTAATTTTTTTACAAACACTATATATGATTTTATCCACGACTACTAAGAAATACATATGCTTTTCATACGTATGTCTTCCATTGTAATCATATTCATTCCACAACTAGTGAATTTGATTAAAATTCTTTAACAGTTCTATAGTTTATTAAATATTCCCCTAACAAATTATACAACAAACTTGTTTTGTTTTTCGCTATCTTTGATGTATTTATTTCAATATGACGATACAAATTTTCGCATGAAAACTGGAAATTAAACGAAATATTTTACAGTCGTGGATAAAATAGCATCTTGTATTCGCTTAGGATGATGGCAATTCTTCACTCAGATGATTCCCTCCACTCGCTACGCTCGTTTCGAGAAACTTCATCCTCGTGAAGAATTGCCTTCATTCTAAGCTCATACAAGAATCTACTATTCTCTTTAAATGATATTTTATAATTTTCTCGAACGTACTATTTTCTAAACACTATACTTTTCACTTTTCACAATACAGGTTTGAATTTTTCGTTAACCTAGAACGTTTCGCGGCGACCGGGGATTTTAATAATACTGACTGACATAGGTTCGGGGTCCAAAGTGTTGGACCCCCGAAAGCGTAGGTTTGTTTTGTTATCGCTTTCCCAATTTGTAATTAACTGACTTCTATTTAATTTTTGGTTAAGTTTTATAATAAATTTTTGTAAATTCTATTAGTCAATCAAAACTTATAATTTAATTATTTCTATTTTTTATAAGAAAAAATTTAGTTTTAGTTTATTTGTCATGTAAACAAAATTATTTTATTAAATTTTAGTTTCTTTAGGATTTCCGTTTTACATTGGAAATTAATTGGAATTTGATTTATTTGGCTTGTGAATATTTTTGATTGACATAGAGTTTTTGATATAAAGTTACATGAATTTTTGTGTTTGTTGTAACTTTGGTAGAAGTATCGTTTAACGAGTTTAAGGAATTTGCGTTTGGAAATTGCTTATTGGTGAATTTTATTTGAATTGGATTGAAAGTTTTCGATATTGTACGAAAATGTATACATGAAAATGTATACATTTTAGACATTCTTGCTTAGCATGTTTGCTTTAAATTCGTGGGAATTGCTGAAATTGGGTTTTGTTTGGCTAATGGGAATTTTATAATTCACATGGTATAAAGACATTGTTGATAAGTTGTTTTATTTAGAATTTATTTCATGTGATGATGAAATAATGTATTTTTGCTGAAGATTGGCTATTAGGCAGTTTATGGAAAATTTTCAATATAGAATAAATTTTTCAAACTTTGTTGCGGAATTTATTATGGAAATCGTTTGTTTGTTTAAATGGTTTCTCAATATGATGAAATAATTGGTTTTGTAGTGAAATTGGGTTTTGGGTGGTTAATGGAAAATTTTGATATTCATGATATTAATGTTTTAAAACAATGTTGTAATGTTTGAAAGAGATTATTTCCTACGATGATGAGATAGGGTTTTGGATGTTTAATAAGATTAAATTATTTAAAGTTTGGTTTTGTTATGATATGTGTGGAGAGTTTTGGAGGTCTGTTATATCTATATTCTTATTAGGAATACTACAGTTATCGAGTTGGCAGTTGATTTATGATCAAAACATTAACTTGAATCGATTCCTTTGACGAATACAATGATGTAATTTTCATTGATGTTATTCCTCTGGTGGTTACTTTTCCAGCTGTTAAACCTGTAACCGCAACAATTATCTGAGATCTCGGTAAATTCAAACGCTGCGCACAAGCTTCTGTGATGAAGGAGACCTGTGCTTCGGAATCTAGCAATCTGCATCTCTAAGAATTGCCAGATTTGTAAGCTACTAAAACTACTTAACTGTAAATGAATAAAAATTCTTTTAGATGATCACGTACACATTTTTTAAAAATAATATTAAGAACATTTTTGGCTATCAAGCACAAAACTTTATTTTTGAATACAAAATAAATTAGATTACCTTTTAAAAATACGCAAGTTCCAATTATGCCTAGTCTTATAATATCGATTATTTTGGATAAACATCGAAAAAATATTACAAGAACGAAATATTACACGAAATTGAACGAAAAAAAAGAAATGTTGAGGTGTAAGATGGTGATATTTTAAGGTTGATCAACTGAGTGCCTGCATTATACATATTGCATATCGCTAGAAATTGTGTTTTTGCTGTTGAACCGAGAAAGGTAATGATTTTTTTGGTGCCATATGTGTTCCATACAGGAGCGTTAACTGCTAGCAAGTGTCTCTCGCCTGTGTTAATTTCATCAATTCACTCAATTTTATGGTTTAGTTTCACTTAAAGACTTAATTTAGTCGACTAGTTTTATATGGGTGATTAGGCCATAGTTTTCCAATTTATCATCTATATTAGTAAGACTATCGGTTAATTGGAAAACCTGTGTGTTGATGGTTGTTAATGTTTTGCTTAAAAAGACTTGGTGAGTGGGGTGAGTGAAACATCTTAATTTTTTCTTAAAATATAAAAATTATATTTGATGCGGTGTGTGTGATGGTCTTAGTTCCTACGATTTCTGGGGTCGTCAGAGACCCTATTCTTTGCTAATTTGAATCTTTTTGCGTGCAATTCAGCTTTTGTTTTAGGCTGAGGAAAACATAATCGAATTCGCAGACTGGGCTCGTCAGAAGCTTAAAATCTCAAGGCACGCAATTTCTCTAATGTTACTGATAGTAATTCCACTATATAAGGAAATGGAATGCACAGTATTCATCACAAAGTCAACGAGATTAATTCAAATCAAGTAGACATGGAAATTTGAAAAGAGGAAAACATGATAAAGGCATTTCAGATGATTGAGTTAATTGTAAAAGACATTGTTAAGATTACGGACATCTAGGCAAACTTGCAGCATAAAAAGTTTTCGCGTATGGCTTACCCGTTATGGAACCGTCAATTAAATTTTAAGACTTAACAATGCATGATAAAAGACGTCTACTAATTTAGAGTATACTCTTGCCTGCTTTAGTTCCCTTGTTTTGCTGCTTTTACGATTAGTACAAAGTATTGGTTTCCACTTCCAATGATAACTTACACTGAAGAAGAAGGCATCTAATTTAACGAATAAAATACAAATATTGAAAATCAGCTACGATAAAACACAGAAGAGGTTTTGGGAGAATACTCTGCAATATTAAATTTTCATAAATTGAATTGATTGTACAATGTGAAGAATTTTAAGCTCTTCCAGAACCCAATTGAATATACCAAACAATTTGGTAATGGTAACAGTTTCAGCCAGTTTCAACATGCCTTTACCGCCTCTCTTTGTTCAGAATTCTACAGTTAACTAGAAAGGAGTTGATCGAAAAAATAGCTAAAAGTCAACGAAGCCGTTGTCATTTTAAAATGTCTTCCACGACAAAGAGGTTCTGGAATAAGAAACGGCTTGATTAAATATAAGAAAAACAATCAAAGTTCAACAGGAAAACATTTGAAAGGACTTAATATCGGAATAAGGTAATTCCGAAATCGGCAGAGAACAGTAAAATTGTTAGGTAATTTCAAACTTTTTTTGTTGCACCCATCTTTGATATAAAAAGTTTCCTAATTTTTTTCTCTTTTAGCCCATAGTCACTTCGTATCATTTTAAATATAATAATCAACTCTTGTACGAGTGTATGACTGTTCTACATCTAAATTACATGTTTGCACATAATAATAAAAATTAAATTATTTATGCTATTTTAACAATTTTTGTAATTTATCACTTTATAATTTTCTATTGTCATTTTCAAAAAACTTTCTATTATTTTATAGAAAATATTTTGTGTCTGCATAAAACTCACTAATTGTTTTTGTTATTTTATCTTTCTTTCCAGTATTATATTATAATTTTATTATATAACCACAATAATTAATCAAAATCAAATCAAGCTTTTGTTAATTTTATATAAAATAAATAAATTTCCCATAATGAAATTTCTAAGTAACACCTCATTGTGGATGAAGGTACTGTTAGGCTGTAATATTAGTGCCATTGTCAAAACGAACATATTACTTTTTCCTATTTGTAATGATATGATTTTGGGAAAAGACAGTTTTCTTTAATTCAAAATAATCGAATCTTATGGAATTCATTAAAATAATTATAATTACTAACATCAAATATCTAAGCCATCCTTTAAACAACAATAATACCAAAATCACCCACAATATTTTAGTTTATTGCATCAACATTCTTTTGTGGTTTTGGTATATCTGAGAGATCAGTAAATTGCAATGCAAAATTTATCATGTTCGTTTTTTTGTTTTAAAAAATATTTGTTAGATTCAACATAAAATTTATAGAAAGGGAGACAGAGGATGAGAAAGAATCTGTAATAAATTTTGGAATGAGACACAAAATATTACAATAAACAGGCGGAATAGTTGGGGATAGGGTTTATATATTTGATCTAGAAATAAACTTCTATAGAATCTAAGGGTGGTGAATTGGGTTAAGGATTGGTTAAGGTTTTCCATACTTTTATGTCACACGGTGATTAAATACCTTTAAATTTGGTTTCACTTTTTGTTTTGTTATTTCTGTTAATGAATTTTCCAATTACGTAATTTATCTTTTCTTACAATGAAAAACGATATTTAAGTAAATTACATTTAAATTAATAAAATAGAAATTTTTGTGTTTTGATAAATTTATGGCTGTATTTTTATATTTTTTGTAGAACAGTTTAAACATTTTTCTTAAAATTAAATTGATTTAAAGAAAAACGTTTAATCGAAAGCTTAGAATTCAAGCAACGAGTTCAAAATGATGAGCAACAGTTGCTCCGGTAATTAACTTTAATAATAAAATGTTGATGCAGCCCCGAACTAAGTACATACACAAAATGTACAGATGCTAAATGCATTGGCTTCCAGGTAAATAAAAGCTCTTTACTTTTTATTATTTTCATTAATGAAGAATAGAACATTCCTTTCTCATATATGATCGAAATATGAGCAGTAAGTTGTTAGCTTTGTTTTGGTTAAAATCATTTTTATCGAAATCTATATTGTATTCACTGATATTAGTTACTTTTCTAACGTGGCTGTAGTGGTCATCAAACCCGTTGGGTTAATTACCCACAGCACTTTTTATTTTAAACATGTGTATCAGTTTCAAAACTCGTTCATTTTTTGTGGATGAATTTTTAAAGAAGAAATTGTGGATGAATTATTCATATTATAAAATACAAGGTGTGATCCTGACGTCGTTACAAATCCTATAAAATTATATGAAACTGGAGTTACACACACAATTAAAAAGGTAAATTATTGTCTTTAATAAAAAGTAAAAACTGTGTCTAGCGTTATACAAAAAGACGGAGTGAAAGTGAAAGAATGAAAGAAAGTGAAAGAAAGTGAAAGAATGGTGCAATAGGTTCAAAATACTACAAATGACGTTACCATAAATTTTGCGCCAAAACAAGTGACTAAATTTAAATACGCCGAACAATTTGATGCCTTAATCCAGATTTATTTCTAACTTAATCAATTGAATAAATATTTTAAAATTATTTTAAATAACTAAAAATAAAAACAATTTAATTTTTCTTAAATAATATT
This sequence comes from Diogma glabrata, assembly GCA_963693315.1. NCBI lineage: Eukaryota > Metazoa > Arthropoda > Insecta > Diptera > Cylindrotomidae > Diogma > Diogma glabrata. Next base: position 68,370,740 of record OY856186.1, read on the forward strand.
AAAATTACTACTTATATATAAAAATTTAACCTTAATTTTATTTGCGTGTCAATGTTCTACCACCTGAGTTCTAGATTTAATTTATAACGTTGTCCGTTCCATCGATCCCGTTCTGCGTATATTTAAACTATATAAAAAAAAGTTTTCCCTAAGAATTTTTTTAATTTTATTTAATTTTTATAAATTTATATTATGTTAGAGGAGCTAAGCGTTTTTGAATATGATTCTTGTATATTTTGAATTTAAATTTAGAGTTATAATAGAATAAAATGCCTATATATAACACAAACGGAACATGAGAGTAACGTCCGCAATAGGACAAGAAAAATGAGGATCAATCAGTAAATGCGATGACAGTGAAACTGCTGGAATTTTGGACATCTTATCCTTCCACGTAGTTCATCCCAACTGCATCACAGCTCAGCTTAGAACAATAAATCTTAACCGTAAAGCATTTTCTGAGTAAAGAAAGGCATATGGAGAAACTTTTGTCGTATATCGAGATGAAGAATCGCAGACAATCCGATTGTTTTGATCGGTTCATCATAGATACGATACATGCCAAGCAATAGAAACAATAGAAACGTATAGCTTCAGTTGCTACAGAAAAACTTCCATAACCGAATTAATCGGGGTTGCTGATACAATATGTGAAACATCTTATCCTTTGCTAATATCTGAAGTATACACAGCTATAGCAACTACTAGCGTAAGAACCAACATCGCTATATGTTGGAAAATGTCTGTAGTATGCGCTTTGACGAAAACTCAATTTATGTTTCTTGTCTTTTAATGCAGTACTCAAACCTATAATTCATTTTACAATCAGATTTACAATCAATTAATTAGTTTGAAATAGTTTTCTTACATTAGTTTTTTTCTTTCACAAAGTTTGATATGTGAGACTTTTCTCAATTATTAAACCAGCTTTCTTTATCTTTTATTATAATTACTGAATCTCAAATTTTAATGACTTTAAGTTTCAGGAAAACGTATTATCTGCTTGGATATCAAATTTCAAAAGAAAGAATAAACTATTCAATATTTTAAAACAAAATTTACAAAGCATACTATATAATTTAATTTTGAAAGTTTATTCGGCTTCTGCGTTGTGTTCAATTATTTGCAACATTTCTCCCCGGGGTCGAGTCTTCTTGAGAGTCGACTTTTAATATTGCAATCCTTGCAACAGGTCTGGTGTAAATTCCGAGTTTCGTTTTAACAAAACATTGTCGAATTCTTCCATCAGGTGCTTTCTTAACTTCTGTAATGATTCCTTTTGGCCAACAATATCTTGGGTGGCTTGGATCTACTATGACAACGACATCTCCAATTTTAGGTGCTTGAACCTCTGAATACCATTTGGATCTTAACGTTAATTCTGGTAAATATTCGTTTATCCATCTTTTTGAGAAATGGTTTGAAATCATCTGAGCTTTTTTGTAGTTGTTCCTTAAGACTGCTGATGTATCATCTGGTTCAGTCAAAACTTCGTTAACTCCTGATGACAAGCGAATAAAGTGGTTTGGTGTTACTGCTTCTTTTTGTGGACTTTCAATTGGTACATAGACAAGCGGCCTTGAGTTAACTATGTTTTCAGCTTCTTTGAGTGCATTGATCAAAACTTCATCGTTGGGTGAACGCGATGGCAACGATGCATATAAAGCAACTTTGATAGAACGTATAAGTCTCTCCCAAGCGCCACCCATATGAGGTGCTGCAGGTGGGTTGAATCGCCACTCAATTGTACTTGTTGTAAATTCTCTTGCAAGCAAATTTGTGTTTAATTTTTTGATCTCCTCGCGAAGAACCCGTTTTGAACCAATAAAATTTGTTCCATTGTCACTGTAGAATACTTTGACATCAAACCTTGTCATAAAATTTCTGATAGCCATTATACATGAGCTTATATTCAAACTATAAGCTACTTCAATATGAACAGCACGAACAGTTAGACAGGTAAACAGTACACCATAACGTTTTTGAACTCCTCTTCCAAAAACCACGTCGATTGGCCCGAAGAAATCAACTCCTGTGTGTGTAAATGGAGGTTCATAAATCGATAATCGAGCTTCTGGTAATGGAGCCATTCTTGGAACTTCAGGCTTTGCACGTTCATTCTTGCATCTTTGGCAATTTTTTGCAATTCTCTTCACAAGACATCTTAGTTTGGGTATATAAAACCGTTTCCTTATCTCATTCACAACTGTTTCATGATGCTGATGAAGAAGGTTCTCGTGGAAACTCTTTACCAATAGATTTGTGATGTAATGTTCTTGAGGGAGAATTACTGGTCTTCGTGTGTCAAAAATAACATTTGCTGCGTCTATTCGACCGTCAATTCGAATTACTTTGCTATCATCTAAATATGGTGAAAGACGATATAACCTGCTTTTTATTCCTGGTTGATTTCCATCATTGAGCTTCAATATTTCGTTTGAAAATGCAGACCATTGTGCGATTTTGAAAAGTTTAGTTTCTGCCACAATTAACTCTGATTTGTCTAAGTATGGGTCGATCAAACGTTCTCTTGTTTTTCTCAAGTTGTTAACAATATGCCAAACGTAAGCCATAACTCGAAGAAGTTGTATCCATGAACCATAACGTTCAAACTCAATTGGACTCTCAGTTAGAATATGTGTCAGTTTGACTTCTATTTGAGTTGCTGGAAGTTCTTTTAAGTTCTTGATCGGCCATTCATTCTTCGAGCTGTATAAAAAACTAGGTCCTCGGAACCATCGACTATTAGGGTCCAAAGAAGGAATATTTGAGGATTTGGTTCCTTCATCAGCTACATTCTCTTTAGTCCCAATCCAGTGCCAGTCTTGAACATCTGATTTTTCCTGAATTTCAGAAACTCGAAATGCAACATATTGCTTGAAACGTCTGTTACTTGGTCTAATCCATGATAAAACTGTTGTACTATCAGTCCAATAGTGTCTCTCTTCAATGTTTACAGTCAAACATTTTTCTATGAAACGTAGATATCTTGTTCCAATGAGTGCAGCTTCAAGTTCCAGGCGTGGGATAGAAGTCATCTTAACAGGTGCAACTTTAACTTTTGAACCAAGTTGTGCCACGTCCACTATACCTTCTTTTTCAACTCGAAGGAATATTATAGTGCAGTAAGCTTCAGCTCCAGCATCGCAGAAGGCATGTAATTGTATCGAAGCGTTCTCATAGTCATTTAATTGAGAAAGATGACATCTTGGAATTTTAAGTTTCTCAAGTTCATTTAATCGTTGAATCCATTTCTCCCAAGACGAACGTAGCTCGATTGGTACTTGTTCGTCCCAATTAGTTCCAGACCTCCAAAGATTTTGCATCAGTATTCGTAAATGAACGATGAAGTGCCCAATTCTTCCCAGCGGATCAAATATCGACATAAGTGTTCGCAAAACTTCTCGTTTAGAAGGCACTTTGTTGCCAAACATGATTTCCTTTGCAATATTACAATTTTGCATTGAATAGTAATAACTGTCGGAATTCAGATCATGCCACAAACCAAGAGCTTTGGTGGTGTCCCCGTCAAGGTCTAAATCTTTGTTACTGACTTCTTCTTGTACCAAATTCATGAGGACTTCTTTAGAGTTTGATTGAAATTGACAAAGTTCAAAATTTCCCTTGCTGTGAATATACTTTATGTTTCTTGTTGTTAAAATTGCTTCTTCAATGCTATCTAAGCTATCAAGGTAATCGTCTACATAAGTGTTTTCGATTATTGCTTTAACTTCTCTTGGAAACTGCTTTGCATATTCACCAGCGTTGAGGTTTTTAACAAACTGGGCTGAGCTGGACGAGCTCTTTGACCCAAAAATTAGGACTTGGAAAACATAAGTTGATACTGGATCGCTTGGTTGATTCCTCCAAAGAAAACGTTGAGAATTTTGGTCTTCTTTTATAACTTGAATACGATGGAACATGTGCTTCAAATCTCCGGAAACGCAAACTTTTCGCTCTTGGTAACGAAGTAACACTTGATGCAGAGGTGGAACCAGATCAGGACCTATTAAAAGCATCGAGTTCAATGATACTCCATCAACGTTGGCTTCTCCATCATATACCATCCTTAGTTTGGAAGGTTTCTTGGGATTGCGGACTGCAAACATTGGCAGATACCAAGTACGTTCATCTTCTTTTGAAGCTTCTTCGCTTGATAATTTTCTGATGTATCCAAGGTTCTCTTCTTCATGCATTACTTCAACTACTTTCTTAGCAAGTTCCGGATAACGTGATAACATCCATTCATTGCATAGTAGTCGTTTCATTGCCATGTTTTTACTGGGTGGAAACTTAATATTCTGGCTTTTCCACAGCAGACCAGTTTCAAACTTGTCTCCAACTCTTTTAGTTGTTGACTTTAACATCTCAAGTGCTTGAAGTTCCTCTGAGCTACTACACTTTTCTGAACTTTTGGTGATTCCCATGTCATCAATTTTGAATGACTCTTGAATCAGTTTATGCAATTCATCGTTACTACATACACACAAATGTAGATTTAGACTTTGACTATCTGAACCATGAGATACTTCAGAGTCGTATGTGCCACAAACGGTCCATCCTAGTTTGCACAATGCAACTGCAGGACTTCTTTTGCTTTCTTGATGCATTTTTTTAACTCCGCTAAGGTGTAAGTTGTCCATTCCGATGAGTATCATTGGTTTGGCATTAGCATAGCTCTCAACCTTGTACTTTGCCAAGAATGGAAAAGATTTCTTAAGTGCTTCAAAGTTCAAGGATTGTCTCGGTAATTCGAGGTCGTCAACAGTTCGAACATTATTGATCTTGAAGTTGGATGCAGTGCTTCCCCGAATTGAAATAGAAACTTGCTTCGAGTTTGGAATGTTTTTGTACGTGTCGTTGGACCACTTTAAGCATAAAGGAAGTTCTTTGCCAGTTAGATTTAATTCTCTGTGCAACTTTGAATCCATTAAGGTTACTGAAGAACCTTCATCCATGAATGCATAAGTCGAAATCTCTTGGCTACCATTTCGGAGTGTGACTGGCATGATACGAAACAATGTATTATGTGACATTGAATAATGGCTCATCTGAACGCCACATTGAGACGTTGAAGGTTTTTCATTATCTGGCTTCTTTTCGGTTGAACTGGAATTGGAGGTCTCAAAGTTGTGTAATAACTTATGATGTCGCTTATCACAGCCTTGAACACCACATTTTGACTTTTCCGTACATTTACCATTGTGTTTCACAAGACATCGGAAACATAAACGCTTTTCCTTGGCAACCTCCCACCTTTTATTGCGGTTCATTGAAGCAAAAGTACTACACTTCTCAAGTGACCTGCAATCTCCTTGACATCCAAAGCAAGAATCAATTTTGGGTTTTGAATCTTCTGAGTGAACGTTTACCCTCAAGGTTTGTTGCTTTGGCTTGTCGAAACTAGTTGAAGCCACTCTTGAAGCAACCATGGCGAGATTATCAATCCAGTTATCAAAGTGTTCAAGAGTTGGGTACACTATTTGTTGTGCAACAATTTCCCACTGCATCTGAAGCTCGACTTGGAGTTGTTCTTTAAGTTTATCCAACATCATTGGATCTCGTAAGTGATCCACCATTCCAGCTGTCTTCATAGTGACTATCATGTTGTGGACTTGAGTACCAAATTTAAGTATAGAATTTGTATTTTTCATCGAAGCTTGTGGTAACTTTGTAATTTCAACCACTAACTCTCTGATGAGATCATTTGCTTGACCATACAAGGTCCAAAGACGACGAAGGACATATGGAACGTTTGCAGGCAGAGTAAGCATACCTTCAACGCTTGTTCTTGCTTCACCAGTTAATGAATTTTGTAGTCGAATTAAGTTCTCCATGTCATCGAAGTTACACGTTAATGTGCTTGTTGCGTAACTTGATAAAAAAATTGGCCATTATCGAAATGCTCCAGAAAATTTTGGCAGATCTTTAGAAATCACTTTGCGAGCTTGAATGTGTTCTTTGGACAGGTAAATTCTCTCTCTGTTTTGCAACAACACTGGATATGGAAAATTGTCTCTCATTGATTGTTGTCCTTGAAACGTTGGACCAATCCCAAAGGGCATTGCGTATGAATTAAAAGAAAAACCTTGAGACATACTTTTTGGCACGCTTGGCAAAACAGTTGGCCTAGTAGAAGTTGATTGAGTCATTATGTTTTGAACACTTGTAGCTGATGAAGGAACATAATTGTTGAAACGACTTTGTGATGAACTGGTGGGTAATGGAGCATTTGATTGAGTAGAATTACAAGCAAAATTTGAAATTGAAGAATCAATCGAAGTACGTGTTGAGGTATGTATCGTTGGAACCAGCTGAAACTCTGGAGATGAAGCAAGTTCAGGATGCTGAGCCTCTCCTATGTATGTTTGCGACTGTTCCGGTGGGACAACTCTCATTGTTTGAACCTCTTGAAGAAGTCTATTTCGACGTTGAAGTAATTCTCTCATTTGCTTAAGTGATTCAATCTCGGCTTCTAATGTTTCCTTAGTTTTAACTAAAGTTGATCTATTACTAGCTGGTTCTTGAGCTTCTGATATCGTTGTTTGTGTTTCAGAGCTTGTTGTCGAATTGATACATTCATCACACGTGTATGGATGAACATCTACCTCAAATTCTGGTATTCTTGCACATTCTTGATGGAAGCTTTCATTACACTTCTGGCAAGAGACCATAATTACCGAATCAGGTCGATCACAGATAGCACAACTTGTTAACATTGCAGTAGCGCCTCTTAAAGTCCGTTGATTTGGATCTTGCATGATAATCCTCACATTTAATGTTTGAGAAATTGTTGGAAAATGTCTGTAGTATGCGCTTTGACGAAAACTCAATTTATGTTTCTTGTCTTTTAATGCAGTACTCAAATTTATAATTCATTTTACAATCAGATTTACAATCAATTAATTAGTTTGAAATAGTTTTCTTACATTAGTTTTTTTCTTTCACAAAGTTTGATATGTGAGACTTTTCTCAATTATTAAACCAGCTTTCTTTATCTTTTATTATAATTACTGAATCTCAAATTTTAATGACTTTAAGTTTCAGGAAAACGTATTATCTGCTTGGATATCAAATTTCAAAAGAAAGAATAAACTATTCAATATTTTAAAACAAAATTTACAAAGCATACTATATAATTTAATTTTGAAAGTTTATTCGGCTTCTGCGTTGTGTTCAATTATTTGCAACAGCTATAACTTCACTTTGTACAGCCTTAACCAACATGAGACGCCGATTTCTTGCAATTAATTAATTAATGCTTAGAGCATTAACACCACATAGTCATTCACACTCACGTTCTTACAACAAAAAATCATGATCAAGAAGTTAAGGACGTAGCCAGTTTAGAGGTGATACAAAGGCATAGTTTCACTAAGTTTGGAGGCAACGCTAAATAATGTTGGGCATCTGGTCTACATAAAACCGGCAACAATAGTACCAACAACATTAAGACTCTACTGATCCAGCTACAGTGAAATGACAGTGAAATTAGGAGTACTCGCAGTTTATTTATTTTCGATAGTAATATAATAAATCACGGCGCTATGGACCGAATAGTCTGCGTGCCAGGACAAGTTCCGCCTCGCGCAACCTGTCCACCTCCTTCTAATTATCGAATATAATAAGTTGAATTTTTTCATTGATCCTGTTGTTAATATTTTTTTCATTTCAAGCTCGCATTATGGTCACATGACCCAGGATAATTAATAAGTTCTTGCCGTAGCTATTGGTTTTGAAATATAAAAGTTTTGTTGTAAACTTTTGAATGTTAATGCAGTGGTCTCACTTATAATTGGAGCAGATTTTCTTACGAAATGTGGTTACTAGATCGTGAGACATCAGTAGTAGTAAGCCGTTAAAATCAGTGTTTTAGGAAAAAATGAGTTTAGCGAAATTTTAAAAGATTTTTCAATATTAACACAATATCTCAGTTATGACCCATCAGTTTTAAACAACAAAGTTCACCACATTACAACGAATGGTTTATAAGGCCACGTCGTATTGATCTAAATAAGCATACAGTAGCCAAACAAGGATTCGATAATACAAATAATATATAATATAATTACAATACACACCGACATCTTCCCAAAGGTCTTCTTCTCTGTATAATGATAGTTTTGACCGATAGATATTCAATAGTCCACGTCCAGAACACCATGGTTTCACTGTATTTTCGAAGTTAGATTTATTGCGAACCACGATTTAGTGCGAGAAGTTAGATTTAGTATAGAGGAGGACATCCTCAAAAAAACAATAACAGCACCATTTAGCTTGTATGAATTTGTGCCATTGTTTTTTGTTTTGAAAAACGCAGCACTATCCTTTAAAAGATTCATGGATCAGGTTTTCAATGGATTTCGTATTTATCGACATTGACGATTTATTAGATCTTTAGTAAAACTACTTAGGAACATATAAGAACTATCTGCGATTAATATTTCAACATTTCGTAAAATCGGATTTCTCTGGGGCCGAAGTCTCTGAGGCCGGTATATATTCGTATTGTGGTATTGGTATTACCGGTATTGTACCATCGAGAGACCAATTTTAATTGATAGCACGTACAGTTTCCAACACCCACCAGAATTCAGCAGACACTTAGATTTTTGGCTATGGTTTATAATTACCATCGATTCGAGCCTCAACTTGCTGACTACTTATCCGTAACATATTGTTACGATTACAGAAAAATCTAGACTATTACAGTTTCTTCCAGTAAAATCAAATCACAACAAAACGCAAATGAATGAAATGAATAGTGTTGTTGTTGTTGTACATATTCTTAGAATTAAGGTCAACATAAATAAATGATTTTACGAATCAAATCAACGTAACGTAAGATAATCGAATATTCTACTATTTTCTCAAGGTTTCTAGAAAGTGACCTCGAATTTTCTAGAACTTAAGCCGAGTTGTATATAAGCAAATTACCTGTTGTAGTTAGGAATTAGTGTTATTTTAAACCTGCGATAGTGAAGTTATAATTATAAAAGTGATTTTTAAATTAGTTTTTGTGAATAAAGTTTAAAGTGTTATTAAGTAGAAATAATTTGTGTATTATTTTAAACGTTGTATTACTGGAAATTTCTACAATCAACCGTTGGAGTTTCTGAAGCTGTTGAAAGAATATTCTAGTTAGGAATATTGTTTGCTGTATTGATTTCCTATTGTTGTGGAACAATTAAGTTGATGAATACTTAATAAAACCTGGTGTTTGTGCTTCCTAATCAGTGATCGAACTCTGAAAAGATTTGGAAATTGTGTTTATCGAATTGTGAGTAAGGCCAATTCGAAATTAATTTGAAAAAACGTAACAATATGAACAAGGAAAGACAAAGGAATATTCTTGACCGCAAGCAAACCAAGAAATGTTTATAAAAGCATGTTTGTTTTAGTTTTATTAAATTATTGACAAATTAAAATTATAAGAAGTACAATATATAAAATACAAACGAATTTAATTACAAATATAAGTTAAAATTCAATAAATTATTAGATTATATACAAATAAAATAAAAAAGGAACCTTCAATATAATATCATAAATACAGTGGCGTAGCTAGCATTGGTGGCACCCGGGGCGGATGTTGTGGTGTCACCCCAAAAATAAAAACTGTCAATAGTAATAAAAAGCCGATAAACGTAATTTATAATTTTTTTTAATTGATACAAATGAGCATTATTATTAATAAGCTATATTGGGTCATTGTTGCCCGCAAGTAACTTTTAATTAATTTTAATTTGCTGAAACTCCTCTTACACGAAGCCACTAATACGCAAATAGTCATAAATAACTTTAGTGCGACCGTAAGATTCGGAAGAAATTCTGAAAAATCCCATTCTACGATGAATTTCAAAAAGTCTAGGTACACCCAGTTAGAAACTATAACATTGGCCGCTTTTAAATGCCTCCTCAACCTTGGTATCTCTACGAGGAGTTCTGTTGCCGATACCTCATCATAAAACCGGTAAATTTTGATACAGATAATTTCAACTCTTCACTGTTCGCAAAAAGCTAAGTGATTGTCTGCTCGACCTCGAACAATGAAGCTAAATGTTGAACTGACTTCAGTCTAGTTCGGAGTTCAACACTGAATCGCTCAAGACATTCCAACATGTCCTTTTTAAGCTGAGCTCTTAGTGTCAGTCCAACATCTGGGGCAAACTCACCAGCCATTCGTTTTTTACGTTTTTACGACGAATTCGGCTTTCCATTGGAATATCATAGTCCTCCGATTTTGTCGCAGCAAGATCTATTGCCTCTTCTACAACGTGACTTCGTTACGAATTGACTCTATTTTTGTAACTAATTGATTAATATTCAAGTACTTGCTTTGCAATCCAATCTGAGCACAGTTATTATTTCCCTTAGAATATCATTCCAAAACAAAAGATAGCAAAGAAACGTAAAATCACATGCTGCATAAGGTTCTGTGCAGTACCTCTAGTTTCTACATTTTCTTGTTGATCACTTAACTTCTCAATTTCAGCCACAATCCCATCAAAATTTTCGGCCAATACTTTTACTGCAGCATAATGAGCACTCTAATGCGTTGTTAAGAGTCTTTTAACAGTTGCTTTGTTGTGTTTAACAAGCACTTCACAGCGGCTAGTCGAAGCAGAAAAACATGTAAAAATGGCTTCCACAGTTCCGAAAAACGTTACACAGGCTACATTTTGTGCAAATGAGTGTTGGCCACATAAATTAATTGAATGATCTATGCAGCCCACAAAAATTGCTTTGTTATTTTTTGCTTTAACAATAGCTTGCACTCCTCCATGTGTACTACTCATAACAGCTGCATTATCATAACCTTGGCAACGACAATTCATTACATCTATACCGTCATTTTCAAGATTTTTACACTGAAAAAAAACATATCCTATTTCCAATCGAAATGCAGGTGTCTCAATCCTCACCGTGCGGGCAGATATGGCGAATCGAACTACGAGATTGATTCAACAACTGTACAACAATAAGCCGATGTAGTTGAGACAATCATATGAAATTTTTATGTGAAAATAAAATATAGTTCAATTAATCTCAAATACTTAAATTTTAAAATGAAAAGTTCATGATATAAGGCCAAAGAAATATGTTTTCATGGAAATAGTTATTAACTTTATTCAACTACTGTTATATTGGATAGCACTTTATATTTAAATCACACCTCATTCTGTTATCAGGAAAATGTTACTGAGTACTGAGTAGTTGATGTCACCTAACTTAGCCCCGCCATTTTTAAGAAAATTAAAAACAAAGATTGTGCTGTATTGTGCTACAGTTGTGCTGGATGTGCTACTCAGAAAGAATGCCACATCACCAAAGGAAAAATGTTGGCACGCTGAGATAATTTTTCGAGCAGAAGTTAGCCCCGCCATTTTGAAAAATCAGAAAAACAAAGGTTGTTCTGTATTGTCCCCGAGTTGTGCTGGTTGTGCTATTTAGAAAAAAATCTCATATCCCTAGTGGAAAAATTTTATAACTCTAAAATCATTTTTCGAGTAAAAGTTAGCCCCGCCATTTTGGAAAAAAAGAAAAACAAAGGGTCTACTGTACGGTGTTAGAGTTGTGCTAGTTGTGCTATTCAAGAACAAATTTGTACCTCCAACAGAATAATTTAAACACGCTAAAACGAATTTTCGAGTTGAAGTTAGCCTCGCCATTTTGAAAAAAATTAAAAGCAAAGGTTGTGCTGTATTGTGCTAGAGTTGTGCTGGTTGTGCTACTCAGAAATAGTTCCATATTATCAATGAAAAAAAGTTGGCACGCTAAAATGACTTTTCGAGCAGAAGTTAGCCCCGCCATTTTGAAAAAAATGAAAACCAAAGGTTGTGCTGTATTGTACTCGAGTTATGCTGGTTGTGCTACTTAGACAAAAATTTCGTAACCCTAACAGAATTTTTTTACAAAGTTAGCATCATTTTTTTCGAATAGAAGTTAGCCCCGCCATTTTGGAAGAAATCAAAAACAAAAGAAGTGCTGTATTGTGTTATAGTTGTGCTGGTTGTGCTACTGAAAAAATATCGTATCACCAACAGAATAATTTAAACCACGCTAAAACCATTTTTCGAATGAAAGTTAGCCCCGCCATTTTGTAAAAATCAAAGAAGAAAGGTTGTGCTGTATTGTGCTACAGTTGTGCTGGATGTGCCACTCAAAAAGAATCCCATATCAACAATGAATAAAAGTTAGCACGCTAGAACGATTTTTCGAGCAGCAGGATATTTTCGAGCAGAAAGCATTCGAGCAGAAAATTGAGCAGAAGATTAAGCAGAAGTTAGCCCCGCCATTTTGAAAAAAATGAAAAACAAAGGTTGTTATGTATTGTACTCTAGTTGTGCTGGTTGTGCTACTCAGAAAGAATTGCTTATAAACAATGAATAAAAGATGTCAGACTAAACCGATTTTTCGAGCAGAAGTTAGCCCCGCCACTTTGAAAAAAATAAAAAACAAAGGTTGTACTGTATTGTGCTTGATTTGTGCTGGTTGTGCTACTCAGACGAAAATTTCGTATTCCTAAAAGAAAAATTTTATACCGCCAACATCATTTCTTCAAATAGAAGTTAGCCCCGCAATTTTGGAAAAAAAACTAAATTGAGTGCTGTATTGTGTTAAAGTTGTGCGAGTTGTGCTACTCCAAAACAAATTCGTATTGTACCATAGTTGTGCTGGATGTGCTACTCAAGAAAAATTCCATTTCACCAATGAATAAATGGTGACAGGCTAAAACGATTATTCGAGCAGAAGGCTAAGCAGAAGTTAGCTCCGCCATTTGGCAAAAAAACAAAAACAAAGGCTGTGGTGTATTGTTCTATTGTTGTTTTAGTTGTGCTACTCAAAAAAAATTCCATTCTACCAATGCAAAAATTTGGTACGCAAGAACAATTTTTTGATTAGAAGTTAGCCCCGTCGTTTTCGAAAAAATGAAAAACAAAAATTTTGTATATGTAGTGGTATGAAATTTTGTTTGAGCTGGCTGCTTAGAGATAGATTATATATACCCAATGAAAAATATTTTTACGCTAGCATCATTTATTCTTGTAGGAATCAGTGTATTCATTAATTTATAAGTACTAATAATGTAAGTGACACCTGGTGTCCGATAGCATAAATGAATCTTGCCTGTTTTGTATATATAAAATAAGGGAATCACAAAAATATATGATATTAAAAAAATTGTAAATTTTTCCGTCGGTGGGTACGAATTTGTTTTGAAGTAGCACAACTCGCACAACTTTAACACAATACAGCACTCAATTTAGTTTTTTTTTCCAAAATGGCGGGGCTAACTTCTATTTGAAGATATGATGTTAGCGTCATAAAATTTTTCTTTTAGGAATACGAAATTTTTGTCTGAGTAGCACAATCAGCACAACTCAAGCACAATACAGTACAACCTTTGTTTTTTATTTTTTTCAAAGTGGCGGGGCTAACTTCTGCTCGAAAAATCGGTTTAGTCTGCCAACTTTTATGCATTGCTTATATGCAATTCTTTCTGAGTAGCACAACCAGCACAACTAGAGTACAATACATAACAACCTTTGTTTTTCATTTTTTTTCAAAATGGCGGGGCTAACTTCTGCTTAATCTTCTGCTCAATCTTCTGCTCGAATGCTTTCTGCTCGAAAATATTCTTCTGCTCGAAAAATCGTTCTAGCGTGCCAACTTTTATTCATTGTTGATGTGGGATTCTTTTTGAGTGGCACATCCAGCACAACTGTAGCACAATACAGCACAACCTTTCTTCTTTGATTTTTACAAAATGGCGGGGCTAACTTTCATTCGAAAAATGGTTTTAGCGTGGTTTAAATTATTCTGTTGGTGATACGATATTTTTTCAGTAGCACAACCAGCACAACTATAACACAATACAGCACTTCTTTTGTTTTTGATTTCTTCCAAAATGGCGGGGCTAACTTTTATTCGAAAAAATGATGCTAACTTTGTAAAAAAATTCTGTTAGGGTTACGAAATTTTTGTCTAAGTAGCACAACCAGCACAACTCGAGTACAATACAGCACAACCTTTGGTTTTCATTTTTTTCAAAATGGCGGGGCTAACTTCTGCTCGAAAAGTTATTTTAGCGTGCCAACTTTTTTTCATTGATAATATGGAACTATTTCTGAGTAGCACAACCAGCACAACCGTAGCACAATACAGCACAACCTTTGCTTCTAATTTTTTTCAAAATGGCGGGGCTAACTTCAACTCGAAAATTCGTTTTAGCGTGTTTAAATTATTCTGTTGGTGGTACAAACTTGTTCTTGAATAGCACAACTAGCACAACTCTAACACCGTACAGCAGACCCTTTGTTTTTCTTTTTTTCCAAAATGGCGGGGCTAACTTTTACTCGAAAAAAACATTTTAGTATTATAAAATTTTTCCACTAGGGATATGAAATTTTTTTCTAAATAGCACAACCAGCACAACTCGAGGACAATACAGGACAACCTTTGTTTTTCAGATTTTTGAAAATGGCGGGGCTAACTTCTGCTCGAAAAATTGTTTCAGCGTGCCAACTTTTTTCCATTCGTGATATGGTATTTTTCTGAGTAGCACATCCAGCACAACTGTAGCACAATACAGCACAATCCATGTTTTTAATTTTCTTAAAAATGGCGGGGCTAAGTTAGGTGACATGAGTAGTTGTCCCAATCACGGTGAAATTGTTTGTAAATATCTTTTCTTTGCATGAATAATAAACTGCCAACTTCGAGATGAGGTTGTCATTACTTCAATTGTTTTTCAGTGTAAGAATTTCATCGCTTAAATCAGCGGCTTTTTTCCATGTAAAGGAAAAATCCAAGGAATACTTCCTTGATTTCCACTTTTCCATCAATTTTCACATAACGAATCACTTCAGACATTTGATCAATATATGTGAAATGTCAGGTGTGCTATCAAACATAATTCCAAAGTATTTAAACAATTTAATTTCGTTGACAAGCTTAAACTTAACGTGGTTCGCTAAAACACTTATGAATTCATTTTGTATATCTGGTGACAAATATGATACTTTTGGTGATTTACCATGCTCCAAATTCAAAATGTGTTCTTTCAACACTACATCATACTTAGACATTAGTCAAATAATAGTATAATAGTTGGTTGAGACTAGCTTAATTTAATTTTGAGATTTGTTTTTTGGTTTTACGCCTAGCCAACAAGTTGACAGTTCGTGAAAAGTAACGTGTTGAAAAAAATGTGAACTCTCTATGTAAGATATTTAATCAACACGCCACGCCAAAAGTTTGCTAAGCATTTTTAAGTCTCTAATATAAAATATTTGTTGTTCGTTTAATTCATTTAATATAAAATATAGGATGTTAAGGCAAATAAATTGACATAAATGTTTTGGTGAAATGACGTAATGTGTTTCAGTGGTATTTAGTAAATGTTTGGTGATTGTTTTATTATTGTCTACAAAATTTTATTCACATCTGCGAATGGTAAAATAAGAAAAATATTCATCTGGAATCGATAATGTAGTCGCCGACACAAATTTATGGCTGTTCTTGTGGAGCGAAAAGTGGAGCAGAACAGTGTAGAGTAGAGTAGAGCAGTTAGTAGCTCGATACTTGAATATTTATTGACTCCGAATTGAATTGATTATATGTATATATTTAATGCGGCTTCATTGTTTCGATAATTTGTTCCATTTCGATTCCAGGTGAATATTTTTCTTATTTTACCATTCGCAGATGTGAATAAAATTTTGTAGACAATAATAAAACAATCACCAAACATTTACTAAATACCACTGAAACACATTACGTCATTTCACCAAAACATTTATGTCAATTTATTTGCCTTAACATCCTATATTTTATATTAAATGAATTAAACGAACAACAAATATTTTATATTAGAGACTTAAAAATGCTTAGCAAACTTTTGGCGTGGCGTGTTGATTAAATATCTTACATAGAGAGTTCACATTTTTTTCAACACGTTACTTTTCACGAACTGTCAACTTGTTGGCTAGGCGTAAAACCAAAAAACAAATCTCAAAATTAAATTAAGCTAGTCTCAACCAACTATTATATTTTTAAAGGTAGTTCGCCACAAACACTCCCCCCCTAGTATCATCGAAGATGAGACGATATAGAAATTATGGTGCTACAGCACGAAGGAAGCGAGTAGGGGTACGAGTGGTTCTGCCTGCTCGCGTAATTGTGGACGCAGGGTGGAATATCTGTTGTTGAGGAATGGGGTCAAATCTAACCCTTTTAGTTGATACAGCTGTCTTAGCGTCGCGTTTTTTCGTTTCTGCGGAGGTAGAAGGAGAAGACTGGAATGTGTCCGAAGGAGTAGAATGGACAATATCTGTAGAAGACGAAGTTTCGTCTGCGCGACTGAGATCAGTTCTCAAAGTAGGTGAGTTTTGAGTTAAATCATCTTCAGATTGTTCCCTAAAGCAAGGTTTTAATCTGTCGATTGAAACTCGAATGTGTTGACCTTTACGGTCAATAACGAAATTTTTATCATCGCGACTGATGACTTTGAAAGGACCTTCGTATGGCGGTTGTAATGCTTTACGTACTAAGTCCGTACGTAAGAAAACATGCGAACAAGACTGGAGATTTTTGGAGATGAAAACTTTAGGAGAAGTGTGTCTTGATGTAATGGCGGGACGAAGGTGATCAAAATGTTGTTTCAATTGTGAAACAAAATCAGATTGAGGAGTGGAGTTAGAATTTTGGCTAAAAAATTCTCCAGGAAGACGTATGTTAGTACCGTATACGAGCTCAGCCGATGAAGATTGGAAATCTTCACGGGAAGTGGTTTGTAAACCAAGTAATATTGACGGCAATATTCGTGTCCAGTCAGTTCTGTCGTAGGCCATTATCGCAGATTTTAGAGTTCGGTGCCAACGTTCCATTAGACCGTTACATTTCGGATTGTAACTTGTTGTGCGTTTACGTTCGAAACCGATAAGTTTTGACAACTCGTTGAAGAGATTGGATTCAAATTGAGAGCCCTGACCAGTGACAATTACTGAAGGTACTCCGAAGCGAGAAATCCAATTTGAGTAGAGAGCTGATGCTACTGTTTCAGCTGTGATATCCGAGATAAGAATGGCTTCAGGCCAGCAAGTGTATCTGTCAATAATTGTGACACAATAGCGTTTGTCCTCAGAGGTAGGAAGTGGACCAATAATGTCCATATGAATCTCGGAAAATCTCTGAGAAGTTTGAGGATAGTTACCTAATGGAGATTGAGTGTGGCGAGAAACTTTTGCCTTTTGGCAAGCCAGGCAGTTTTGAGCCATTTGTCGTACATCCTTTTTAATTAATGGCCAAATGACTAGTTCTAAAAAATTGCCTTTATTTGAAGAACTTTATCCTTCATCATGTTCACGAAATGCTAGGTTTTGTTTAGATAAAAACAAAGTTATATCCAATAATCTGGATAAAAGATGTTTCCACTTCTATTTTTCATTATCTATTAATTGCAATGCTGAGTATCCTATCGTTTTATGAAATTTTATCCTCATTTCCAAAGTTTTCAACTTTTCTAAATTCTCCAGATGTTCATTTGAAGTTTGATGGTCGGTTACTTTGGGATTTAGTTTCCACCACTTCTGAAATCCAGTCGTAGATTTTGTATTATTACTTTTGATGACAGCTAATATACGACAACAGAAGCAGTGCAGGTTAAAGGAGAATAAACCATCCATGACCGCAGAACTTTTTCACCATAAGGCATCACTTTATAATACCATTCTTTAGAAAGATGGCGAACATCACTTTTTATGTCTAACCCGTGTCTAGATACAGTAACAAACGACCCTATTTTGATTCTCTATTTTGAAAATGTTCACTTCCTTTTTTTATGATTTCAATGCGAACGAACATTATCAGAGACGAGTATATTCCAATGTGATACATCTCTTAAGTCCTGAAGTGATTCACCCATACAAATGCTGTCTTCGATAGTAGAAGCATTAGCAGCATTATCACCGTCATTTTCAGTATTTTTTTCTTATTCGTCTTCATCATAGGTTATCATTATTAATTCTGTATTGTCGCTGTTACTTTCCAAAGATGAGCCAATATTCTCTGAAACATTCGTTGCATCAACGTGAGAATCAGTTTATTTTGATTAACCTTGGATATCATCGGGTTTTGTGACATATTTATAGATGGATCCAGATATGCTCTGAACTGTTTGGTCTTTCTCTACTGGAACCCACTTTTTCTTTAAGAAGTATGAATTCCTCGTGGCATATTTATTTTTTGGGATATTTGCTAAACGAAATCTAAAAAAATATTTTTAACTATAGTAGGTATCAGCAAAGCATTAATTCTAAATATATTTGTAGGATACATATATGTCTAGTTCATAATAAGTACACTGTGTTAACGACTAAATACACCGCCACGAAAATTAATTTATTTAAATTTCCCTGTAACAACTTATATTAAATAATATTTGATAAAATGGAATATACAAATCATATGCCTTATATAATAGGGAACTATTTAAAAAAACATAAGTATAAAATCCTAAAAGATATTACTTCGGTTCGGTCTGAAAGACCTAAGTATTACACTCATGAGCTCAAAGTGAAATTCTTACCCCCACTTTTTTTGGCATTTCTCGACGTTTTAGGACCTACTGATTCTAAAAAAGCAAAAAAAAAATGTATAAAAATGCCGGCCGTCACAACTGACGAAATCTAGAAAACTGCTGGACGGATTTGAAAATTTTTTTTTTCTGAAAATAGGTTTACTTAATGGAAACAGCCGAAAGGACGATGTTCGATAACTGTACCGGAAGTGTGTCGAAAAAATCGTCAAGTGTGACAAAACAAGGAAATTTGCATATTTTTTGCTTCAAAAACGTTCATTTTAAGTGATTACGAGTAGGAACATTGAATTTGGAGAAATCTTGATAGTCGGGATTGGTATGTGAGACTAAAATCTAGATTATTGCATTAGAAGTTTGTCAAAAAATTGTTGTCAAGTGTGTCAAAAGAAAGATTTTTATTTATTTTTTTACCCAATTTTTTGGAAAAAAATAAAATTAATTATTTATATGAAATGAAATTTTATTATTATTATTGAGAATTATGGCATTATGAGTTTGTCAAAAAAATAATGTAAAAGGGTGTCAAAAAATGATTTCATTGATTTTTTAGCCAATTTTTTGAGAAAAAAAATGTAGCTGTTTTTATGAAGTACATGTAATTGAAAATGAAATTGGACATGGAAATTTTTTAATTTGTTATAGTTTTTGAAATATTTTTGGAATTTTGAAAAAAGTTTGCATTTTTGATTTTGTAATAATTTTTGCAATATTTTTAGAATTTTGGAAAAAGTTTTGATTTTTGATTTTGTAAGAATTTTGGAATTTTGAAAAGTTTTTAATTTTTGATTTTATTATAATATTTGGAATTTTGAAAAAAGTTTCAATTTTTGATTTTGTTATAATTTTAGGAATATTTTTAGAATTTTGAAAAAAGTTTGATTTTATTATAATTTTTACAATATTTTTGGAATTTTGAAAGGAATATGAATTTGTGATTTTGTAATATTTTCTTGAATCGCTAAATTGAAGGTTTTTGAATAGTTTGCTGAGAATGTAATTGAAAATGAAATTGGACATGGACATTTTTGAATTTCTTATAGTTTTTGAAATATTTTTGGAATTTTGGAAAAGTTTCAATTTATGATTTTGTAAGAATTTTTGGAATATTTTTAGAATTTTGACAAATTTTAAATTTTTGATTTTATTATAATTTTTATAATTTTGGAAAAAGTTTCAATTTTTGATATTGTTATAATTTTTGCAATATTTTTAGAGTTTTGGAAAAAGTTTGAATTTTTGAATTTTTAAGAATTTTTGGAATATTATTAGAATTTAGAAAAAGTTTAAATATTTGATTTTATTCCAATTATTGGAAAATTTTTAGAATTTTGAAAAAAAAATTTTTAATTTTACATATAGTTTTAGAATTTTGAAAAAAGTTTCAATTTTTGAATTTTTACGAATTTTTGGAATATTATTAGAATTTAGATCAAGTTTAAATTTTTAATTTTATTCTAATTTTTGGAATATTTGTAGAATTTTGAAAAAAAAAATAGAATTTTTGAATTTTATATATACATATTTTTAGAATTTTAAAAAACGTTTCAATTTTTGATTTCGTAAGAATTTTACGAATATTTTTGGAAAATTTTTAAATTTTTGATTTTATTATAATTTTTATAATTTTGGAAAAAGTTACAATTTTTGATTTTGTTATAATTTTTGCAATATTTTTAGAATGTTTGAAAAAAGTTTTAATCTGTGATTTTGTAATAATTTTTGAAATATTTTTAGAATTTTGTTTGAAAAAAGTTTGTATTTTTTATTTTACAATATTTTTGGAATTTTGAAAGAAATATGAATTTGAAATTTTGAAATATTTTCTCGAAACGCTAAATGGTTTTTGAGGCTTTTGAGTAGTTTGCTGGTTGTATAATCTTTTCACTAAATTATGTTAACATATGATCTGTTATAATTTTCCAACAACGTATTGATCTTTCGTGTTAGTTTTCGTGTTAGTTTTGTAATACATATCTAAACAGAGATAAAAAATAAATGTATTTTAACAAAAAGTTATGTTTGATATACATCGCTGCCCAAAACTAAAAACCATGTCCTCATAAAAGTTTTTTGCCGAAAACTATATCAAAATCCTTAACCCAGACCGAAGTCTTGATATCTCAGAGCTGTGAGATTTCAGCCTCTCCATATTTTTATATAAAGAATTGAAACCAAAATTAAATATCCAACTAGAATCATGCTCGATAATTTACAAAATTATATGTGATTTTTGTGAAAAATTTTACATCGGGAAAACCGGAAAATGTTTTAAAGACTGATTAAGGAATACCTTCCTAAGAAGAAAAATAAACAAAATTTAAAGCCTATTTTTGCAAAAAATTTAAATAGTTAATAACAATAGCTACACCACTTTTAAAAAAAATTTGAATTGCATAACTGCCATTTTATTCCACAGTAATTATTTTTGTGTCCATTGAAAAATGATCTATTCCAATTTATTCCTTGAGTTTCAAGATAAAGGAAAAAAAATTATTTTGAGATCATTTACAAACACGGTGATTTGATTGTTTATTAGAGTCCTTAGGTGTTTGCAATTAATTTGTTTGAAATGTAAAACATATATTATATGAATACTTTATGAATACTTTACATACTTTATAGAAAATTACAGTTCCCATAAACCAATCAAAAATTCGTAAATATATATCATTCGTACATCTTACAATTCAGCAAAATTCTGTTAAAGCTAATTCTGCAAATTTTTGAAAGTTCTGTGTGAGGCGTGCTATTTATTACCCAAAACTTATTATCAAACAAAATTATAGTCTCTATAGCTCCTTATAATTCTTAATCCTTTTCTTCCTAATTTTTAATTCCTTTGGTTTTAGAGTGAGTTTAATGCATAAATTAAAAAATAACCGCAAAATTTCGTTAGGTTATTCCATTCCTGAAAATGAATTGACATCTTATTCAAGAATATAATTAGTTTTAAAAGTTGTTAAGTATTTTCACTGTAAAGTTTTTTCAGAAGATCAGCAACATTTCTTATGAATAAGACATAATAAAAGTTACTTTTGAAAATTAGAAAAGTTTAAACAAAAATAGAACTTTTTTTTACTATTTTTAACAAGAGAATAAACCGAATTTTTGCTTTTCAGGACAAGCAACTTATTTTCTTGCTCATCCTAAAAAAAATAAAAACAAAGAAAAAACAAGTTTTAAAATTTGATAATTTCTCGGTTCTTTCTTTGATAAGTAAAATGGGTTTTATAATTTGAGATAAGACAATTATTAAACCAAAGCTTTTTAACAGAAAATAGTGGATTAAACTTGCACAGTGCAACCAAAAATACGCAGGATTTCTACTATACTCATATTATTTATGTTTAATCAAACTCGAGTCTGAATAGCTGGAAATTGTTGTACATAATGATCTCATATCATATGACGTTTAAAGATTATCAGTTGTACCTACGAATAAGTTACGAATTTTTTACACTGAACTGATAGTACATGGCTTTGATGACAATTTTAAGCAAACAAAGTGCCACCAACATTAAATACAACATTCGGCTATGTTCTCTTTTGAACAAGTTTAATTTTTGTGTGATTTGCACTAAATGCATGTCATTGCAAAACTATTTGCAAATTTTCAGCCCTCTAAGGTCACCTGAACTCGAGAAACCTCTATTATAATGCCCCAAAAAGGCCATTTTTTACCCTATTTGCAAAGACCATTACCTCTAACACCTGTCAGTCGATTTAAGTTCAACAAGTGACATTTGTTTTAGTTTTAAGTTCTCATTCTTAAGAAAAAAATTAAAGCCCCACGTAATAGGGTTCAGTTTTGGGGATCAAATAATTGCTTATCGGTCATTCAAAAATTTGACCAATTTACAACGACTGTCAAAATTGAACCAATATAGGACATTTTAAAAAGTCTCAATTCATAGATAATGAATTCAATTGTGTCGACTGTCGGCACTTGGCGAAACATTTTAATATAAATTAAAAACTAATAACACTTGTTTTTATTTCGCAAATATGTTTTTTATTTTTATTTTCTAAAAATTTTTTTTTGCTCAATGCATTTCGGCTTACGCCATTATCAAGAGCGATTCAAAAAGTTTATGAAGAAAAATTTTGATTTGAATCAAAAATAAAATGAAAAATGAATAACTAGATTAAATAATTTATATAAACAAATTGTTAAAACATTTAATTAAAAAGTAGGTAATTTTTCTTATTTAATTGGTTGATAATGGAAATACCATAAATTTGTTGATTTAATAGTTTCTAAAAATGATGACCGAAAAATAAATCTGGATTTGTCAAAGGAGAACAAATAACGTCGGTTTGAGAATTTAGTAAATTTTTGTTAAAGTGCATTGCTTTACGTATTTCAAAACCTTCCAAAAGATCAAGTTTAAGACCTTTCGTTTCATATTGTAAAATTTGAATATTGTTGTTATTTATAAAATTACTAGTATGATTTTCCTCAATTAAATGATTAGAAATGGTGGAAGATGTTTGTCCTAATCTTAAACTACGAAAAGGTTCAGCACATCGAACATGAAACGGACGACCTGTCTGTCCAATAAAGATTGCATCACAGTCAGAACAAGATAGTTGATAGACTCCAGATTTTAAAAAACTTACTTAATTTTTGTTTATTATTTACAAGAAGATTTTGAAGGTTATGATTATTATAATAAGCACAACTTAAATTTGTATGTTTTGAAATTTTGTTTCCTAATTTTTGGCTTAAATTACCTGTGTAAAGTATTTTACGCCATAATTCATATGTCATAGATCTTATCTTTAAAACGTCGCTTAGTAAGCTAAAATCTATGCCTTAGATTCTGAGATACAGCTGTTTGAAAATTGTCATTTTTGAGAAAGAAGTCAAATTTTACAAAGTTCGATCAAAAAAAGACGTCATTTTTAATCGGCCATTTTGAATACTTATCGAAATTATTTGAAAAATCGATGTTTCAACTATTTGAAACTTATATTTATAATATTTATGCTGTAGAATTGTAAAATAAGCACTTTTGCCTGAAAAAACGCAATTTTGGTGAAATTGGCGCCATTTAGTAGCCGCCATGTTGAAAATGTTTGTCTTAATCATATTAATTTTTAAAGACAGTGCTTCTACAATCATTAAAAAATTAACAATCAATTTTTCTAAAGTAATAGTACTTGTTAGTAATTAGTTTCCCCGTTCGATGCTGAAAAATTTCGGAATAAACGCTCCATTTTGAAGGCGCCAATTTAAGATTCACAAATCAACCCGGTAGAGGCGCTGCAGTCGGTATTTTCACTGAACTTCTCCTAAACGGCTGAACTGATTTGAATGAATTTTTTTGTATGCGCTTAGGTGATGCTTTCGATGGTTAAAATTTGCAAATCAGCCTGGCAGAGGCGCTGCAGTCGGTATTGTCACTAAACTCCTACTAAACGGCTGTACTCATTTCAATGAATTTTTTTGGTATGCGTTTGGGTGGCGCTCTGAAAAGTTTAAATTCACAAATCAGCCCGGCAGAGGCTCTGCAGTCGGTATTGTCACTGAACTGCTCCTAAACAGCTGGACCGGTTTGAATGAATTTTTTTGCATGCATTTGGGTGGTACCCTGGATGTTTTAGATTCACAAATCAGCCCGGCAGATGGCGCTGCAGTCAGTATTGTCATTGGACTCCTCCTAAACGGCTGGACCGATTTGAATGAATTTTTTGGTATACGTTTGGGTAGCGCCCTGGACGGTTTAGATTCACAAATCAGCCTAGCAGATGGCGCTGCAGTCGGTATTGTTACTGTACTCCTCCTAAACGGCTGGATTGATTTGAATAAATTTTTTTGTATGCGTTTGGGTGGTTCCCTGGATAGTATAGATTCACAAATCAGCCCGGCAGATCGCGATGCAGTCGGTATCTAGGCTATTTATCTATACTGCAACTAAACGGCTGGTTTATTCAGGCACGAGTCAATATAATTCAACGATTCGTTACCTTACTCGCTTCGGTATTAGTTACTCTTCTTTTATTGATTGCAATGGTAATTTCAATCAGTCTTTACTCATTTAACTTCATTAAAAACGTTAAAAACATATAACGCATAATAAAACTTCCAACAGTTTTAACTGTTAAATGTACTAGCATTTTTTAAAAACAAAAAAATACGAAATAAAAATTTCCTTAGTTAATTTCCTCAACAGCGGCAATACTAATTTCTCAACATTTTTTTTTTGTAAAGAATATTAATGCAAATGTAATTTTATCTTTTTCCTAAAAATAAAAAAAAAATTAGAACAAAAGAAATAAATTTTTGGTTTTATTTTAAATAAATTAAAAGATGCAGCATTGAGTTCCTCTCCTCATCAAATTCGCCAATTATTCGCCATATTATTAACGACATGTTTTCCATCTCAAGCTTCTGTACTGTGGGACAAATATAAAGATTCCATGAGCGACGACATTCTGCATCGCATTCGGATCGCTGATCAAGATCCCAATATCGATTTTTCGCAGGAAATATATAACGAGGCGCTAATAAAGATTGAAGATATTTGCATTCTGTTTTCAAATATGCCACTCATTTGTTTTGGTATGCCCTCACCTAACCGCCCAGCAACAGAAATCATTAACAGCGAGATTCAGCGCGAACAACAGTTCGCAATGCACTATGGCCCACAAGCATTCGCTTGAAGCTCTCGATAGAATGATGAAAGATCTAAATAATAACACCAGGTTTTTCGGTGGTGCTTTACTGCTGCTGTCCGGTGATTTTAGACAGACATTGCTGGTCATTCCACGCGCCGCTACATATGCGGATGACATTAACGCATGTATAAAACAATCATATCTATTGCGAAATGTCAGTACGTTACGTCTTAACACAAATATACGTGTTCAACTGCAAAATGATCTATTGGCACTATCATTCTCCGAGCAATTGCTCAAATGGAACAATACCATTGCATGGAGATATACAATACATCAAATTGCCAGACAATTTCTGCAACATGGCAAATACGAAAGATGCTTTGATTGAAATCATATTTCCAGATTTACAAGCTAATTATATTAATCATGCATGGCTTCGTGAACGAGCTATTTTAGCCGCAAAAATATCGATGTTGACGCTATTAACTTCAAAATACAACAGCCATTGCCCGGTAATGAGATATTGTTCAAATCGATCGACACTGTTACCGATCCTGACGAAGCAGTCAACTATCCTGTTGAATTTTTGAATTTGCTGGATTTACCTTCGGAATTTAAATGCACCTTACCAATGCAACGGTACAAGATTAGTCATAAAAAAAAATTATGGGCAATGTTCTTGAAGCTACAATTTTGAACGGTAAATTTGAAAGTGAAGTTGTTCTCCTGCCACTAATCCCAATGATCCCTTGAGACTCACCCATTCCATTCAGACGTCTGCCATGCCATGACTATTAATAAGTCACAAGGTCAAACAATGTCGATTAGTGGGTTGGATCTAGAAAATCCGGTCTTTTAACATGGCCTCACATGGCGTTTTCACATGGCCAATTATATGTGGCGTGTTCTCGCGTTGTAAAACCGTCAAGTTTATTCATTTATACTCCTCAGGAATTAACTAAAAATATTGTTCATCAACTCGCATTAAGATAAAATTAAACAAGCAATATTGATTATAACGAATTGTTTTTAGAAAAATTGATGTTATTTCAAAATAAAGAATTATGAAATTATTATATTATTTGTCTTTCATACTTCTCATACTTTGTTTAATATTCTAATTATTCATACTTTTCGTACTTTCATACTTACTCATACTTTGTTTAATATTCTAATCGCTTGAAATATCATGCAGGACAACGTCTGTCAGGATGATGTCTCTGATAAGTTTAAATTCAATTCCGACAATAATTACTTATTGTCGGGAATATTACTTTCAACAATTACATTAAGCTTAATCACTCACAAAACTCCAAAAAATTAATATTCGGGCGAGTTTTACCATCCTCAGTTGATTTCTTAAAGACGTCAACAAAAACTCTCCAAACCTTACATTTTTTGTGTTGACTAGAACTATCGAATGCCGTTTGCCTTTTTAAAAAATTTCAAAATGGCGACCTTAAATTATCGCTGTTTTGATCGAAATAATATAACCACCGGAACAGTTTGTCTACCAATACAAATTTAAGATCTCAAACAATGCGCTCTTGTGCTTAAAGTGTTGGTAATGATACGTGGTTTCATATGCCGTATGGTGTTTACGTGTTTGTTCAAAATGGCGGCTCTACAAAAGGGAAAATGGAGACTTTGTGATATTTCTATTTTGTTTTCGCCGCCAACACAAATTCAAGATTTCAAAATATGCGTTCTTGGGCTTAAAATTTTGGTAATGATACGTAGTCTCAAATGCTTTATGGTCTTTAAGTTTCTTTTTCAAAATGGTGACTCCATAATAGGTAAATGGTGGTTATGGCGAGATTTATGTTTTTTTTTCGCTGCCAACACAAATTTAATATCTCAAAAGATGCGTGCTTAGACTTAAAATGTTGGTATATATATATATATATATATATATATATATATATATATATATATATAAATATATATATAATATATATATATATATATATATATATATATATATATATATATATATATCTATATATATATATATATATATATATATATATATATATATATATATATATATATATATATATATATGTATATAAACATATATATATATATATATATATATATATATATATATATATATATATATATATATATATATATATATATATATATATATATATATATATATATATATATATATATATATATATATATATATAGATATATAGATATATATATATATATATATATATATATATATATATATATATATATATATATATATATATATATATATATATATATATATATATATATATATATATATATATGTACACATATATCCAGTCACAATTTTAACAATATTTTTCATATTTGTGATGAGAAACCAAGTTAAAATAAATAAATTGAAAAAAAACCAATATGATCTCGTTTTGGGAATTGGCGAGTTGTGAATTGAGACTTGGTCGAATTTTGTCTCTATAAAACCTTTTAGTATTATTGAATATATATTTTTTTAACTATTTTGTATCAAGTTTTATTTTTTACTTTTGATTATGATGATTTTATGTGCATAAATAGTTATATGATATGATATTGCTTGCGGTTCGTTACTTAAATGGAAGTTAAAATAATCTTTTTTTAACATGTTTTTTTTCAGCTTAAATTCGTATTAAGACAAGGTCTATAAGTTACTGGTGGACTTTGTATGATTGTGTAGATTTAAAGGCAGCAATAGCTCATTTTCCAACTTGTGAAATTTCAAAAATAGCTGTATTACATATAAGGCTGTACAATTAATAAAACCTTCTTGAGTACTTTTAAAAACAAGTTTAAGCCTTTATTCAATGTACTACAATATCCAAAGCATAAACCATATTAATATTCTGTATGTTATTCATAATAAAATTATTTTACAAAATACAATTCCCATCTCATCTATCAATATATCAAAATTTAATAATACATTTTTCAATAAAATTTATAATTATGTATTTATAATTTTTTTGCTTTTATTCTAAATGAATAATTAAATTTTCTAACATTCGGAATCGATATGAAAAATTTGTTTGTTGTTTAGAGATTTGGGAACGAACAAGTATTTCAAATTAAATTTATTTAACGTTAACGTATTTTTTGTATTAGTTGAATGATTAAATTAAATTAAATTATCTTTTATATAAGTTTGAAGTTATAATGTTACGCTTACACATCCGATGAGAGCAATTTTGAATAATTTAGCTTTAGTTATAATTGTTTAGTTTGAATGCAAGACTTTAAAACGATAACCATGACTGAAAGATCAACCATTTCTTAATCTACATACAATAAAATTCAAGTAATTGGTCAAACTAGGATACAGATGAAGATGAACAATCTTTGACATTTTGACGAAGCTTTCATTGATGCACTTCAAACAATTTTGTAAATGTTGCTGAATCAGTTTAATTTGTTGTTGACTACCATGTAGTTAGTTTTTTGAAATGACTTCATTTTTCTAGATTGTGAAGTTAAGTTTTTCTTAAGAGAATGAAAATTATTTTACGAAACAAAAACAAGGTCTATTTGTCGGCCAGAAACGAAAAACCATAAAAAAGTAGTGAGGTGGGGACGTGACCTTAGAGATCACGCAAAGAACTTTACGTAAAGTTAAAAACGAACCAGTTGTTAAGACTGCTGGATAATGTATACTGACACACCAAACTTATTTTACAGTCTATTTTGAAGCCGATATGTTTTTTATTTGCCTACGTATTAAAGTGTTGCTTTATTACTGTGATTTGCGGCCTTATAGTGTCACTTTTTAACTATATATTTTGATGTCATAAGGTACAAACAGAATGAAGCCGTTCCGTTTATTTTTTATCCGCTTTATTTCGTTCGTTTTTTAAAACACAATACAACCGCTCCGTTCCAACTATCCAAAAATGTATATCTTATTTTTTATTTATATTTTTAATTATTACTTTATAGATTTGCTAAATTATTTTTATATTATATGAAATTTGTTGAAATCTGTTCGTTTATATAAATATATTAAAAAATTAAACAATATTTGAGGTTATGTCTTCCGTATAAGTTTGAATTTGTGTTTAGTGTTCGTTCCGCGTTTTTCCCCTCCGTTCATTATGTTTTAATTTCCGTTTTACATATAAATTGACAGTTCAAATATAACGGAGCGGACGAAACGGATCTATTCTGTTTGGACCTATAGTTACGTCCAAAATAGTAAAAAACATTTGATTTTATTTAAATTCTATAAAAATAGAAGTTTTTGTCAAAGCAACCTTAAATTTAAAATTTCATAATCCAATCAAAATAATTATTTATTTTTTGTTGTCATAGTTATACGGTTTGTTTGAAAAAAAAATAACAAATATTTTGGTCAACGGTTACTTGTTCAACATATTTTTATTTTAAAATTTATAAAATTTTTAATATTGATTCAGATTAAATAGTTTTTTTAATGTTTTGCTTGCGGCGAATAAAAAACAGTATATGGTGCATGGACGTAAGTCATTTTGGACTTAATGTGGGTGCAAATCTCGAGTGGCGCCTCGATTCGCAAACTCCACATACGTCCAAAAACCTTAGTTTTACGTCCTTGCAACATAATGTGTTAATAAATCAAAATTAAATGAAAAATAGACAAATCACAAAAAACTGTTAAAACAAACTAAAACAATTGTCAAAAGTAACAACAAAAGTGTGTAAAAAATGTAAATGTGTGTAAATATTAGCTCAATTGTTAATTTTAAAACAAACAAAATACGCATTGTTAAGATATATTTATTATGAGATAATAATAATTTATACATACAAACAGGATAACGTGCACGGTGCACACATACACAACGTACACACATACTGCATACTAAAATACACATTTGTTTGATCACTTTGTACAAGACACCCTAAAGACTACTTAGTTCTTTTTGATGTTAACTGAAATGATTTTCCAAAGATTCGTCAAATACACTACATTACTGTAGGCTGTTGTTATGATATCATCAAAAGAATGTTATAAAGCTATTTAGCCGGAAGTAACAAACCGAAAGCTGTAAAATTACTATAATCATTACAAAAAACCTTATGCTCAAAGTTTCAACAATATTGAATGTCAGGACTGCGTTTTATTGAAGGTTTAAATAAAAAGATGTTCAATCCACTCACTCACTCCCCTTTAACCCCTTTGTGAAATTTTGAAAATAACTCAAATCTTCCATATTAAAGTACACCCAGATGCGTTTGCAGCTTATTTTCATTTTCGTAAATAACTCAAAATACAAGATAGCAATTGTTTATACAAATATCACTATAAATGGCCGACATGATGACAAACAAAAGTGTGGGTCAATGATTTTGAAAGAATCATTCTCATGATATTTGTAAAAGATGATTTTCAGTTTTTTGGAAACCACTCAAAAACAAATGCACCGATTTCGGTAAAAATGGACTCGGTTCGATACAGTAATTAAAGACAATACACCATAAAAACACTTGAATAAATGAATTCTATTTGTGAAATAGCTAAAGGACGAAGTAAATTAAATTTGATTAGAAAATTATTGAATCTTCAGCCTGTTTTTTAAATATTAAAGATACCATTTTCAATATTCATAATTCATCAATCATCTTCTAGCTAAACATATTTACAATTTAATATTATTTACAGTATTTCAAAAATAAAAGTATACCTGATCACATAACCACACCGGTTTATTTAATATTCATATAAAATTGAAAACATGTTCGGTTGAAATTTGTCGTATTTATATGAAACCATATAGTACCAATGATACAATCGTATCAGTTTTTTTTCCTCAAAAAAATAATAATATTCATATTTCCTTAACGTTAAGGAAAAACGTCCTTTTTATTTTGAAAACATTTTCCTCTCATTCCAATTTGATATAACGAGTATATCTCCAGATATAGATTGAAAAATAAAAATATGATATCAGAAAAACGAACCAACCATTTAAATGACACGATACATAATATCCATATAAGAAAAACATAAGTGAAAATTTTTAAAAGAAAATTATGATGGCAAAAAAAAAGAAAACCAACATTGAGATATTGAAAATTTTATTTTATATATTTTTATATTCAAAATGTCAAAATATAGTAAAAATGATAAATAATAAATAAAATGACGGACGGACATTCGTCAATTTCAAGAGCTATAAAAATATATTTATATTTACTGATGGGAATATAATTTTTTTTTACGTTTAAGTCACTTTGGTGTTTTTAGAAAATACGATATATACATTTCTATTTGATGAATTTTTATTATTTTGGTTATTTAATGTAAGAAAGAGTTAAATTATGATTGGATTTCGATTGAATTTTATACGTACGTGAATATCATTTGAACGCTTTTTAAAAAAGTCGCATGATGTCAATGTACATTGTACACAATGATTTTGGTAGAATTTTATTAAAAAATGATTTCGGTTTTAAAAGTTAGCTGTTTCTCTGCTACGTTTTATTTGTATTTTAACCAGAACAGCTAGATTAATTTGCGTAGTATTACTATAGTATAGTAATACTATACTATACTATACTATACTATACTATACTATACTATACTATACTATACTATACTATACTATACTATACTATACTATACTATACTATACTATACTATACTATACTATACTATACTATACTATACTATACTATACTATACTATACTATACTATACTATACTATACTATACTATACTATACTATACTATACTATACTATACTATACTATACTATACTATACTATACTATACTATACTATACTATACTATACTATACTATACTATACTATACTATACTATACTATACTATACTATACTATACTATACTATACTATACTATACTATACTATACTATACTATACTATACTATACTATACTATACTATACTATACTATACTATACTATGCTATACTATACTGTACTATACTATACTATACTATACTATACTATACTATACTATACTATACTATACTATACTATACTATACTATACTATACTATACTATACTATACTATACTATACTATACTATACTATACTATACTATACTATACTATACTATACTATACTATACTATACTATACTATACTATACTATACTATACTATACTATACTATACTATACTATACTATACTATACTATACTATACTATACTATACTATACTATACTATACTATACTATACTATACTATACTATACTATACTATACTATACTATACTATACTATACTATACTATACTATACTATACTATACTATACTATACTATACTATACTATACTATACTATACTATACTATACCATACTATGTTTTAATATTCAAGAGCCATCTTTGAAACAAGCATATTCTGGTTCTGCAACCGTTTACCCACGCACACAAAGTCGCCATCAGATATTCTTGTTATTTGTTTTAGTGTGTGTGTTTAATGTTAATGTTTGTACCCTTTGTATATTTTGCTAGTTTTATATCGAATTTAAAAAAACGTGTTTTAATATTCAAGAGCCCATCATATTCTGATACAAGCATATTCTGGTTTTGCAACCGTTTTATCCACGTCCACAAAGTCGTAATCTGACATTCTTGTTATTTTTTTAGTGTGTGTGTTTCATGTTTGTTTGTTTAACTTTGATTCCACGATATTGGGCGGTAAGACCGTCTTATCAAGCGTAGCCGTCATGCAGTGCTTGACTAATTCATAATACTGTATGGAGAAAGTAAGCCCCGTTTTGTGCCCTTACCTTTCTTTTTTATGTTATGTTACAACTATCGAGTTGTTCCAAACGAAATATTCACTCCAATTACCAGTATAAATATATCATTTTTATTTTTAAGTTGATACGTTTTCCATCATATTAACCAAAAAATAATCAAATATTTTATATTAAGTAAATTTTGAAACATCCACGCAAATATTTCATTTTATCATCAATATATATTTGAGGGACCCATTTATTTGAGAAAAGTGTTTCAAATCACCAATAAAAGTTATCAAATTTAAGCAATAAAATTTACCCCTTTTTGTATCTGAAATCACTTTCAAGTTTCAACAAAATTGAAAAATATATATCTTCATGTTCTTTTTATACAAATTTAATAAAAATTCAATCAACTTCATGTTGTTGGTTACATTTTATGATCAATCTACTTAAACTTAAATATTTTTTTTATGGATTGTCTTTCTTATCCAGTAAGGACAAGCATTTAAGCCGCAATAGTAAAGACCTAAATATTATAATATAGAGAAAATGTTTAAAATCTTACCTCCACTATTTTGTATTTCTCAGCGTTTAGCTTCACATTTACATCTAATTTAAATTATATGAGTTGAAAATTCAAAATTGTATAAGGTGCAGTTATGCTTGTAATTAATTTGATTTTTAAAATTTGTTTGATATTTGCTTGTAATAGCTTTTTAATTTAAACTAATCTGATACATCAGAATCCATTCGTACACAAAACTGTGATGCCAAGAAATCTACTTACCTTTCCTGCTGGATATCTTGCCATTTGGACTTTTTTTATTGATAATATACAATTTAAAAGACGAAAAAACAGAAAATTTAAATATTTGACAAATGTATAGAAAATAATATTTTTTTTTTTTTTCCTTTATCTCCATTTAGGAGCATAGGGCGTCTACTAGACTGGACCATCTAACTCTGTTGGGGGCAATCGCTTTCAGTTCACCCATGTCTTGCCAATTTGTTTTGCTTCAGCTAGCACCGTTTTCTTCCATGTCATGGGTGGTCTTCCAACTCTCCTTTTACCTTGTGGATTCCACTCTAGGGACATCCTTGTTATATCTTCGACTGATTTTCTCAGTGTATGTCCTATCCATCTCCATTTTCTTTATTTTATCTCGGTCTCAATGTCTAACTGCTCTGTCTGCCGTAGAAGTTCCTGGTTACTGATGGTGTTTGGCCAGAAGCATTTGATCAGTCTTCTCAGGCATTTGTTCACAAACACCTGTAGTTTATTTGTGATTTTTCTTGTTTGTTTCCACGTTTCACACCCATACAGCAGTACTGACTTGACACATGCATTGAACATTCATAGCTTTGTCTTTCTTGACAGGACGGATGCATTCCAGATCTTGTGAAGCATATTGAACGTATTTCTGGCTTTGTTAATACGCTGACTGATATCTTCTTCAGTCCCGCCTGTTTTTGCTACAGTACAACCAAGGTACACAAATTTGTCAACTTCATCCACTTGTGCATTGTTGATGGTAATTGGTGTTATCGTTTTAGTGTTCAATCTCATAGCCTTTGTTCTGATATTAATGTTGAGACCGACTTCGAAAATAATATTAATTTTCTATAATTTTGATATTATAAAAAATAAATTGTTTATGGGTAAACATGAAACAAATCAAAAAAAATTATTAAAAAATTATAATAATATTTTTAAATCACTAAAATTTATTATTCAAAGTGACCGTTTTTTTTTGTGTTTGTTTTCATTACCTTCACCAAAAAATTTCTTTCGCATATAATTTTAGATGAAAATAAATTTAAATTCCTCAATTTTATATTACATAAAGTATTTCATTAAAAGTTAAGTGAAATCAGCCATTTTATAAAATATAAAAAAAATTTAATTTTTCCATTCTTATTCTTTTGTTTATTGTTATTATCAGTAAATATATTTCGTTCGCTTTGTTTTTTATTATGCGTAAAAGATCGAAAGAAAAGTTAAAGACTGCAATTTTAACGAATGTTAAAATGTCTAAAACATCAATCATTCGAAATAAATTAAATGAATTGTTAAATAAGATTAAATGGCTAAAATGCATTCATTTATTTTATTTAATATCAATGAATGTTTAGATGTATTTGTAAATAAAATAAAATTACAATTTAAACCTTGTTCTATTGGATGTCAGAACAACAGAAATATTAAACATGAAGTATTTCTACCAAAACTACTGCAACATTAGAAGAAGTACTTGAAGAATTTCGTACATATTGTATTCCGAAGAAAAATCCAATTTATGAGTGAATGAAATTCTACAAACGGCAACAAAAAAGTATGGAGTAACGAAGGAAAACAATTAATGATACGAGATTTCATTATACTTTGAACAACAGTGAATTAAGTGATAAGTTGATGAATACTGCAAGTTTGACATTAGATAATACAATTAACATGTGCCGCGTAGCGGAACTGGAGGTCACACGATCAAAAGAAGTACATGAAGGTCGAATTATCGAGTGTGCGGCAATCAACAGTAGAAGACAAGGCTTCAATAAATATATATACCGCAATCTAGAAATAATAATTTTAAGTTAAGTAAAAAAAATTACATTATAATAATTTTAACCAAATTAAACCTAATACAAAAAAGTAAAAATAATTTACAATTTTCTAGAGATAATTCGAATATGAATTTCCACTGTGGTAAATGTCTAATGGTTCATCGAAGGTTGTCCAGCGACATGGTTGTCCAGCATACATGAAATTATGTAAAAATTGCAAACAGCGGTCATTTCTATTTGGCTTGTAAAATACCCATGAAAAAAATTATTACAAAAACAATGAAAAAACATGTGTTGAGGACGACCAACTACAAGGGTACGAAGAGGACTTGGATCATACAAATGAACAAAATTTTCAATTGGATACACTAATAAATTGTGATGCCGTTGGATCGCAACGGTTTGAGGAACTAAATTTCGGTAATACTTTTATTAATTTTAAGTTGGACACGGGCTCATTAATATACTTCCATTTATGTATTTAAAATTAATTGATAAGTTTTTCCGTGTAATATTACAATTGAAACTTACAGTGGGCATAAATTAGAAATTTAGAATCAATAGTCAAAGTTAATTTAAAATGTTTATTTAAAGATCAAAATCTAGTACAGGAACTTATAATTTTGAATTCTAATTCTTTGCCTTTTCTTGGTCTACCGGCATGTAGAGATTTTGTGAAAAAGAAAAACAGAATAATTTGAGCAAATCTGAATGTTTTTGAGGGTTTATGTTGGTTTTGAGCTTTGAGCTGTGTGTAAACTAAAAGTACGTCAAGATGTTATACAGTACGGTTAAGCCAGAAAGAAGGGTAGCATTATCGTTAATTAATCCACTTAAACAAGAGTTAGATAAATTTATGATATTGGGAGTAGTTTCAAAAGTGCCACATCCGAAGAATTGGGTGAGCAATTTAGTTATTGTAGAGAAACCCAACAAAGAATTAAGACTTTGTTTGGATCCTAAAGATTTAAATGGGGCTTTTTTAAACGAAAAATTTTGAATTCCAAAAGTGGACGAGCTTAGATCAAGACTGAAAAATTAAGAATTGTTTTTCCAGTTTTGGATTTAAAGCATGGCTTTTGGCAGGTGGGACTTGACAGCGAGTCAAGTAATTATTGTACTTTCAGTACACCAATAGGGTGCTACAAATTCAATAGATTGCCATTTGGCTTGAATTTGGCCCCTGAAATTTTGCAGAGGTACACTTATAATAACTAGGAGGGCCCGTCGTGCTTCGCTACGCTTATAAATAAACTTTTTGTGTAGACATTTTGTTGATGTAGAAGCAATGATTTCAAAAAGTGGTTATGAGAAATGCTAGCATATAATTTTTAATTTTTGTTTTTAAATATATGAATGAAAAATAATCAAAACTCTAGCTGATCAGTTCGGATATATGAAAAATTAGCGATCAAATAAGCTTCCAAGTAAGCTTATTTGATCTCTAACTTATTTAATCGCTGATTTTTCATATATCCGAACTGATCAGCTAGTGTTCTGATTATTTTTCATTCATATATTTAAAAAGAAAAATTAAAAATTATATGCTGGCATATCTCATTACCCCTTTTTGAAATCATTGCTTCTACGTCAACAAAATGTCTACGCAAAAACTTTATTTATAAGCGTAGCGAAGCACGCCGGGCCCTCCTAGTATTTATTAATCATTTCATTTCCACACGCATAAGAAAAAGTAAAGAGGTGTCAAGGCACACCCGGATGGAGTTCCTTTCGATTAATTAGTGAAGGAATGGTTGTAATAAAAAAAATTTTATTTTTTTAAGTTTGGGAAATTCGGGAAATTCGGGAAATTTGGGAAATTGTTTCTTTAATTTCTAATCAATAGAAAATAAAAAAATTAGTGAAGGAATTGTAATAAAATTTTATTTTTCAGGGTGTCAAGGGTGTCAAGGGTCAAGGGTGTCAAGGGTGTCAAGGTGCCAAGGGTGTCAAGGGTGTCAAGGGTGTCAAGGTTGTCAAGGTTGTCAAGGGTGTCAAGGGTGTCAAGGGTGTCAAGGTTGTCAAGGGTGTCAAGGGTGTCAAGGGTGTCAAGGGTGTCAAAGATGTCAAGGGTGTCAAGGGGGTCAAGGGTGTCAAGGGTGTCAAGGGTATCAAGGGTGTCAAGGGTGTCTAGGGTGTCAAGTGTGTCAAGGGTGTCAACTGTGTCAAGGGTGTCAAGGGTATCAAGGGTGTCAAGGGGTCAAGGGTGTCAAGGGTGTCAAGAGTGTCAAGGGTGGCAAGGGTGTCAAGGGTGTCCAGGGTGTCAAGGGTGTCAAGGGTGTCAAGGTTGTCAAGGATGTCAAGATTGTCAAGGCTATCAAGGGTGTCAAGGGTGTCAAGGGGTGTCAAGGTTGTCAAGGGTGTCAAGGTGTCAAGGGTGTCAACCATTAAAATATTGTCGTACTAATGATCGTACTTTTCGTGAGAAATGCTAGCATGTAGCAAATGCCACCATGCTCACCGGGCCCACCCCACAAAATGTCTACGCAAAAACTTTATTTATAAGCGTAGCGAAGCACGCCGGGCCCTCCTAGTATCTATTATCAAGAGATCCACCACGTACATCAACACTCATACCATTATCACGTCGACGATACAAAGGATAACCATTCACAGATTCTTTAGTATTTTCAGAAAAAGGTTTTGGAAAATTCTTACTACATTTACCATCTCTCATACAAACAGAATTGGGATTTAGAGCACCACATGGTCCATGCATCATATGACGTTTCACATATTCATGTGATTTAGGAAAAAGAATGAGATCAGAGATTTCAGTACATACAAATTTATTAATCATTTCATTTCCACCAATTCTATCTTCATCTGACAAATTTAACAAACACATCAGGCAGGAATTAAAGCACCAGTACGATGATTAAAAATATTATGAATTTTAAAATGATGAATACCACGTGCAATTCATTTCTTCATTCACAACATTCATTTCACCATTAACACCATTCATGACACCATTCATTTATGAAGAAAAAACCGAAAAATCGAACACGGCTATTATGAAATATTTCTCTATAGCAGGCTACAGACCTACAATCAATTTGTCAATCAATTCGAAAACGAAAATAAACGAAATAAAATTTAGTGTAAAAATCCCCTAAATTTTATTTCGTTTATTTTCGTTTTCAATTGATTGACAAATTGATTGAAGGTCTGTAGCCTGCTTATCTTGTTTTGCACAGAAAGAACAAATCAATTTTATGAATTGTTTTTTAGTTTCTAATCAATAGAAAATATTTACAAACAAAGAAAAATATTAATTAAATCAAAGAAAATCAAAGAAAATCAAAGAAAAATAATAATATTAAAAAAACAGAGAAAAATAATACGTCTATCCACTCCTAAATCAATGCATAAACTTGAAAAGAAAATATAAAATGCTAATCAATAATA
Organism: Diogma glabrata; assembly: GCA_963693315.1. Taxonomy (NCBI): domain Eukaryota; kingdom Metazoa; phylum Arthropoda; class Insecta; order Diptera; family Cylindrotomidae; genus Diogma; species Diogma glabrata. The sequence goes on from OY856186.1 coordinate 68,409,645, forward strand.
ATGAAAAAACAAAGAAAAGACTTGGGCAATTCCATTTTATATTGTATAGTGGGGCCGTTAAATTCAAAAATACATTTTAATTCGTCTATAACTTTTTTATTTATGATCCGATTTGTGTGAAAAATCTTTAAAATCTAAGTTACACTAATATCAGTTAGAAGTGAAAATTTTAAATGAATCCATCTGCGAATAAAAAAGCCTTAGGCTCCAAAAAGTTTTTTTTAGCGTATTAATATATAAGATTTTTGTGATCTTCCTGGAGTATTTGTCTAAGTATATTGACAACATTATTGTCTTTGAACGAACAGAAGAGGAAGATGAAAAAAAAATTTTAATCTTAAGGTATGAAGCCAGATCCCAATAGTGTGAAATCTATATTAAATTTAGAAAACCCGAGTAATAAAAAAGATTTAGAATCTCTAATGGGTTTGATAAATTATTTAAGGAATTTTATTCCAAATTTATCAGCGGAATTTTCAAACATTCGAGAGCTATTAAAAAACAATTGGGAATACATATAGCTTCCTGCACATTCAAATGAGTTGGATAAAAGTAAGGAAATAATCCAAAATTCTCCAAATTTAAAGAACTTTGATGTGTCAAAAGCTGTCATCATGCATCTTGTAGCCTAAGTGATGCAGAAACACATTATTCTCAGATTGAGAAAGAAATGTTGGCAATAACATTCACAGCGAACAAATTCCACTATTATATATATGGTAGAACAGTAGAGGTCCACACGGATCATATCCACGGATCATACCCATTTTCCAGAAAGATTTAAGTAAAATATATACAAACATACTTCAAAGAATGAAGTTAAAACTTATGAAATATAAGCTTGATGTAAAATATATGCCTGGAAGACATCTATATAATGCCGATTTTTTATCAAAACCGTATGATAAATCAGAAGTTGATGACGAGAAAGAAAATTTTAATGAAATAATCCATTCAATTAATGTTAGCAACAATCGTAAAACCAAAATAATAGCAAAACAACAAGACCCAGTGTTGAAAAAGGTTGTTTTTTATTGCATGAATGGGTGGCCTAATAACAAGACCAAAGTTCCTGAAGAAATTTCAATTTATTACAAACTTAAGAACACAATAATGATAGAAGATAATATACTTTTTTATGAAAATCGCGTAATAATACCAGAGTCAATGCGTGTTGAAGTATTGAAACAGCTACATTTATCCCATTTAGGAATTCAAAAAAAGAAAGACCGTGCCAGCGAATTGGATTATTGGCCACATATTAATAATCATATAGAAAATGTGGTCAACTCATGTAATGTAATTCAAAAGTACATGAGAAGAAACAATAAAGAGCCAATTGTATTTCATTGTTGAAAATCACCAGTAACCCAATAAATAGTTTTGCAGATGATAGTACACTGCACAAGTCATTCGTCCCCCTATCATCAAAGGGTAAAATGCATGAACGAATAAATCCCGCCCGGAGAGACGCTGCCATAAATGTAAAAGAGGATCTAAAAAAAGTCGCCGATTGGGGTGACAAAAATTTGGTGAATTTTAATTCCACCAAAACACAGCTTTTGATTTAAAATGCAATATTTAAAAATATACTTTTTACTGTTTATTTTTAAATTTATTTATAATAATAAAACTTCCTTATAGTAACAATGTGATTTTAATTTTTTTATTTTAAAGAATATCGATTTCGACTTACGTCATCCTCAGTTCTTAAATTATTATTAATAAATAATAATAATTTAAGAACTGAGGATGACGTAAGTCGAAATCGATATTCTTTAAAATAAAAAAATTAAAATCACATTGTTACTATAAGGAAGTTTTATTATTGTAAATAAATTTAAAAATAAACAGTAAAAAGTATATTTTTAAATATTGCATTTTAATTCAAAAGTGACAAAAGCACACAAACAGTGAATAATATGGAAAACCATAATAACACATATAGCTTTTGATTGTTTCCAGATCAAAGACCGAGTTTCCTAACTATATTTCAATTAATATGTGTGACGACTAAATAGACGAGTGTGAAAGCATTCGTTTATTGGAAGTCACAATATCCAATGACTTACTCTGGAACGATCATATAATGGCCATGGCAAAGAGCGCGTCAAGAAAACTCGACCTCCTCAATAGATGTAAAAAATATTTTACTTCGCATCAATTACTCCACATTTATAATTCCTATATTTGTCCCTGTATGGAGTATTGTCGTCAAGTTTGGGGCGCTGCATCTGTTACTATCCTAGCTCTTTTGGACTCTGTTCAAAAGCGTGGTATACGAATTGCTGGTGATCAAAATTTAACATTAAATCTTGATTCCCTACAACATCGTCGCACTGTTGCTGATCTCGTTGTTTTTTAAAAATATCGTTACCAGCAGTGCTCGGATGAAATCAGGTCCATAATGCCTCAGACATATGTTTTTTCCCGTTTGACTCGTCAATCGGTTTGTGCAGGTGGTCGGACTGTCGAGACTACTCACTGTCATAGTAATAGAATGCAAAGGGATTTCTTTGTACGTACATCGTACAAATGGAATGCTTTGCCCGAATCAATAGTCTCGAGTGCCTTCAATCCACAAAGATTTAAAAAAAGCGTCCACTTATACCTCAAGACGCATGTTGTTGTGGGACCTGAGTCTTAAAAGGTATCTATGTGTTGTTGTGACACATTTTGTAATTCCTACCACACAACACTTTTTATTAAAAAAAAAAATGATGTTCCATTTTATAGATTTATGAAACTAGGAATGGATATCATGGAGTATGGAGGCAAACCTTTTTTAATTATTTTTCTAAGTGGTTGGAAATTTTACCAATGATGTCAAAGTCTATTGCGAATGTGGTTTTCCGTTTAAAAAATGTTTTTGCAACACATAGAATACCAAAAGAATTCGTTTGCGATAACATTCCGTTCAACTCAATAGAGTTAGAAGATTTCGCAATGAAAGTGGACATTAAATTTTTATTTTCTAGTCCATATTATGCACAATCTAACGGATTTGCAGAAAAAAATGTAGGAATTGCAAAAATTTAGTAAAGAAGGTTGATCAGATTTATTTTTAGCTCTTTTAGAATTTCGAAACACACCGCTATTCGTAGTATCGGAGCTTCATCAGCTCAAATTTTATTTAGGAGAACATGTCGCACATTATTACCAATGTCCAACAAAAAGCTTGAACCACAAATAGTACACGATATACCAGAAAAGATAAATAGGAATCAAGAGATAATTAGTAATTATTATAACGCTGGCTCTAAGAAACGCCCAAATTTTAAACCAAATGATAGCATTTATTTTCAAAAACCGAATTCCTTATGATAGTCTGGCAAAATTATAGATAGACATGAACACCCTAGATGATATATGGTTGAAGACCAAGTAGGAGGTGTTTATAGAAAAAATAAAATATTTATTAACCGGCGTAGTGCAATCGACTTTGATGATCCAAGTACGAATGTACCCAGTCCAGTGTCTGAATCAGCAATCGGGGAAGTTGTTGTATGTTTGAGTTAAGCAATGCACTAACGAGAATAATTAACTTTAACTCATTTATATACATACAAGTACATTGAATTATATACCTTATTAATACAGTTATTTTATGATTTAATAGAATTAAATTAATATATATTATTATTAGACTACGAGCATCCAACGAGTCAAGTGATATATTAAACAAAGTTGTTTCTAATAAATATAATATTTTTTTCTAAAGATACAAAACATAACATAATGAACTTAAGCTATTGAATTATGAACATTTTCCTATAAAGAATGAGCATTATCCGATACTTGCGATTGTATAATCAAATTGTTTTGATTGTATTAAATATTATTTTTAAAATTTCCATCAATTTTGCTTTTCTATTTTTTAAAAAATCAAATTAAGTTTAATCCTCTTATGTTTTATAGCTGGGCTATTATTTTGAAAACGTACATCGAAAAAAAAACAACTATTTTTTAAAAATCTGAAATTTTGATATTTTGTTGGAATTGACGAAAGGAAAAAAGTCATTTCTGCTTTTATTTTTTGTGTACTCTGAATCGGAGTTATGCGCGGTTGAATTTTGAGGCTTTTTCACGTAGTTTTTGGTAATGGTGGCAATGTTTTGTGAATAGGTGCCACAAATTTCATCCGACTTACGTATATTTTTGCAAGTAAAAAGGAAAATAATTGAATAATTGAAATAAGTAAGTTTAAAATTAATAACTTTTCTCTTTTCCGCTAGGCGGCGCGTAAAACCTTGGTTTACTTCAAAGCTCATATCTCAAAAAGTAGGCTTTTTTTTTTTTTGTTTTTCACAAATTTTAAAGTAAACATATGCAGCTATGAAATTGAGAAATAAAAAGTCAGCAATTCAATATGGATTTTCTCTTACGATTTTTTAAAGTTTGGTATATGAAAAATTCACATGTGTTTTTTTATTAAGTTAATAATTCTGTACTAAATGTGGATCTAATAAATTAAACATTTCATATTTTAACACCTGCAATAAATTTGAACCATTTTTTGTGTATTTCTGATTGAGAAACAGGTTTTTATTCAGAATAAGAATTGGAGATCCCAATGATCGAAGATTTCGTTATAATTTCAACATCACCAACACTAACATTAGAAAAAAACATTAAAAAAATATTTTTCCTATAAACATTATAATCTAATCAATATTATAAATAAATACATTAAAAAATTAATTTATATATTTTTTTTTGCCTTTAAATTGAAATATTTATGATCATCAGAAAAAGAAAACATTTTGGCAATTATTTTATCGGGTGTAGTGTTATCCGGTAAAAAACAGTGGAATCCTTGAGTTCTTTGTTTTCTTCCAAGAACATTTCGTAGATGTCGGTGAGGGTCCATAACACCAACCGCTTTGATTTCTTAATTTTTGTCGATCCTTCTGTAATAGTAACAACATCTTTAAGGCCAGGCATTGTTCTACTAATTTCCTCTGATAAGAAGTATGTTTGAATTTGTTTTACTATATTTTGTGACAAACTGTGCACTTGTTTGCTTTGAGACCAACTGTAAGGACCTACTGTTTCCAACAGATCCATGGCGAATTCTACCAGTCGTCTTGATGCATTAAATTCATCCTGGATACGTTGATTTGACCAAAATTTACGTGGTAGAGTTGTCAACAAAAACACTTGTTTTGATTTACAGCTGGCATCTTTAAACTCTTTTTTAAGGTTCATAAGCCATGATGTATATTCACATTCCTCGTTTGGTGATAACACTTTAACTGAATCTACTTGAAATATTCTTTGACTTATTGCCGATGTGACATTTGCAATTTTTTTATAACTTCCTGTTGTAATATGATTTTGTTTGATAGGAGATTCGGCTAACCTTCCAAGAACATTGTTAATATCTTCTAAAATGTCATTAAGTAGTTCAGGAACTGGTGGAGATATAGTATCAACCGAAACTGGTGATGGATCTAAAGATACTGGAGGTATTTGAATATTTTCGTTCGTTGGAACATTTTCAACATCCTGATTTATAGAAATAATTTCACTATCGATAGTTTCCGAACATGAAAGCTGCTGTATAGAAAATATTAGTTGCATATGAATTTTTATTCATTTTAATAAAATAATTAAATTTACCTTATTTTTATAGATATAAGTGCGACATGTTTCACATATAAACTGGTCATCACGCAAAGTAAAATTTAGGGTCGCAGCTTATTGAATAACAGCTGGTGTGACCAGTTTCACATTTTTTGATGTCCGCTGATGATTTTTGAGACCGTACAAGTTACAGCACAATTTGAAAGGCATTTCTATTATTATCTTTTCTAAACGTTATGTCTTCTAAATATTTTGGAATATAATTGATTATAAGGCTATCCAATCAATATATATATACCCTTGAAATAGTTTTGACATAGGTAGAATCAGGTAAAATTAGGTAGGTACAATTTAATATATTTTGATTGGATGCAAGTATAATTTGGTAAAAACCGTTTGTGGGCGTCATTAGAAATTTTAAATGTTAAAATTATGAGCCTCTAATGAGATGTTAATTAGTAAAAAGGGGCTTAATAGACATTTTTTAAAATGAATAAACATTTTACACACCCTTTTAATAATTTAAATTCCTTTATTTTACCACTTAACTTAAATTAATTTTTAATAAGTTTTTAACCATTTAACCGCACAGAAAATGGTTCAAATTTATTGCAGGTGTCAAAATATGAAATGTTTAATTTATTAGATCCACATTTAGTACAGGATTATTAACTTAATAAAAAAACACATGTGAATTTTTCATATACCAAACTTTAAAAAATCGTAAGAAAAAATCCATATTGAATTGCTGACTTTTTATTTCTTAATTTCATAGCTGCATATGTTTACTTTAAAATTTGTGAAAAACAAAAAAAAAAAAAGCCTACTTTTTGAGATATGAGCTTTGAAGTAAAACAAGGTTTTACGCGCCGCCTAGCGGAAAAGAGAAAAGTTATTAATTTTAAACTTACTTATTTCAATTATTCAATTATTTTCCTTTTTACTTGCAAAAATATACGTAAGTCGGATGAAATTTGTGGCACCTATTCACAAAACATTGCCACCATTACCAAAAACTACGTGAAAAAGCCTCAAAATTCAACCGCGCATAACTCCGATTCAGAGTAAACAAAAAATAAAAGCAGAAATGACTTTTTTCCTTTTGTCAATGCCAACAATATATCAAAATTTCAGATTTTTTAAAAATCAAAAATTTAAAAATCAACAAAAAAATGTACGTTTTCAAAATAATAGCCCAGCTGAATTTATTTGATTGTGTACAACTTTAGAATAAAGATTGTATACAGCTTCAGCAACTTTAAAATAAATTTTCTTTCCGTTATTTGTTTATGTTTTATTCATCATATGGAAAATAGGAATTTTTTCTTCTCAAATAAACCCATACAGATTTATTGTTTTAATTAAAAGTTTCTATTTTATATAATTCATCCTCCTCGATTCGTGTTTAATGAATTTTGTTACCTTGAAAAATTTAAATGTTTGCTCGTGCCTCGCTCAAACTTTAAAATTTTACTTGAGATTAAACTATGTCAATAAATACTTATTGAATAAACTACTATTAGTTGCTGTGTGAATATTATTTTTGATAAAGTTTCTGCACAAAACTATAAACAATTACACCAAACTAGTCTTCTTCCAACAAGTATTAAGAAAATTCTTCTTTTATATGGAATTCCTGATAACACTATTTTAAAATTATTTTTTTAAATGCAACACGCCAAATATAAATAGATTTAGATATCTTAGTTGGTGAATTCAATGCTGGTTGTTTGTTGTGATCCGCCTCGAAGGACCATGAAATGTTGATGTTAATTATGTCTGCTTAATTGTTTGAATCCAAAAAGTTTAGCCAGTTGTCTTCAGCTTTAATTCAAATGAAAAACCATAATTTAATAATTTTAATTTTTTATGGGCTTATGGCTTTGCTCCTTAACCTAATATCAATTCAAAATATCAGTTTATACAAGTTGTTTTATATGTGTACGTTATTACTATCCTAATACGAACAGATTTGTTAAAAATAACATATTGAGCCAGCTGTAGTTTTAATTTACCGACCAGACACAAACTATAACCTGAGCAAAATGCTAGTTGAGGTAACAAATGGAAACAACTGAATCAAACCATTACAGTTTACCCGTTTACATAAACTTTATATCGTTTTAGCTACACACAAATTTTTTTCTAAAAACTATGATTTATACGATTATACTCTTTTTAACTAAACCTGTTGGTGCTAGTTCGGTATCTATTCTATACTGTCGTCGATTATCTCGTAAACCATCAATCCTATATGAAATTTGAAATGAATATAAGCTTGCTTGCCCTTTTTACTAAATCATTTAGGAATTCATTTACTAAATCAACATAGACTAGTAACTTTGTAAAGACTACGTGAAGGCCCTCTACTTAGTTCCAAACTTGGCAAACAAAATATTAAGAGGATTTCAAATAATTTTTATTTAGAGGGGACGGAAGTGGGTAGGTATAAAATAATTTAAGTTAAGTTTAATTTAAGTAATATTGTTTTACTAATTGGTCTGCTGAAAAATTTAAGTATTTTTTTAAGGAAAAAGCATATCATGCTTTGTTATAGCCTAATGGTGCTTTTACACACAAATTAAATTCAGTTGCTATCATCAACTTTTCAGATGATAGTATTTATTATTTTTGACTGTAGATGGCGAAAAGTTCAAAAACTGCAAGAAAATACACATAATTTTACGAGGTAATACTAATTTTTAAACAACAATTTCTAAAAAATCATTAGTTATTTAGTATTAATATTATATTATATAATCGATTATATCTAAATTAGTGGTATATAAATTGTAAATAAATTATATACTGTAAAAGTAAATGAAACGACAAAATGGCAACAACACATTATAGAGCAATTGTTGTAGCTTGTACAAGAAGAAAATGCGCTAAGATTTGAAAAAAAAAATGTGTATCGAAAATACGTAAAGAAAACGTAAAATTTTGACATTAAAATCTTGAAAATATGTATTTAATCATTTTATACCTAATATAATATAATTATTACTAAGGGGTATCCCCCCTATTACTAAGGGGTATCCCCCCATCCCCCCCCCAATTTTAAAACAAATATTTTTTTAAGCCTGAAATAAATTAAATCCAAAATAATACGTCTATCCATCCACTCCGCAAGTAAAGCATAAACTAAATTGAAATTTGAAGACAAAATAGAAATAAAGAAATTTAAAAAATTTCGTTTATGTTTCGTTTTTTATTTTTGTTCTTTCCCTACCGTATACTCTTCTTTCCTATGATATGGCTACGCTTTTTCGTTTTTTGTGTATTATATATATGATTATGATTTTAATATGAAAATTAATTAATTTGAAAATCGGTTTTAAACCGGTTGAATTTGCAGATGATTCATCTGACAATTTTCTAGCAGTTAAGTAGTAAACCAAATAATTTTTCAAAAAGTCAGTTGGTATCAGCTAACTTTTCTTGCAGTTTTTATATCTATCTCGCGCATGCTATCCCTCTTTTTCTCATACAAAATATTTTTCATCAACTTTTCAGATTATGGTAACTGCTAAATTGATTATGGGAGCTGAATTTAATTTGTGTGTAATAGCACCATAACATTTAGCCTGTACAACAATTCTTAAAAAAAATGCGTGAAATGCGCATGTTACAAAATTCCCGTATACAAAATTTTGCATAATACATGTCATGCACATGATGCGCATCATACCGTGCAGATGTCGTAAAATGCCTTAGCACATATGTTTTGTTATAAATGTTTTTATCTCGCGTAGGAAATGCAGTTTTTTCTATGATAGTTCTATAATAGATAAACGATATTTATTATGAATTATTAAATTAGAAATACAACATAACATTCAAAATTCATATTCTATTTTTTCATGGTTGCTTTGTTTTAAAAACTATGTAAAATTATATGAAAATACCATAACGACAATGATTTGTTATTTAGCGAAAATGATAAAAACATTTTCACAGGGCCTGCTTGAAAATAGGCTTTTCATCTGAAATCATAGAAAAAGTAGTTTATCATTTTCTAAAATGATTGGTTTCATCTAACTTTTTATGAAGTACATAATATAACTTTCGTAATGTTAAATTAATGAATTTTATTTTATTTTTATCTAAAATTATGTGCGAAAGAAATTTTTTGGTGAAGGTTAATGAAAATATTCCTAAAAACCAACGGGCTCCTTAAATAATTAATTTTAGTCATTCCAAAAAATTATTCTATTTATTTAACATATTATTTTTTATATGGAAGCCAAATATTTATAAATTTTTTGAATTCTGATTTTTTTCATTTGAATTGTATCGTAAAAAATGGCGAAAAAATGGACGCTTCATTTACAAATGCAATCACACGTACATTTTCATTTCAGAACTTAAATATACGACCGCAATTTTCATTTGTCGTAGTGACGTTACCAAAAATATCAGTCTAGGAAAGATTCATAACGTATTAGTATATCCTAATCCTAACATAAAAATCATACATCAAATATTTATGCCTGAAATTTCTATGTACATTTGTATTCCATGATTTAAAAATGTTAAATTCAAACAAATAGGTATGACGTTAGCACTCAAATACTTTTAAAATCCAACTTAATTAAGAATATGTACTAGAATATTTAAAAAAACTTAAAAATTAGTAAAATAAAAAAGTGCACGAAATGAGCATAGACTCGTGCATCATGCACAGAATGTTTGTCGGGTAGACTGCTAAGTCTTTTGTGCCATTCTAGAGTCTTACGGAAGATATAGCCAGACACAACGTGTATCCATCTTTTCTCCGTTTAGCTGCTCCGTTGATTTGTCGAAACTCAAGCTTGTCTAGTGTCTGTGTTCGCCCATGTCTTTAAGTGTGATCCCTTAAAATTTGCATCTGTCCAACTGTAAAAAGATAAGTTTCGTGTTGTGATTCATAATTGCTGTCGTACTATCTTTACCAAAAAGAATGTACACGAGGTTTCCGTGGATCGAAATTTTATTTTTTCCTGCCTGCTTTCTCCATTTGGAAGAGTTCAAGCCATTTGGAGGTTTGAAACTATCCAACAGGTTCGACCAACCACCCATTTAGGTCAGATGCGTTTTTGTGAAATCACAAATATTCACTGCTGAAAGCCTTGCTATTTCCCATGGGAAGCAACCTGAAATTGCATTCACCAACCAGCTCAATGCAAGGTCCATTGAAGATAGGCAATAAAGTTTTTCTTCTTTTATAGACACCCCTTCAAACGTAGGTAGAGTTCGTGTTTGTTTCAACATATCTTCAAACAAGCGTTGTTGAATCAAAATGTTTGCCATTATTCAATCAAGTGATTTAAGAATTTCAACTAGCCCTCTTTTAGCCACACTAGCATCGCTTGATTCGACTTTGTTCGGACCCGTCGTTGTCGTCGACTTTAATGGAATCTTTGAGACATTTTCACTAGAAGTCGTATTGCTTGAAAACTCACCTTGTGACGTGATCGGTAAACGATAATCTCAGCCCTCATGCCCAAGAGAAAGGTAGTCACTCAGCTCTGCAATACCTGTTAAAGGAATGGAAAGGAGTTAAAGGAATCAGCCTTAGTTTTCTTCTATTTCCTCCTCACTGAACTCTTCATCTTTTATCCAACTATGACAGTATAGTCTTAGAAGCTTGCGTCGCCGAAGACTTGCTTTCCACAGACCTGTTTAAATATCTAAGAGCCATTTGTGACATTACCCAAAGATTTTTTTTCATTTCGGTTCTGCGGACGTTTTACCGTTCGTATAGTTGTCATCTAGATTTGATTTGTTCTTGTTGTGGTGTATTTTTTGTTGTTGTTGATTTTTTGTAAATTTGTTCATATTTTGGTACCACGGTAGATGATAATGGTAAAAAAACGGTCGAGTCAAGCAGAATCGCCTTACTTAGCCAGTGACAATACTACACCATCAACCAATCGGCCCAACTGCCACACCACTGGAGTGAGAGTGCATGGTTAGGAGTACCCGACTAGTAGCTTACACTCAAGGGACATCTTAGTTTGAATTCTCTTTTCAGACTTTAAGGGTATGACTTAAGCAGTTGATCTAAAGGTAATTGAATCATTGAGGGAATTTAATTATTAGCTTTATCCCAAAATTAATTTAATTACGAAATTTTACCCCACCTTTTTGAGATGGCTTGACGTTTAGGGTTATAACCAGTCTAAATTAGCAAAAGAAATGGTTGCCTGTCGACTGATCGTTCAACGAAAATGCGAAAACTACTGTACTGACTTTAAAAACATTTGTTTTAGATTTGCTGATTTAATGCGGTGCGTCAAAGCTTTTGGGCAGGACGTAGTCCAAAGGGATCTATCTGAACAACAGTTTGTATGAAACTTGGTTTTGTTTTTATGAAACTTTTGTTTTTATGAAGAAAAGGAGACAGACGTGATGCTGTAATGTCGCAGAGCTACTTTAACGAAATGAGTTTCTCAAAAAGCGTGAACTATCTGTTTAACGCTACTGCAGCTTTAATTTTTTTATTATGATTAAATAAAAATTAAAACTCAACCTCTAATGATATATTTAATCCTAAAACAAAAAACCTAACACACCATCTATTAAAATAATTAAATTGTACATAATTCCAGGAATAACAAGATAGATAAAAACGAAATCCCCAAGACTATTTTTAAAAATCTACAAAAAACAAACAAACAAAAAAAACACAATTTTCGTAACGATTTTCTTTATATTTCCTTTAAAATGTTTAAAAATGAAAACAGAAAAACAAAAACTAACATTAATGAGCCATAAAACCTGTCTCGATTTTTTTTCTTCTCCGAAACAGAAAGAAAACAGACAACAAGCAGTGGTATCGCTGTGGATTGGAAAAATCAATAAACGGGATACTGTTAGGTCTTAAGGATGATACAATTAAGACCATGAGCCCTGTCGAATCATTGAGAATCTTTTATTCTGATAGTGTCAAACTCTACTACTGCATGTATAAGTCAACAAGTTGGAAAATGTTACAAACTTTTTTAAATAAATTTTTGAAAATTCTTCCTTTTTTGTTTCATAATTCGTTTGCTACAAAAGCTAAAAACCATTTTCATTCACTTTTAACAAAAAACTTAAAACTGAAATAACATTTCGTGACTTGTCGATGCCTTTTATTTAGTTGAATTTTCTGTTGTTATATTTTCAGGTTTAACAGGAAAATAATGTTACATTTGGGAATTCATATCTTATCACATTTTCACAAGTAATTTAAGGTTTTTGTTGTTGTAGTTTTTGTGTTTAGGTTGGGTTTTTCTCTTTTATTTGTTTGATATTGTGAGCAATCTAATCAAGAAGGAAAACTGAAAAAATATTTTAGTTGAGATTCATATAAATTTTCACTAACAAGTATTGTTGAAGTTATTTTAGGACAGGTTTGAAAGAATAATTATGAAATAGCGCAAAAGAGCCACCATGTTATGACGAAGTTTTGATGCAGTTGGTATAACAAATAAGTACAGAATAAAGTACGATTTCGCTTGGTTAAGCTGAAAATAACAATAAAACATCGTTGGGATCTGGATACTTGAATTACGATAGAAAAAAAATTGCAACAAAAACTTGTGTGTATACCGTATGTATAAAAAAACTAAAACAAAATAAAGACTTTCAGTCGTTTTTATGCTTATTATTCCAAAAACGTTTTTATTCCTTAAGGAAAATAATCAAAAACAGAAATCTCACATAAAATTCTAAATGAATGGGCACCGTACAGTAAGAATATAATTTTTTTTTTGTCTGTTTCTAGATTTCGTTGTAATAGTATTGTGTGTTTTAGAGAAAAAGTTTGAGATTTCTGTTTTTATTTTGCCTTAGCTCAGATGCCAAAGAAAGCAAAATAAAAAATCTAAGCATAAAATAGAATAAAAATACAAAAACGTTTAACAAATCAAATTGAAATTCGAATATCCAATGATATGGGTGAAAATTCATACTACTCGTATGTGTCTGATTATACAAAAGATGGAGGAACAGAACATAAAGAAGAAATGAAAAAGATTTCGTATTTTAGTTTTCATGAATTGATTTATTTTACTCAGTTTTAATAGTGGAAACCATTTTTCTGTTTGATTTTGTAAGGTAAGTTTTGTTTCTGGGAGGAACGTTAATTAACTTCTAACAAGGTATAATACTTGTGCTGAAAAGCCAAATCTATATCTCGATCCATTCTTATCCGGCTTACTAATGGCCATCTTTTCAATAACTCTGGAAGAAAAGTTGAATAAAAGGATTGCAATTAATTTGAAAATATAAATACAATAATTATGATGATCAATTCGTGACCTACCACATGGCTCTATTCGGTTTGAAAAGTAGAAGCAAAACGCGATAACTATGTATGATGGCGTATGGAAATGAAGAAAAAACTTAATCAGACATGTCTGATGTGTCCAATGTCCAGCTTACAAATTTAACAAAATTCGATGAATAATTTTACAAAGTACTGATGTTAAAGTACACATGTTGTACAATATTTATAAATGTTTATAAAGATTATCCAAGATTGTTTCTTGATGTTGAGAAAACTTTGGTAGTTCGAACTATGATGTACATTTAAACAATTACACAAAATTTAACAAATTCTATACGTTTTAAGTTCCAAATATCTCACCCAAAATTACATCTGTTTCTTTACTACACAATGGTCCAGATCCAGAACTATAATATCGCTAAATTTTACAAAAGCCTACGGCTACAAGTCAATTCTGAGCATGTGCTAGCAGATATTTCTGTTTCGACTTTTTCAAGATTGTGCCGACTATAAAGCAAATGCTCCCAATTAAAAATCTTTATCTGAAAATTACAGCATATCCCAAAGGTCTAATTAGAATGATTATTTTTGATAAATTAAAAATGTTTCATACCCAGACGATTATACAATGAATAAAATGTTTAGGAGAAAATGAACCGGATTATACCGATATTGACTCTTTATTATCGATTTTGGAAAATCTATGTATAACTCGGATTTTCGGTAAGCCAGTACCAAATTCTACAGATAAATTATGTTTTGATTTTCGGGTCTTATTTTATTTCCGGATTACTGTGCTCTCGTTAGGCCTAACTCGTTCGGGTTTTCGCCCTCAGAATCAAATAAATTTTAGTTATCAAGTAAAGTCCAATAAACATTTTCTTCCTATTCTCCTCCCTTTGTCTCACTGTACTGAACGTGGCCAAAAAGACATTAGTACAAACAACTAATATACTTTTCAGGTTAGGAGAGATCCAGATCTGCGGTTTTCTTCAACAAACGCCTAAAAGTATTTCCCTTAACACGATTTATTTGCAAAGATTTAACAGCTGTGCCGTTCACAAGTTCATTTTGGCATCTGTGTACTTCCCAGGCGATGAGGAGGAAATACCATCTGATAAGGAAAGCAAGCAAATTTGGCATTACAAGGACAAACACTTCAATCTAATAATTGCGTATGATATCAATGCTCATTACACAGCGTGGAGTAGTAGCAACATCAACTTCAAGACAAAAGGTGAGTCTCTGCTCCAATTTACCTATAAACAAATAACATGTTTATATAGCTAACAAAGACAGCAAACTCACCTTTAGAAACGCAATCAGAAACGAAGTCCTGAACGTAATTCTGAGCGCAACAACATCACCGAGAATTTTATCAACAACTGCCATGGCTTGGATGTAGTTTCTATGTAGGACCGCTTGCACATGCCTCAACATAGAACACCAACCAGAGAGTAGTCTCATCTTTAGAAACCCCAGGAAGGCCGATTGGGATCTCTTTTAAGTACATCTTCGAAATAATGTAGGTTGTAGTAGAAACAACTTCACAATGGAGCTTAACTAAGCGGCAAACCACTATCAGGATGTTAAATGGACCAGAGATGTGTCTTGGTGGAACTGCAATTTAGAGAGAATGAGGAATAAATTTCACTACTTCCTTAGCAAAGCAAAACGAACCAACACGAGGGAGTAATACCAATCGGTTGTTACTAACTACAACAAAGAACTCAGACATTAAAAAAGGATAGTTGGACAGAGCTCTGCGGAACAAATTGCTTGTAATTGTGTCCGACCATACAAATACTCTGGGTTTAATCTGCAGACTGAGCGGTACCTACACTATCAGTAGCAGTGAAACTTTAGAAACACTATACCAGACCCACTTCTCAAGCTTTTTATGAGTGAGCTCGGAAGAGGAAAATATACCAAACTCTAGTCTGTTTGATCCTGAAACATTAAAGGTTTCATTCCTGCAATGAACCAACAGAATATTCTCCCAAACTGAATAAATTCGGCAATTATTAGGCGCTGGATGCGACGGAATATACCCAATCTTCCTGCAACAAGGCTTGACTCCTATTCCTCTATACCACTAGCGTCTGTTTATAGCAAGTCTTGCGTACATTCCTCAGATATAAAGAGAAGCTAGAGTAGTATTCATACCCAAGGCAAAAAAGAAATTGAACAAAGCCTAATCATACAGGCCAATACGTCTTACATATTTTCTTCTGAAAACGATGGAAAAGGTACTGTACTACAATATTCGCTATGTATGTCTGAAGCAAAACCCTCTCATCTCATGTTAAAATGCATTTCAAACCAGAAGATCTACGGAAACGGCATTGCATAAAGTCGTGAAAGAGATTGACAGCACACTGAAGTACCAGAAGGCACTTGCATTTACATTTGTAACATACAACGGACCTTTGATAATGTCCATTTTAAAGTTATTGTTGAAATGGCCACTAAGAAAATCTGAAGACGCACATTTTGGCGTGAATCATCTACATGCTATAGAGACGAAAAATTACAGCTTCAATTGGTAATATATTGGTAACTGTCAGGACTCTAGACAATGTCTCCATCGAGGGGTACTCTCTCCGTTTCTATGGCTGATGATCTTCTATATAATATATCGCACAAAGCAAACTAGGCTTTCATCGCTTGCAGAAACTTGTTTTTGTAAAACTGGGGATTAATGGTGAAAATGATACTTTGGTTACATCAAGGCATAATAAAATCCATATTCTCATACGCCGCATTTGTCTGGTGGCCAAAAATAAACCAAATATCAGTGCTCACAAAAATACAGAGTCTTGTTGCCTCTGTGTCATAGGTGGTTTTAGAACCACAACAACATCATTGCACCTATACATCAGTTCTGTTGCAGCATCAGAGCTCACAGGCTGCAGTCGAAACGCTCGAACCTAGTAACATGACCGGTCATCTAACGATCTTCTCGGAACTGCAGAACGAATTAGGGACCTACCACATTTCGCACTGTATGCCAAATAGCACTAAAGGATGGTTTATTGTCAAAATAAGGGTCAGGGTAGGGATCAAGAGCTACTTACAAGCACTACCACCCAATGCCAGCATCTGGTATACGGATGGATCCCGAACCAACGAAGGCACTGGTGCAAGGTTGTTTGGTCCCAGGGACAAATGGGCGTTAGCACTGGCTATCTCTGCAACAGTACAGTAACACAGATATTTACAGTATTTCTAATAGTCAGGCAACGCTATTGGCTTTGAATTCAACGCGCTTCCATTTTACAAAAAATTAACCGCGTTACACTTGTGCTCACGGTCACACGGGAGCACACGACAATGTAGTAGCAGACTGTTTTTCTCCTTTATCTTCATTTTAGGAGCATAGGGCGTCTACCAGACTGGACCATCTGACTCTATTTGGGGTAATCGCTTTTAAATCTCCCCATATCTTGCCAATTTGTTTCACTTTTACTAGCACTGTTTTCTTCCAACTCATTGCTGGTCTTCCCACCCTTCTTTTGCGGATTCAACTCTAGGGACATCCTTGTAATATCCTCTCAGTGTGTATCAATCTCCACTTCCTCTTTTTTTATATCGGTCTCAATGTCTATCTGCTCTGTTCATAGTAGTAGTTCGTCGTCACTGATTTTATTAGGCCAGAAGCATTTGATCGGTCGTCTTAACCATTTGTTTACAAATAACTGCAGTTGTTTTGTAATATTTTGTGTATGCTTCCACGTTTCACATCAATACAGCAATACTGACTTTATACATGCCTTGAAGATTCGTAGCTTTATTTTTCTTGACAGGACGGACGCATTTCAGATCTTGTGGACCATTTTGAATGTGTTTTTAGCCTCGTTAATATGCTGATTAATATCTTCTTCAGTTCCGCTTGTATTTGCTACAGTTCAACCAAGGTATACAAATTTATCGACATTCTCGACTTGTGTATTGTTAGTGATGATATTAATTGGTGTACTTACATTGGTGTTCAATCTCATGGCTTTTGTTTTTCTGATGTTGCTTTTAAGAAAAATTTTATGTACGACGGTTGATAGTTCTTCTATTTTCTGATGCATCTCTGCGTGTCTATGTATGAGCATGCAGATATCGTCTGCGTAGTCTAGATCATTGAGCCGTCTTGTTGTGTTCCATTGGTTGTCATTTGGACTTTTATCGTCAAGTTTTCACATGACACTGTTTAGTACTATTAGGAATAGTATCGGGGATAGCACGCAGCCTTGTCTCAATCCTCGGTGGTTGTAGTACTGACACTTTGCTCTCCTTTGTATTGAATTCTGTTTCCAGCATCCTGGTATATTTCTCTGATTAGATCAATTATTTTCTTCGGGATTCCCATTTTGCGAAGTGATTTCCAGATAGCGCATCTGTTGATGGTATCAAATGCGCGCTCGAATTCCACGGTGGTGAGTTCCATTCGTTTGATTGTTCTATGATGATACGGATTGTGTTGATATGATCAGTACAGCTTCTACCTGGTCTAGAGCCAGCTTGATCATTTCGTAGTTTTTTGTTAATTGTTGGAGATTGCTAATACTTTCATTGTGGGATTAAGTAGAGATTTTCCCTCTTCAGTTTTTACATTCTCTCAGATCACCTTTCTTTGGAATTGTTATGGTTAAACCCTCCTTCCACTTAGATAGTGTTTGCAACTGTTCCGTATGTCCGCTAATAGTGGTGCTAGAACTTCATCTGTGATAGATTTATCTACCTTGAATACTTCTGCTGGTATGCTGTCTGTACCAGCTGCTTTATTGTTTTTCAGTTTCTGTATAATGGGAGTTGATAGTTTCCATACAGTTGTCATCCGGGGACTGTAAGATTCTTACAATTGCTTGGCATCTGTCTTCAAAGTATTCTTTCCATCTATTAAGTTGTTGTTCATTTGTTGTAAGAGTTGAACCAGATTCACCTTTTATTGGTGGTGTGTTTGTATATTTGTTAGTCACCTTTCTCACACATTAATGTACAGTGTGCGCACGTTTCTATTAGCAGCTGCTGTTTCATCGGTTTTTAGAATATTTTCAGTATATCTTCAACGATCATTTCTTGCAATCTTTTTTACTTGTTTATACTTCATTTATGCTTCATTCGAATTTCTGTTGTATTGTGGACAGTGTTGCACTTTGAGTAGATCGCGCTCTTCGGTTTTCTTCCAGGTATCATCAATAATCCATGGTTTTGTTCTGTTGTATATTGAGCTGGAGCAATTCCTTGAAGATACCATTTGTGTTCTTATCACTCAATCTGTTTGTATTGAATTTCCTGCAGTTTAACTGGCTGCCGAATTGCTAGCCAAGAAAGCGAAGTGGCACTACAAAGTTCAATGGTCCAAAAACGTGCTTTATGGAAGCGTTATCTAAAGCTGGAAACAGGAGCAAAATAAAGAACTACGGAGTATGCGGAAAGCTCTGTTGCACCCAAAAAATTTTCTAGGCAACTTCACCGTCTCCCTTCTTAAAACAATCGATCTTGAGAGGGAGTCTCTGAAGATCTTAACATGATGTGTGATAGAACACGGTCCGATAAATCATCGGACCTTAACACCTTAACAAATTAGGCCTGGCAGCCTTTGACAGATGCAGATTGGAGCAGAAACCATTAAACACATCTTCTGAAACTGCTCTGAGCTTGCAGCTCAGATACAATAAGCCCGGTCAAGGGAGACTAGCAATTCCTCTACCAAAAAACATTAGTCCAATCCAGCTAATTAACTAAGTTAAGGGGCTCGGATTGGACCATATTGCACATTCTGCAGTGATATTGATGTCATCTGCAGTATAACAACATCAGGATTAAGCACCATCGATCTTTACATGACAGTGCTTCTCGAAATAGCTAGCTAATGGGTTCATGTTTCGAGACCATGAAGCATTAAAAATTTCTTCATCAATTTTCATTAAAAAAGTTTTCACTTCACCGCTTCACAGATACAGAATGTAGCTGCAGGACTACATTCAGTGTGAAAACTATCTAACTTTTAGCGTAAACACACTTAGCTGTAAACCGTACAAACTCTAGATAGTGCGAAAAGTCACATAATACTTCGGAGCTGACAATTGCTTGAGTAAAACATTTGACGGTAGCACATATTGTTTTCATACAATAAGCTAGAGAAAACTCACACTGGATACTCTTATCCAAAGACCTTATACACAGGCGTACCATAAAACATTGGTAAACTTTGGCCCAATTGATTGACGTTCATTTTTGTTCAACACGCATAAAGAAAAATCTTTGAAAACGGCTCTCTAATACCCATCATGGAAAATATTTTGGAAAAAAATAATTTTATGTGATCGCTTCCATGGATATCGAGGCAGTGCTCATCAATTTAATATCTGACACAAGGCATTGGCAACAGTGGACGAAGAAGAGTCTTTTATAGTGCTGGAACATCCATACTATACTATGAGAGCCCATACAAAAAATAACTGTTAGGCGAGGTATACTTTAGGGGAAGGTTGTTACAAACCAGAAGTCCTTTTAGAATAATTTTCCATTTTAAACACTAAGTTCAGTATTTTTTTCCTTTGCTATCTCGTTTTTTTATGATGTGTATTCATCATATTTTGATGCATATGAGTAATTTCACGAAGATTCAACAACGTTCAAAATGTACACTGTTAATTTTTTGAAATAATTTTTAACGGTGTAACATAAGAAAATAACGGTGTAACATAAGAAAAAATGGCGCTACACCTTTTTTTTTTAAACTAAATTGAAGCTTATTTTATATCTAACTACTTGTGAAAGTTTAGGACATGCTTTATTTTTTGTTTTATAAATAAAATTCGTTGCGCATATGACTGTCGGGAATCAGTTTTTTTTGTTCTAAAGGAAAATTATAAAAATGGCATTATAAACTAAGAGATGTTTTTTTATGTTAAATATCAAATATTTTATTATTAGATGAACTTTTTAAAATATTATAAAAATTATATATGTTAGTACAATAAATAAAATAAATACAATTGTTAAAAATGATTTACTTATTTTACAAACAAAAGTTTTTTTTGAATAGGAAAACTCTTCTGCAATTATTTTCTTTATATTAGAATGCATAAAAAATTGAAATGTTTATTTACCACTTTTAGTAATCACTTGTCACTCTTATAAAAAATAATTTGACAGTCTCGACTGCAAACATAAAAGCCGTATAAATAACTATATCTATTTAGGAACTTTTGACTGGAGAAGTATTATGTTCGTATTATGTTATTATGGAATCATAAAGTAAAAGATTGTATTTTAACATTAAATTACAAATATTTTATTATTGAATAAACTTTTTAAAGTATCATACAAATTAAATATGTAGGTTAAAGAAAATAAATATTAAAAATTATTAAAAATTATTTAAATTATTAAATTATTAAAAATTATTTACTCATTTTACATTTAAATGTTTCTGTTGAGTTGGAAAACATATTTGTATTTATTGTCTTAGTATTTAATGGTACAAAAGAATGAAATTTTTGAGTTCCACTTATAGTAATCGCATTTTTATATCGATTTTGTAATTTTTCTTTTGTTAATTGATATTCATTTTTATCGGCGTATCCAAAGTTCATGGTGGATTCACAATTTGAAGCCCGTTCGAAAAGTTCTTTTGGTGTTTGAATACTATTTCTATGTTCCCCATACTATAACGATGTGCAGTACGCTTCAGTGTACCACCAATCCCATCGCAAGGTCCCTTTCCATGGCTGGTAGCATGAAAATGCCATTCTGCATCAACCTTAAAGTCTATTTTATGATGGTTCTAATTTTTTCTTTCTTACTTCGATTTGCTATAAAGTTGTGTGGTATCAAAATTTGTAAACGGTAAATACATTTTTTCATAAATTCTTCTACAGTTTCTATTAAAGTATCAAATTTGCATCGATCAGTGGTATTCCATAGTTGATATTTGACTTGAAGGATTCCTTTAACGTCAAAATCATTTAGTAATCTTTCTTCCAGTTGTTTAAGTAAAAACTAACAATGTACAATTTCAAAAATTTTTGAGTGAAAACTTCTTTAGGCGCACCACACACAGATTTTTCCTTAGGTTCCTTAGGTTCCTTAGGTAGGAAATTAAACTGAACCGTCAGCATTTCTATCATTTATCAATTTATCAATCTATTATTTCTTAACGTTTCAAGTTGCGTTGTGGATATCGTGCTCGACTGATGTGCTGTAGGTAGTGAGCTCAACTCCTGGTATGGTAAATACTTTTTTATTGTTTTTTTTTAATTTTTATTAAATGCCATTAAAATTATTTTTTTTTATATATGAATTCATAAAAATAATAAAAACTTCTTTATACGAATTTTAAAAAATTGATCTATAACGCAGTTTTTTAAAGTTATATTGCTACTGTCTTCTGCGATTTGCATTTGAGTCATCATGCTAAATAAATATTGAATATATATACAATTGAAAGTATGTATGGCTGTTTATCCTATACGCAATAATACATTAATAATCATGAAAATTTATTTTTTGTACTAGTAAACCGTAAAATTCACTTTTGAGATTCAAAAATTGTACATAAAGCAGGCCTTTCTTTCATATTGAAATAACAATGCTAAAAGTGAAATAACAATGCCTAAAATTGAAATAACAATGCCTAAAGTTATTGTATTACTATTATTTCGAAAAACTACTTTGATAAAATAATTTTCTATAAAATATTTTACTATTTTGTGTAAATATATGTATTTTTATTTATGAAAATAATACAGAATCTTCCTCGTACAAAAATCTTGTATGCAATTCAGGCATAAAGTATCTTTTTTACTTTCGAGTGATTGTTTCTCTCTGCTAACACCTCGAGCAACAATTTCACTCTCAAGCGGAAAAGACATACTTTAAGCCCTTAATACATAAATAGCTATTATTCAACCATTTAACTATCGTTTTAAACGGTAGTTTGCTTTGATCAATGTTTTTTTGTTGAACATACGTTTTATGAAATAAAAAAAAAATAACGTAAGAAAGATAGTATAACCTGAAGGCTGAAACAATTACATTTCTATATCAAAATTATATGTATTGGAATTTTATCATCTTCACTAAATATGTTGTCGGCTTAGAATTGTATGTAATACATGTTTCTAAAATTAAGTGAAGACTTAATACTTGTAACTTGATACATGATAAAATCGATTATATCGATTTAAAGCTCGCAAAATTACGAGACGGAAATCGCATAAATTCTATACAAAGAAGCATAGCTTATGTATGATTAAACATGGATGGCAATCATGATAAACTAGGTAACCAATGCAAAATGCAATTGATAAAAAGGAGCGAAGCAAGCGATTTTCCCAATTTTCCCATTGAAAGTCTATGGGAACCGTTTTTCGATGATTATTCCTCCGTTGTATGTCTAATTTTCAATATTTTTTGTAAACCATCTATGGCTAGATGTCGTCTTGCATGCCAAATTTCATTTTGATATCTTTAGTTAGTGGTTTGGGAGGAGTATGTCGTTAATCGAAAGTCCGAATCGGGGAAGAATGGAGCTACGCTACGCTTCACTAAAATAATTAAAAATGGGGGCACTTAGCCGATAGTGATTTGCAAACGGCAACCAATACCAACCTAATACCAATGAATTTGCTTAGCTATCCGTAGAAAGATTTGTAAAATTTCAACTTGTCGATCTATGGGTGTGACAACCACGCGTACTTTAGTCCCTGCTATTGGCATATGAGTGCTATTTTGACAAATATTTGGTTTACATTGTGAGGTTAGTGTGTGTAGTTAGCGGTTTATCGTTCTGACTTGTTTCTCATTTATTTTACTAATACGATCCAAATACTACTAATACGATATCAATTGATTGCGATTGCCAATGAAGATTTCACTTCTGCCGTGTGGTCTTAGGCACACTCTCTGTTTTTTTATTTTTTTAACACCTATTCAACGACATATCATTTATGAAAATCAATTAAGCAGTTTTTCTACAGTCGTTCGTCAAAATAAGCTCTACATGACAAACTTACAAAAATTCAAGGGCACCCAGTGAAGGTCCCTGGTGGGAAGAAATTCTATGAGAAGTCGTATTCTTCATTTATCAAAGGCTATCTATAAACAAAAAATAAACCAAATTAAAAAGGTTCGAGTTAAAATGTCGCAAAATTTTGCTGAACTTGCTCATATTTTCTTTATTACATAGTACATATATAATTTTTATAATATTTTAAAAAGTTCATATAATAAAATATTTGATATTTCACATAAAAAAAATCTCTTATTTTATAACGACATTTTTATAATTTTCCTTCAGAACAAAAAAACTGATTCCCGACAGTCATATGCGCAACGAATTTTATCTTTAAAACAAAAAATAATGCATGTCCTAAACTTTCACAAGTAGTTAGATATAAAATAAGCTTCAATTTAGTTTAAAAAAAAAGATGTAGCGCCATATTTTCTTATGTTACACTGCTTTTTTCTTATGTTACACCGTTAAAAATTATTTCAAAAATTTAACTACATTTTTAAAAACTTTGTTCTAATACCTATTCAACGACATATCATTTATGAAAATTGATTGAGCAGTTTTTCTACAATCGCTCGTCAATATGCACTCACATCACAAAATAACAAAAAATTGAGGCCTGAGGCACCCTGTGAAGACCCCTAGTCGAAAAAAAAAATTCTAAGAGAACTTGTATTTTTTATTTATGAAAGACTATCTATAAACAAAAAATAATCAAAATTAAAAGGGGTCAATATTTCCCAAAAAATTGCTGAACTTGTGTGAAATTGCTCATATATATACTTGGTAAAAATGGTAAATATAATATCAATGCAATTGTGAAAAGTTTAGATGATCAGAACCTTATATTTAAAATACAATTTATTTTTAGTTCCATAAGTTAGTTCAAACCTTGAAAGTTATCGTCCCTAGATCCACGCCGATTTCATTTGATGATTGCCACTTATAGCAAGCTCCGAAAAATGCCGATTGCATGCGATATTGTAAATTTGCTACCACCATTTTTTTTTAACTATGGGGGTGGAAATTTGTTTAAGAAAACGAAAGTAACCTTGTCCGACAAAAAATTGTCTGCCATTGTCGAGTGCGACAAGTGACATTTTACAGCATGTTTGGGTTGTCAGACTCGACCATAGCAGATAAATATTTGTCGAACAAGATTATCCTCGTGTTTTAAAACAAATTTCCACCCCCATATAGTTAAAAAAAAAATGTGGTAGCAAATCAACAAGATCGTGGGTAATCGGCATTTTTCTACAATCAAGCACTTTTCGGCATCAAATATGTGCTAATCATCAAACGAAATCAGCGTGGGCCCAGGGACTATTAAGCCTGTTTTTGCATAGCTAATTAATTCAATAAAATAGACAAATCTTTTTTATGCAATTTTCAGTTGAATATAAAAAGAAAATTTATTTGTTTATACTGGGTTTGTCATTCGGTTTCATTCGGGTTTTTGTTTTTGAATTAGTGCATACGTGTTGATTAATACTTATGTGTTAAATAACAGTAGTGCAAGACTTTAATTAAACATTCGGTTGTCTAAAAACAATTTGTTTTCATATATTGGGTGATAAATTTCAATACAATTCGGTAGCATTAATTTTTGTTCGATGTTAAGTAAAATAAATGTCGTCATATCATAGTTGTTTGCAATCATTAAACAAATATGAATAAATAGTAGATTACGTACCGAGGTGGAAAATATGTCATTTCTGTCGAGAGAAAATACAGTTAACCGAGGCGCGTAGCGCCAAGGTTAACTTAATCTCGAGACAGAAATGACATTTCCACCGAGGTTTGTATACTATTTTATTCACAACAACTAAGTAATCTGTCGAAAAGAAAAAAATTTCGCAATCGAAATTCCTACTCAGGTCGGGAAGTGTTACTTCCCAACCGGTTGGGAAGTAAAAGTTATAGCAATCAAGTACTTTCCAACTTTTAAAAAGTTGGAAAACGACAGATTACTTAGTTGTTGTGAATAAAATTATTTTTTTATTGGAAATAGTTAAGTATAGCCGGAAAGAAAATTGAAATAGTTTCAAAGATTGGAATTACAACGATTGTGATAGTTTTAAAGATTGATGGGCAATTTTTACGCAATAATAAATAAAAATTTACAGATTGAATTTCATTAAATTCTTAAGATCACGACAAAAAATTGCATAGTTCTAGCTTTGGTTAATCAAATAAATAGCTGATTAGTGAAATAATTTATGCTCAACGTTCACGTACTATTTTGATAGCAGGATTGTATTTCGCTATAGTATTGTTCATACTTTATCTATAATCGTCTAATAATTTGGATACGACGGTTATATGTTATTACCATTAGTCGACCATCGCCGGGATTATTGGTTCAACCTGGAGTATTGTATTATATTAAGTGATACCTTGATCATCATGATTGGCTAAAATTGAAGTGAAACGTTTTTAATTTTATGTTAATGTAATATACATAAATAGATTAAAGTGGTGTGTGTGATGGTCTTAGTTTCTCCGTCTTTTAGGGTCATCAGTCCCTGTTCCTTATTTTACTCAGTTAATTTCGATCTCTTGTTAATTTTATTGCAAGCAATTCAGCATTTATACTGAGCTGATGACCTTCTCGAATTCACATATTGAAGCTAGTCGGAATTAAACCTCACAAGGCGCGCAATTCCTCTTATTTACCTGATTCTTTATCAAGAATTTAGTGCTTATATCAAAGTCTAGGCTCCGTTTCTGTTGAACTAAGTAATAAACAGCTCAATCAGAGAGCTCAAGATTGAAAAGTTTACAATCACAACCACCTTTAGTGATGTCGCAGTTTCCGAATCGGGCGAATTTCCTACTTTCTTAAAAGAGTGAATTTAAATTGCCTTTGCGATAACATTAGGTCGGGCCAAAAATTACTTGAGCTAAAATTTACCGCACTCGGTCACTTAGCATCCTCGAATTTTACGTAGTCCTAAATTAAGATATTTTTGGATCAATCGTCTGTTAACTGCATCAATTTATGGAAAAATTGCTGCTGCAGTAAAGTTTTATATTATATGATTGATCTAGTTATGATTTTGAACTGAAATTTAAACAAAACAGGCGTTCTGGCGACTCCACACCAATTGGTTCAAATTCACCCAAAAACTAATACTTTCTTTCTCATTTAGTTTGATAACTTTAAACAAATTTTTAAAATCGCCTTATAAACGAACACTGTAGCGTGTGATCACTAGATTTTTAACCAGACTTGTCAAAAAATGATGTTTGGAACACATATTGTAAAATATCGTGCTTCACATCGCTATAAATGCAAACAAAAAGATTAAAAAATGAGGACACCAGAAGTTGGAATGCAGATCTAGAGAGAGCCTTCCAAAAAGGATATACCAATTTTCATTAAATCAAATGCCATGACTTTAGTTTATTGATGTATAAAATATGCAGATCTTTATATCAACCCAGACCAAAATTTCGTAAGGATCAAACTCTATCACACCAGCAGACTTAAAATTTCTTCACTCATATTGATCAGAGATATCTAAAATGTATAATCAAAATGAATTTTGGTATATTTATACCACCAAATCATATAATTATATACATTGTAAAGAACTACCCCAAATTCCATATCCATTTCTTATCTTCAAAAATCATAATATAATTTTCGATTTTTATTACACTGAAATTTATCTTATTCTAATTTTAAAATTTAAATTTAAAATTCAGTTGACAAAATTATCTTAATTTACTTCTTCAAATAAAAAAATAAAAGAAATTCAATATAAGAAAGAAACATTGTAAGAATTTTATTCATCCGAGTTTTATAAAGTCATTTGCATATCATCTACAAGAATTATCTTATCTTCCTTTATTTTAATTTTTTTCAAAAGTTCTGTAATTCGTCATAAATCAAGTAAATTGAATTCAATTTAGATAATTCCGTATGAAATTTACTTTCTTGAAAATATTGTACAAAATGGGTGCACTAAAATTTTGAATCGGTTTCTCAAAATATTTAATTCTTGGTCAGACACAGATCGTATATCAAGTCAACGCTTTTTTGTTCTCTCTCGAAAACAATTTGTTCTTTAAAACAATAAAACCAATAACACAAAAATTGTATCGAAAGGGGTGTAGATTTTCTTAAAATAACTTCATGTCGTATTGAATTAGAGGGTGGAAATGACAACACCAACAACAACTTCAACAATAAAAATAATTTGTTTCGGTTATATTTTTTTTTTTATTGAAGAAGGAAAAATTTAAAAGTTTAAAAAATGAAATTACTTATACAAGATTCAATTTGTCAACGAAACCTGAACATGGCTTGAATATTCGATCAGGATATTTTGTTTTCTATTTAAATTTTCTTTTCTTTGTATTATTTGACTGGAATAAAACTGGAAATGAAAATATAAAAAGTCTTTCGCGATTTTTTTTTTAGTTTTGAATTTGAACGACTTGGGGTTGTGGATGGTTGTGATAAATGATGGTAGACGAAACATAATTTGCTTTACTTTCAATTTCGGATCTTAAATTGTATATAATTGCAGAGTTAGAGAGATGGGTAAAATTCATTCTGCGCCTTAAATGTCACCGCTTCCGCAATAGAATAAATGCCTGCTCTGGCGCTGGAAAGAAGAGTGTCTGATCACTGCTGAAAATGTGGTACTGAGGATCAAGTCAAAATCTGCAAGAGTGCACCTAAAAGCGTCATATGTGTGGATAAAATGGAGAAGCGCGAACACACTTAGGTCAGTAGAAGATGCCTGACCTTCCAAACCGTGATCACAAAGGGGGAAAAACACCGTGTTAAATTTTATTCAAGTAAATCTGACCAAATAAAGAGCAGCCTGGGATCTGCTCAAGTTGTAGCAAAGGCAGGTGGACATTTTGAATTTTAGCGAACAATGAATAAAACTCGAGTCTAACGTATGGTACCAGGACCGATTCGGAGCCCTAAATCTACAGCTGTTGCTTTTTACCAAACGATGAACTTGTAAAATTCAAGAAGTTGGCAAACTACTTATGAGAAGCAAAAATCTCTGCGAGTCATGTGGGAGAAACCTAAAGAAACTGTTGACTGAAGCTTGCAACGCATCAATGCCAAGGTAGTTGCTCAGAAGACCTATTCGAAAACCAGTTTTCTAGTGATCCACTGAAAAAAACCATCACAGAGCACTATAAGTAACCGAAGCAAAAGGAGGTGGTTTAAATCACAAGAGAACGAAGAACTGAAAGGAGAATAAATATCCCAGAGTTAAACAGCCCTCAGTGGATTAAAGAGATTATTGGGGCTTTATTTCCAAAACATGTAATTACCGCATACACAAGTCCAATGTAGCTGAGGAAAGTAACTGGCATTGAAATAGTAACGATGTTTATAGAACTAGAGCTTAGCAAGATCGGGAAAAAACTTAAAGTACAACAAAGCTCCGGGCTCAGATGGAGTGCCAAACGAAGTCCTGAGCCAGGTCATTAAGCCTTTTCTAAAAATCTGCTTCAATTGTTTAACAGATGGCTAGGTCAAGGAGCTTTTATGAAAGAGCGAAAAACGCAGATGCTAGTAATGTTAAGGAAAAGGGAAGAACATGTGAATCAAACATAAACCTTCAGGCCCATATGTCTGCTAGACACCAATGGAGAGTTTTGGAATTTCTAATTCTCCAAAGACTGGAGAACCATCTCCAGTAACAAGGCGGCCCCGCCTGGAACCAGTTCGGCTTCAGGAAAGGACGATTAACTATCCATGCCATACAGGAGGTAGTAGAAACCGTTAAAGCAGCAAAACATGGAAAAGATAAAGATAAGGGATTCACCGCGCTATTCTCAAAAGAAGTCAAAAACGTTTTCAACTTGATTAGTTGGAAAGACATTATTGAAGATTTGAGGAACAGAAATATGACATAGTACATATCTCGTTAACTGCATATTCGAAGGTAGTCTTCGTGCTCGATTCGTCGTTTTCATGGGCAAAGATTTTAAAATAGAGGAAAGGATGTCATGTGGTGTTCCAAAAGGTTCCAAACTGAGTCCAACATGAGTTTGCCGAAAGAATCAAAGCTGGTAGGTTTTGCCGACGTGTTATCGCTGTATGCTCATCTGTTCATCTAGACATACTGCAGATCCGCGTTACGGTCTATCTAGAGAGGGTTAAAAGATCGCTGGACAAAAGGGATCTGCAAATATCCACAAAACAAAAGTTGTGCTAATTAAACGATAAAATTAAGTGGCAAGATAATCCCCTGGAAGAAATACATTACCTATATAGGGGTGAAACTAGACAAGAGAATCTTTTTAAAGACGGAGAGTACAAAGTTAGCAGAAAAAGGTGCTAAAGTGTTTCGTATTCTATCTAGGGTAATGCCAAACCTTGACCATAGCAGACGAAAAGAAAATTTTTTGCAGGAGTTACAATATCAAAAATGCTATAACCGGCACCAGTGTGGGCCAAATCCCTGGCCAAGAAACCCTATAGAAGTAACGCATTTTCGGTTCTGCTCTGAGAATAACATCAGCCTACAGACTGTCTTGAACACCGCCATTCTCGTGTTTGCCGGAACATCACCATTTGACCTACAAGCAGCAGAAATAAGTGAAAGTGCCGTCAAATCGCAAGAGCGTTAGTAGGCACAAGTAAAGCCAAAGCAGCGGATAGGAGCTTAATTCTCGATGAATGGCAGGAGGGTTGGAAAGTAGCACGTCAGGGCAAGAATATAATGGTATAGGTGAGGAGAAACAAAGGATCGAAATACGTATAATAAAATAATAGCATATGCGATCATTGAAAGAAAAAAGAGGACGAAGCTTTTCACCTCCTTTTCTTGTGTAAAATGTGGGAAGTGCAATGTGTGCTGTGAAAAGTGCTCTCGGCGGTAAAATAACATCTGAGAACATTACTAATAGAATGATGAATATTGCGAGGAAAATTTACATGCTAGCGTTTTTCTCCACGATCATGAATTGCAAGCAGGAATGGTTCAACGGAGATAATGGCAAAAGAATAGCGTAGGATAGAAAAGGGGTGAAGATGAAGTCGGTAGGACAAACAATTCCGAGAAAATCAACTGTGAAGGTCAGACGGACACCAAATTTGAAGTCGATAGGACAAAAAATTCCGAGAAAGTGTATGGTCACGGATGGACGCCAAAGTTTCATCATAAACGTTTCTTGTTATACTTTTTTATAGAAACGAGTCCTAATAAATTTTTTTTTAAAATAAAACGTGTTGCGTGGGGATAACAATATGTGTAACAACACATAAAAATATGTGATTTAGAATATAGAGAATGTGGTCCTTGGTGAGAATTTATTTTTCAAATCAAAATTTATCAATATATGATAAACGTAAAATGTTCTAAGCGATATGCTCAAACAGTAGTATCGATATCG
Source organism: Diogma glabrata (assembly GCA_963693315.1). NCBI lineage: Eukaryota > Metazoa > Arthropoda > Insecta > Diptera > Cylindrotomidae > Diogma > Diogma glabrata. The sequence continues at coordinate 68,440,880 of OY856186.1, forward strand.
AAATAGATACTGCAGAAAACGATGGCTATGCTATAAACAGAAGAAAATCAGCAGCAAAAGGCGGTAAATTATCAGCCATATACAAATAGAAAAACTTGACAATGACGTAGATAACCGGTAGGTTGTTCCACCATTAGCTTTGTAATCAAATAAACAAAACGAACATGAAATTCTGTAATTCCGTTAAAAAAAAAATATTGCGACGCTGATGCATAGGCTGACTTCACCACAGCTCTGGAAACATAGTGTTCTGGATATATAATGAGCTAATATCCATAAAATACTTTAATTAAAAGCTAACCAATATTATGGACTTCGTAGTTCTAATAATAAAAATATTAAAGCAGGCAGTAGTATTCCAACAAACATAAATTCTGTTGTACGAAAAAAAGTAAAAAAAATTTTATCGGAAGTGACAAAGCGGAAGTTAGGATGCAGAACTGTTGTAAACTTTACTAAATGGGTATGTACCAAATTTCATCCAACTCGATTACTAGGTACAGAAGTTATTGAGCTTCCAAAATAACAGGTGCTTGGAGGACCCCCCACCACTTTGTTCACTATCGCTAAAAAAACTAATCAGTTCCTTGCCATACATATTTGCATCTTTTTGCAAAGTGTAATCAAAATTACTTAACGAACGAATGTTGTATGTTTCCAACAAACATTGAAACAATAAACAGGTGTTCGGGAGGACCCCACCACTTATCCCAATATTGTCCAAAAACTAGTCAATTCTTTGTCAATAAAGTCTTTATCTTTTTTCAAAGTGCCATTAAAATTGATTAATGAATGAAATCTGTATGCTCCCAACAAACTTTAAAAACCAAGTGTAAAAAGTCAGCAGTTGTATGGTAGATCCCCCGCCACTTTGATCAATGTGTCCCAAAAGATGATAATTATCTTCTTACACTAATTGAAATTTTTCCATAAGTTTTATCATAATCACTTCATTATTGTAGGCTGTAGTGTGCATAAAGATACTGAAAAAACTGCCAACAAGTAAAAAAAATTTTTTTTTACCGGAAGCAAAACACCGTAAGTTGGGATGCAGAATTTTTGTAAATCATACTAAATGCTTATGTACAAAGTTTCATCCAATTCGATTATCAGGTACAGATGTTATTGAGCTTTCAAAAAAACAGGTGCTCCAGGGACCCCCCACCACTTTGTTCACTTTCGCTCAAAAACTAATCAGTTCTTTGCCATACATGTTTGCATCTTTTTCCAAAGTGTCATCAAAATTCGTTCACGAACGAATGCTGTGTGCTCCCAACAAACATTGAAAAAAGTGTGACACATTAAACAGGTGTTCGGGAGGACCCCCACCACTTATTCCAATATTATCCAAAAACTAATCAGTTCTTTGTTACTTAAGTCTCCATCATTTGCCAAAGTGTCATTAAAATTGAATAATGAATGAAGTCTGTATGTTCCCAACAAACTTAAAAAACAAAGTGTGAAAAGTCAGCATTTGTATGGTAGACCCCCCACCACTTTGCTCAATGTGTCCTAAAACATGATAATTATCTTTTCACACTAATTGGAACCCTATTCCATAAGTTTCATCATAATCACTTCATTATTGTTGGCTGTAGTGTGCATAAAGACACTGAAAAAACTTCAAAAAAGTACAAAAAATTTTTTTTTACCGGAAGTGAAAAACCGGAAGTTGGGATGCAGAACTATTTTAAACCGTACTACATACTCATGTACCAAGTTTCATCCAATTCGCTTATCACGTACAGAAGTTATAGAGCTTTCAAAAAAACAGGTGCTCCAGGGACCCCCCACCACTTTGTTCACTATCGCTCAAAAACTAATCAGTTCTTTGCCATACATGTTTGCATCTTTTTCCAAAGTGTCATCAAAATTCGATAACGAACGAATGCTGTGTGCTCCCAACAAACATTGAAAAAAGTGTGACACATTAAACAGGTGTTCGGGAGGACCCCCACCACTTATTCCAATATTATCCAAAAACTAATCAGTTCTTTGTTACTTAAGTCTCCATCATTTGCCAAAGTGTCATTAAAATTGAATAATGAATGAAGTCTGTATGCTCCCAACAAACTTAAAAAACAAAATGTGAAAAGTCAGCATTTGTATGGTAGACCCCCCACCACTTTGATCAATGTGTCCTAAAACATAATAATTATCTTTTCACACTAATTGGAACCCTATTCCATAAGTTTCATCATAATCACTTCATTATTGTTGGCTGTAGTGTGCATAAAGACACTGAAAAAACTTCAAAAAAGTACAAAAAAATTTTTTTTACCGGAAGTGAAAAACCGGAAGTTGGGATGCAGAACTATTTTAAACCGTACTACATACTCATGTACCAAGTTTCATCCAATTCGCTTATCACGTACAGAAGTTATAGAGCTTTCAAAAAAACAGGTGCTCCAGGGACCCCCACCACTTTGTTCACTTTCGCTCAAAAACTAATCAGTTCTTTGCCATACATGTTTGCATCTTTTTCCAAAGTGTCATCAAAATTGGTTCACGAACGAATGCTGTGTGCTCCCAACAAACATTGAAAAAAGTGTGACACATTAAACAGGTGTTCGGGAGGACCCCCACCACTTATTCCAATATTATCCAAAAACTAATCAGTTCTTTGTTACTTAAGTCTCCATCATTTGCCAAAGTGTCATTAAAATTGAATAATGAATGAAGTCTGTATGCTCCCAACAAACTTAAAAAACAAAATGTGAAAAGTCAGCATTTGTATGGTAGACCCCCCACCACTTTGATCAATGTGTCCTAAAACATAATAATTATCTTTTCACACTAATTGGAACCCTATTCCATAAGTTTCATCATAATCACTTCATTATTGTTGGCTGTAGTGTGCATAAAGACACTGAAAAAACTTCAAAAAAGTACAAAAAAATTTTTTTTTACCGGAAGTGAAAAACCGGAAGTTGGGATGCAGAACTATTTTAAACCGTACTACATACTCATGTACCAAGATTCATCCAATTCGCTTATCACGTACAGAAGTTATAGAGCTTTCAAAAAAACAGGTGCTCCAGGGACCCCCCACCACTTTGTTCGCTATCGCTCAAAAACTAATCAGTTCTTGGCCATACATGTTTGCATCTTTTTCCAAAGTGTCATCAAAATACATTAACGAATGAATGTTTTATGCTCCCAACAAACATAAAAACTTTGTGGAAAAAACCACATGTTGTATGGTGGACCCCCCAACCCTTTATCCAATGTGCTCCAAAAGCTGATAAAATCTTTCTCATGTTATTTAAAAGCTTTTCGCAACGTTTCATGAAAATCGATCGGTAATTGTAGGCTACAGTAGGGATAAACACCTGAAAAAAAAACTTTTTAACCGGAAGTGACAAACCGGAAGTTGGTATGCAGAAATGTTGGAAACAGTATTAAAACCTTATATACTAAGTTTCAATAAGATCATAGCTCGAGATCAGAAGTTATTCAAGATTTAAACTTAGAGGTGTTCGGGAGACCCCCCGCCATTTTGTCCAAATTTAAAATGAATCCAGATCTTCTATTTTCAAGTGAACCTGTATCATTTGCCAAAGTTTCATCAAGATCCTATGCAGAAAACTCACCCACCCACCCACCCACCCACCCACCCACCCACCCACCCACACACAGACGTACACCAAAATTTTTATTGGCTATTTGGATAGAGGATGGTCCAAAACAAATGAAAAAACAAAATTTGGGGTATGTAAGATTTTTTTTTTTCACGATAGATTGCATTACTTCACACAATTTAAAATTGTGGTGAAGTAATAATGAATTTTCTTCAGAATATTATAATTATTAACCGATTAACCGGTATTGCAAACCCCATGCTCAACCTATAGCTGTTGTTGTATAGTATAGAACAAACCAATGTAGAGCAGTGTAGTGTATAGCAGTGCAGTGTAGAGCGGAGCAGAGACGATGATTATTTGATGTAGCGCTGGTGTGTTTCATCAATTAAATGTTGATACTATTCTTACACTCACTTTTGATAATAAAACTTAACTTATCTGAATGTTTATGACTGGTACAAATTACAATGTGTCCTCCTTACACTATCTGATTGATGTGTTCAATACGTTTTACAATAATCGCTATAATATGTAGTATTCTTTTCTTTAGTAGAGTATACTTAATACATATATTGATAGAACTGAATTGATCTAGATGTTTTTTTGTTTTAATAATATTTAGATTGATTAGATTCAAAAGGGATGGACAGGCGGAACTTGTCCTGGCACGCGAACTCTACTGTCCATAACGCCGTGTCCGAGTGTGGCCTCATAAAAATTATTCCACAAACCTTTCTGTCTGGGTAATGAAATCCAAGACCGACTGTATTGGAAACAGTTTGATGGTGCTGGCTTCTACAATGTTGGAGCCAAATTTCTTAGTTCTGATACAAGAGAAGGCCGGGCATCACACAAAATGTGATCAGCATAGTCACAGTCACAAATATTTAGCTAACCTCCTACAATTGAAAATATACAATATAACTTTTATTGAACAAAAGTTTTAACGACAACTTTTTTTGTATTTATATTTTATAATATCATATTTATATTTTATTTGATATTTTATAAAACAAAACATATTTAGGGACCTTTTTTTTTTTAATGAAAAGAATGAATAAAACGTGTTAGCCTGTTTGGAACTAACTGAATTCTTGCCTAGGCGTTATAATAAACAATTTATTAAAGTTGTGTTCGCCACAACACTCCTCCCATAGCTTTATCGAAAATGAGACGATATAGAAATTTTTGTGTTTTGAGTAGGGGTACGATTTATTCCGCCTGCTTGAGTAATTGAAGATGTTGGATGGAATATCTGTTGCTGAGGAATGTGATTAAATCTAATCCTTTTAGATGATACAGTTGTCTTGGGGTCGCGTTGTTTCGTTTCTGCGGTCGTATAACGAGAAGGATGGAATGTATACAAAAAAGTTGAGTGAATATTATCTGTAGGAGATGAAGATTCGTCTGCACGACTAAGATATTCTTGTCTACTCGAAGTAGGTGAGTTTTGAGTTCAGACATCTTCAGATTGTTCCCTGGGGCAAGGTATAAAATTGTCGATAGAATCTCTAATGTGTTGACCTTTACGGTCACTAACGATATTTTTATCATCGCGGCTGATGACTTGAAGGAGACCTTCGTTTGGAGGCTGGAGAAATTTACGTACTAAGTCTGTACGTTAAAGTCTAGTCTAACGTACAGACGGTTAGAAACATGCGAACAAAACTTGAGAACTTTGGGGACGAAAGCTTTAGGAGAAGTGAAACTTCACCTTTATGTGTCTTGACCTCCTCTTGAAAATGTATTAAGCTCTTTAAAACTGTCAAAATTCTTGTCGAGAGGTTACCAGCAGTATATAAAAAATTTATTAAAGCAATGTGCACCATAAACTCAATGTTTTCCAGCAATTGAGAATTGTCAACGGCATTACACTTATCGCTTTTTGCATATCAAGGTTTGGTTTTATTTTAGCGATCGACATGGACATATATGCATTTGTGACGCATGGAACACGCCACATTCAAATCAAATTCCTTCATTGGAATTTAGAACATTAATTGAAGCTTTGGAATGGAAAGGTACCCGTTGATTTGATCTCTGGATGATTTTCATTGTCTCATAACTTCTGCAATTTAATGACCTCAAAAAAATAATTAAAGGAAAAAGTGTTGCTCATAAGAAGAAAAATATCTCTGAACTAGCAATATTATTCAGTCTAACATTCAAAACTATAGGCAGTCACTTAAAGTTGATACTGTTTTGGTAGAATCACCCTTACACGTGTTTGCCTTTACATTTTGTTCATAATAATTGCAAAATCAAGATTTTTCGCCCATTGACCACGACTCTCTAAGCCTGTTCCTTTGATTTTATTGTTCATAATCTTTTTCTTCAGTACAAATGTTTGATTGCGAAGACATAGTGCAGCAAAGTTTCAAAAAAAGTGACAGCTCTGACAAAGCTAGGTGATCCTATCACATATAAAATATGACACATTTCCTGATAGGATAGAGAAAATAAAAATAAAATAGGAGGCAAAAAGCAAATTTGAAAACAAATTAAAGAGACTAAAATGGGGTTGCCAATAATCCAGATAGATGGCATATTCCTTGATCGTGTCACGCATATAGTTGATGACAATACCTAAACATATAAATAAAACATTAATCAAATCAACGATGAAGAAAATATCTATACTCATCATGTTAATAAATCCAGCTTAAAGGGTGAATGGAATCTGCAATCTGTAAATAAAATATTTAATTTAGTTATAAATGTAACTTAAAATAGTAAACAAACCATTTTTTGTTTGTTTGCAACATTAAATGTCAATTACAACTCAAAAGCACCAACTAATTAAAGAAAATTAATTTAATATAGAAATATTAGTTCATCTATCAGAATATAGACTTAGTAAATCTAATTAAAATCAATAAATCATTAAATTATAGAATAATTAATTAGCTTAGATTTAAACCTTTCGATCAGATTGAATTAGTAATTCACCTTTTTTGCAATAGATCTAAGTAAATTTAATTTATATTTGGAAATAATAAGAAAGGCTTCGATTAATTCTTAAAGCTTTATGATAAAAATTTGTATAGTCATCTTCACTTTATATTTGAACTGTGACCTGTTAACAAATATATTTTTTTCTGCGAATTTTTATAATTAATTTACAAGCATATTAATTAGCTGTGATTTTGTTAAATTAAAACAATATTTGAATATTATTTTATTGTTTTTTATTTAATAACGATTTTGGAAATTATACCCGGACATTCTCATCTCATCTGAATATAATAATTGAACCTCTGCTGTGAAAAAGGACGCGCAACACATTTTTGGAATAATTTGGTATTTTTGTTTGTACAATCATAAAAGGCGGCAAAATTCAACCACTACAAAAATAGTACAACTGGAATCGTCAAGATAAATTGTGGATACGCAATCAACGAGTGCAGCTGAATATTATTCAATAGTCTTCCTCAATGATTATTTATTTAGCGTATGGTTTTTTTGTAACACATTAAAAATAAAAATAAAACTGAAAATAGGTAGATTTTTCTATGAAATCTACCTAAAACAAAACATAAATACACTTTAAATGAGCTTACAATCGATTTGATTGTGCGTCTTTTAGTTAAAAAGTAAAAAGTAAAATATTTGAACAGTTGGCACTACATTTGAACATAAGATGTTTACATCGAGTGAGTCAATCCATGCTACTATATCGGGATTTGCCAAATCGATGTCTGAGATGTCGCCATTGTATCGTCGAATTGGACATAGTTGCAATGTGTTTTATGGTTTGTTGTGGAGCTCCCCAGTACATTGAGGGGACTCTGAAATGCCCCACTTGTAGAAAAAATCAGCACAACGTCCATGATTCGTTATTATTCGGTTTAGTGTAGTCCAGGTACACTGAGAGAAATCGTATTCTAATATCAAGTAGAAGCTATTCTCCAATACAGAAACCTTTAGTTGATGAATATTCGAAACTGATCTTCTAGATTATAGAATAACTGGTTGAACCTGAGAGAAGTTTCCTTAATTTTATCAATATTGCCATTTTCTAAATTAAGATTAAATTATTCAATTTCACTCAATTATGAAATATTCAATTTTAATCATTTACATTTAGTTTACGATTTTTTACGATAAATTTAATAATTTTACGCTTAAAAATAGAATTTAAATAACTCGATGATTTTGTGCAACGTTTTTCTCATTTCTAGTAAAATATTTATAATCATTTGTAGAAAAACTATTTCTTGAAAAATTATTTCTAATATAGTTTTATTCTGAGAAAAAAGCAATCAAATTTTAACTAAATTTTTTAAATTTATAGAACGAATTTTGAGTTAAATAAAACGTGACAATCTAGTTTTTCTTGTTTTATGTAGAGTATAATCAATAATAGTTTCTCATCAACAATTTATTAACATTTTTATTTCTTATACTCAAGTGAAGAATGAAGTGATCCAATTTAAACAATTTTTTTAACTTGATTAAAGAACAATTTTCGTGAATGGAGAGTTAAACGACAAAATGTATAAATAAATACACATTTTAATCAATCTTGTTCTGTTTTTACTAAACTATACCATTGCCAGGTTCATTTCGTGTTGCCATTTTAAGGAGTACACCCAAAAAAAAAATCGTGATAAAATCGACAAAATTGCAGGTAAATTCGAATAAAATGACATTGTTTTGGCTCCGACGTTTTATTTAGTTAAATCGATTGCACTGCTGCTTTCAATTCTAATGCACAACTAATTTTAACAAACACTGCATTAAAAACAAAAACTTGTTTGTCAAAAATATTAAACTGTAAGTTGTTTCAACTGTCTGTGCTGTTGATATAAGCATATAGAATTTCAAGCATATTACTGTAAAATCGAAACTAAACACGTTAAAATAAAAACAAGATCCCTTTAAATCAAAAGCGCCAACGTCGATTCGAAATACAACATAGTTATTTTTATAATGTTATACCAATGGCATTACTTTTATTACAATTGTGAACCAACATCAATTTCGAAAGTAAGTCTTTTGTTGAAATGGTGATGTACATTAAAATTAAATACCAAAAATCAATTGCAATCGTTGTCGAAACGATTTGAATTGACAAAGTTAGCTGCAATAAATTGGAGGGAAATTCGATATTTTTTTTTTCAAATAAAACACATTTTTAATTTTTTTTATTATAATATTATTTTATTATAACATTAAATTTTATTTTATGTTTTTTATAATAAAAAATGTTAAAGAAAAATTACACAATATTAAAAATAATAACTAATCCCGAAGTGCGGAAACCACAGCTGCAACATACAAGTCGTCTTTTCCAGAGAAATTATTTTACAATACAAATCTAGTACGAAACTGTTTTTAAAATTTATCAAATTAATGTCGTGTTATTTGGCAAACAAAATTGATCTGTGGCAAGATGTTGTAACATCACTTTTGACGATTCTATCGTATTTTACGCTAATCGGTATGCTGTAACCCAAAACGACTGTCGATTATCGTATTTACGACAGTCGTTTTGTGTTACAGCATACCGATTAGCGTAAAATACGATAGAATCATCAAAAGTGATGTTACAACATCTTGCCACAGAGATAAAAAAAATTAACTGTCAGATCAAATTAGCTGTTTAGAACACAAACTTCTTTGGCAAAACAAGATTGATTTATTTTTTGATCTAGATCAAGTTTTAAAAATCTAGATTTTTTGGTAGATTTTACGAATACATTGAAATATTATTTTTAATTGTCAAATTTATGTAAACGAAGAAAAACCGCCATTTTAATTTAGTATTATTATTTTGTTTAAAAATAATTTATTATTATTTTAATTATTTAAAATAATAATAAAGTTATTACAAATAAAATGATAAAACGTAAAATCTATCATTTTCAAATGTAAACATAACCAAACATATCAACTGATAGAACAAAAAGTCAAAACAATTTATTTACTACTCTACATTTTCAAAAGTAGATTGATTTATTTTATGCTGTTCGTTGGCAAGCAAATAAATCAATCTTTTTTCGATCAAGCCAAAGAACACGACATAAAATTTGGTACTGAATGATCGTTTAGAAGACTTGCCGAATCAGAAACGGTTGTTATAGAATGTTCAGTTTCTAAAGGAGAAAGTGCCACTTTATTTTGAATTATTTCTATCTCACATGACTCAGCAACTGTAGAATGTTGTCCGCTTCCCTTAGTTATTTTCACGCTCTGCGCTCTGCAACGTGTGGAACTTTTGTTTGTCGTGTGATTTTCTTTTCTTACTGATTTATATTTTGCTTTTGCAATCTGAAACAATATAAGATAAGTATGCATTAGTACAACAATGCATATTTTAATTTTATTTAATAGTTAGAATGATTTATTTAATACAATATACCGAAAAAATAAATAAATGCAATTATTATACTTTACAAAAAAGTAACAAAAAATAAAGAAATAAAAATACGATAAATTTTTGGCCACATTGCTACATATTTCAAAAAAAATGTTTAGCCTGAGAAAAAAAAATGAATGTACTTACGTTTGTAGTTCTTTACTATAATTATCACTATGGATAATTATAATTATAATATTAATTATTATTTAACAATTAAACAATTAACGAATTACAACTTCCACGCACGTTTGTAAGAAAAATTTTGCATCCAAATCCACTAAATAAAAGCTACAAACTGAATAGGTTAAAGAATACAATATCTTTCTTTTGACAGCAAATAAATTGTTTTAATTGTAAGTTTTTGTAATTCTTTTGATATAATTGCAATTACATTGACTTCAAGGCTTTACTTTAAAATAATATCAGAGATTTTGAATTAATGTTGTTGAACATTATTATAACTTATATTTGTACTACATACTACACAAGTAATGTACTCTTAAATCAATAACTTGCTTTCGTTTTTGAAATTCTTCTATTTTTGTAGAACTAACTGCAGTACTTTTGATTTAACAATTAATTCAGGAAAATATTAAACAAATATGTATTCAATTTAAGTATTTTATATCTTGATTTGAATATGCAAATCAAAAGTAAATATCGATAGTAGCATTTTAGAATTTTTGTCAGTTTAATTGCAATTTTATTAATTTTATATGTAATTTTTTATCTTGTTAAATCGATGTACCTCTGTCGATTTAAAATATTGAATTTTTTTTTGGGTGTAAAGTGTTCTATTAGTAACTTGCAAAATAACCCAAAATAATTAACAAAGTACAATTGTGTGAATAATATTTATTGAAAATTTTATTTAAAGTGAATTAGTATTGTGAAAATTGTGTCATATAATTCAGTGCTTTAAAAAATTATATATAGTGAGTATGGCAAAGTTATTTATTTTAAAAATTTATATTTTTTAAAAACTGGTAATAAACTTTTTATCACAATTAAATATAAACAAATATATAAATACATAAAATGCCACAAATGAAAAACTATAATTATAAAATTTCTAGCGAGCTACTGAGTCAGGTGGCAGTGTCCAAGTGCAAGTGTGGATCTACAATTTTAGAATCCAATGTACCCACAGATCATCATCTTTGTTTCTTCATTTTATTGTTTAGATACGATATTGGTATTTAATTCAAACAAAATAAATGTTAATATTTTTGTAAATATATTTACAGGTGATTTATTACAATCCGAGGAAAGATCATAGTAAATTTTCATTTCGAATCCTCTTCCACAAATATAGCAATTCAAGCCAATTAAAAAGCAAAGGAATATTTTTGAGCGAAAACGTGGTTTCAATCTTCAGGTAAAATATTCAACAATTTAAAAAAAAAAATTCAAATTACAACAATTTTATTTTATTTTATACAGACATTACGAGCAGGGTACAAGGAAGTACTACTAATTCGGAGTTGTTCATTCAAGGCGGCAACATTGCAGCCAATAAAACATTGTTTAGATATATTCACGAACCATTCAAAACTTTAGAAATAGAGAAGCATTCAACTTTAAAAAGAAAAGAAGTCAGTTGAACTGCATTGAAACTCTTCGCGTCGGGTTTTCCAAGCGATTAGATTATTTTACTTCTGCGAGTGAATTTAAACTATGTAGTAAGTTAAAATAATTTTCTATAACATAATTTTGGATTTAACTAGTTTAATTTTTATTAAGGTTGACAATTGCAACAAACATTATGATATGTCATCAAAACTATGAGTATGCTCAGGACGAAGTGACCAAATTTTAGAAGTCATTAATCTAAATAAATCCAAACAAAAATTTCAATATTAAAATTAAAAACAATGCGGAAAACGCAGCAGGGGAAATGTAAGCAAAATTGGCCTAATTATAATAATAACGGAAATAATAATCAATATAAAAAGTTCTAAACTGTAACAAAATATTTCAAATTAAATAATAATAATTTTCACTAAATACGTAGTTTGAAAGCTAAGCTTTCGTCGACCGTATAGTATCTAAAAACTAAATCTTAAAATTAATCAAGTTGTTTTTATTTTAATATTTAGTTTTTTAGATACCACTGTCGATGAAAACTTAGCTTTCGGAATACGTATTTAGCGAAATAAAGCTCAAATTAACAAGAATGAGGCGTATATATTTAAATTTTAATACCTTAAATATTTCGGCAATAATAATATTATTGCTTAAATATTTTCTTAAAATAAAATTTATTATAATTTTTATTAAAATAAATTATTTAATATTTATCTATATTAACTGAAATAAAAGTGAATCTGCAAATTTGAATTTATAGTTTAAAATTATGAAAAAGATGAAAATTATTTTAATGAATTCCATGTTTTATTATTTATTTTATTTTATTTTAAGATTAATGATATTTATAAAAATGAATGTATGTATTTAAACAATAATTATAACATATATTGTACATATGAATATTTTATATCTATAGAATTATTATTTTATTATTAAAAATAAATTATTAAATAATTAAAAAAATTGTCTATTTTAATTTATTTTGAGAAGAGTTGCTTTTGAAATTTGTGTATTATTCTTGAAAAAAGAATAATGGATCTCAAATAGATTTAAAATATGCAACAAAATGATTGCTTTTATTCTCAAATGCAGAAATCAAATCTACTAATTTTGTCTCAGATTATGAATAATTATACTTAAATCAACTTTATTTAAGAACGGGTTTGAGCAAATATATCTTTAAACAACTCAATGGTCAATCACTACTTCTCTAAATCATACTAAAATTATGCTCGGCTTTAGAAAAAAAATACGTTTTTTAATAAATGTATTCTTATTTTAAGAATGCTTTTGAATTCCATATGCTTAAAAAGAGAACATATATTCACAAATCTAAACTAAATTTAAAAAGACGAACAATTTTATTAATGATAAATTTATACTATGCTCGAAATGAGAAACTGCATTTACTTCAATTATATTTTAAATGCATAATATTAGAATTTCAAAAATTAACAAATTATCGACCCCCTATTCTTCATATTAGAATAGGTTGAGAAAAGTTATTCTTGGCGCACATTTAAGCAACTTTTATACATGATTTAATACCTATATGGTATAAATTGAGCAGACTTTTTTTTCAGTGTATGACGTAGCAGATTGAAACCAGGTTGGGTAGAGGTCGGGTTAGTAATAGAAAGGCCAGATGTGTTGTAATGCTTCCAGGAGGTGTACCAGACATCCAAAATATTAAAGTTAGTTACTAAAAGCTTGCTAGCAGTTTTATAAGGAGGCTTTCTTGACTTCAATCGACAACGAGTGTAGTCACCGTAATGTTCATGCAAGGGTAACGTGATGTTGTTGGTTACCTTTTTATATTCTCGCATGAGCGCATGCGAGCGTTTGAGTGCAGGTGGAGCGATATTGCTTAACACAGGGACCCAAGGTAAAGGAGTGCACCTGATAGTACCACTTATAGTACGCATCGTGGCATGCAGCTGGCAGTCAACTTTTTGAGTATGTGTGCTATTCAACCAGACGGGTGCGCCGTACTCAGCCACTGAGCAAACCATACTTTGAGCAGTTGGGCGGAGGGTAGCTGGATTAGCACACCATATCGAGCCTGCCAGTTTGTGTAAGAACTTGTTTCTCGTTTTAAGTTGTTTTGACATATTCTCTAGGTGGAGTTTAAAAGAGAGAAATCTTTCAAGAGTAATGCCCAACTGCTCAGGTACTTTGGCTGTTGAATGTATTTAATGACAATACCGTTTAATGACACTGATAGTTCGGGTTTTGCCATTTTGTTGTTTAATGGAAACAAAAACTCTCGGTTTTAATTAGAAATGATTAAAGGCCAGATATACAGAGCTATACGAATGCTGGTGTGTTCGAGCAAGTAATAGCATGCCATTATTAAGGAATATTCCTCAGCTAAGATTGATGGTGCTATCGTTGACTGAATACAGTCCGCCAGCACCCCTAAGATATCACCTTGGCTAGTGATATTTCACTATTATTGCCATTGGTTTGTGATATCTCACGTTAAATCATATAAAAATAGTATGCGGGGTTGCTACACCCGTAGATAAAAAAATTACAACTCAATAAAAACTGATCTTTCTATGCGGAAGGTAGGACACTTATCACTGACTTTCTATGTAGGTGCAAAATTTCAAACCCCATCGTGCAGTATATTTCTCTGGAAAGCACATATAGACACACAAACACTTTGTTTTATTATTGTAGATAAATATAAGTAGCAAAAAACAAAGCACACACAACAAATTTCATTTTCCAAATTAAATTTTCCAATCTTTCCATAAAATATTTTTGTTCAAACAAAATTTTAATTCACTTTTGTTGATTTGTAAAAAATGTCTCATATTTCATTAGGATTTTAATAATGTCATTGGCTTTTCATATTTTTTTTATATATCTACCATAATTCAATCTATACAATCAACAGAGAAAGCTTTTTACCTTTTTTGGATTGAATTATTCAATTATTATTTGTTGTTTTTGTTTGAATTTTATTTGAAATTTGATATGTTTTATTTATTTGTTTTATTTAAAAAATTCAGTGATATTATTTATTAATAAATTTATATTTTTATTGGAAACTCATAAATATGGAGGTTGGCGACGAAGATGAGTATAAACTGTTTATCCAAACACTCCAATGAGCTTTTTGTTTTTCTCACCAAAAACAATATTTGTATTTTAAAACAAAAATATATGCATTTGACAATAATTTTTGTTATTTGTTGAAAACAATTGGAGATCAATCACCTATCTCCAATTTTAAGGCTTAATTCCTGGTTTAAAATTAACCACATAAACTGGAATTATTATATAAAAATGTATAGACTCTAGACTCTAGACAGTTTCTTTTAGATGCCTTTATGATTAATTATAAAATATTATTTTCCGTTCGCCCATTATAAAACAATCAATATCACACCAACATGTAAGATATTATTTTTATCTTACAAATTATTATGACATAATGATGACACAAAACAATACAAATTAAATTTAAAAAAAAAATCCAATAAACAACGTTCATCAAAATTATTGACATAATATTTATTTTAAAAGTAAAATAAAAATCAATTAAATTATATTAAAAAGTCAATAGAACATTAATAAAGGTAGGGACGATAAATTGAAAATGAATTATGAGTTCCTAAGCCATGAGAAGAAAAAATAATCCATTAATAATAATTCGCGAATGATTGATTTCTATTTTAGGTTTTTCCAATCAATTTTTCTATTGTAAAATTTTTATGGATCGAAATCATTTTTATTTTACACATTTTTGTCTAATGATTTTGTACATTAAAGTGAAACATAGCTTCTGGTATTTTGACAAATTTTTGATATCTTTATTCTAACTTTCTAATCATAAAACTATAAATTTGCTTAATTTTATACTTTGATGTCATTATTTACATATCAAAATAGAAAATTTTAGAAGAATTGTTCAAAGAGGTTATAACAACAATATATCAATTCTTAATTGTAGTTTCAGGAATCATATTTATTCAATAGATTAAGCCTTAGGCTTCAAGTTTTTAATTAAATTAACCATAAACTGCAATATTATTGTTGCTTTTTCATTTATTACAGTTTATCTCAATTCCCAATTCACATGGAAAGGACGGAATAGGCGTAGTGGTCTGGCGTTTCCCAATTTTCATATTTAATCATTTAAACTTGAGTTGTTCACTGATATTTGGCTTCTTCACTACCGTAGTGGTCTCGCTTGATATAATCACGATGTAATGCCACAACTACAAAAGTTTGAAAATTCGCTGAAATATTTAATATTTATTTTAATTTATAATATATCATAATTATTTGTATGAAATATGACTTTTTATTGTAATTTAAGACCCTGGAATTTTTAGTTAGTAAATTTTTAAAAGTATTTTTCTCGTCAGCAACACAAAATGCCGTAAGCACAAACATCAGGTTTTATTAAGAATTCAACACAGTTATTGTTGATAGAGTTACGGTTGAATGTAGAAATTTCCAGTATGAACTCAGCGTCTAAAATAATACACAAAATATTTCTACTTAATAAGACTTAAAACTTTATTCACAATTAAATTTGAAAATAACTTTTATTTGCACGATTTTATATGCACGGTACAGTGTTTCGTTTACAATTAAAAATTATAGTGTCTAAAAATACCTGCTTAAATACTAAACTCCGTACAACCTAGAAAAATCGATCGTTATAAATATCTTTAATCCGGAACGTTCCTTAACAAAATAATAAATAATGTTTATTTGTCATCTAACTGTAAAAAACTGTTTGTATATAAAACAAAAAAAAATATTTTTGATCTTTCCAAGAAAACAACAACAATTGTATGCGTTTATAATCCTTGGTCATGACGATGATTACGAATTTGACTGCGAAATTTTGTACAGGTTTCCTACACATGTTGAACGAAATAGAATTTTATATTGCGTTATGATTTTGTTATAACCGTAGCAGTATTTTGTGAAAAATTTTTTATTTCTCCAAAATTAGGAACACACAGTCACTTTAATTTTGAATTTAATCGTTCAGCAGCTGGGATGACTCTGACAGGAATGATAAGGGATAAAATTAATATTTAATGTGCTTCTTGAAAACTAGCATTTATATCAGTATATTGTATGATAACTAGCTCACCAACTCGAAAACCCCTGTTTAAATTTGTAACGACGGACTTATTTCGAGTTTTACTTTAAAGCAAGAATATTAATATCTAAATAAATTCTCTAACTGATTTAATATTTCATTTCGGTTCATTATCTTAAACTAAACCATGTCAACAAACATCAAAACATTTATGTGTGCTACAGGTCAATTAACCAATCTTAAACATTTTCTCAGCTAATTGCTATGTTGCGTCACACAAACAGTAAAACATTTCTGTATACATAAATAATAAAAATTTGGTTATGTATAGCGTCATATTATATGTTGTTAAAATTTGTAAAAAGTAGAATGGTCGTCTGTAAAGGGGAATATTTCCTCGTTTGACTTGAATTAATAACGACACAATTTTTTTAAAATAAAATAATTTCAAATCCGACCTTACTGTTTAACGAAGAAAAGAGAAGAACAATTTCTGAATGAAGAAAAGAATGAGAAAAGAATGATATCTGCTATCATGTCAAAAAACAAAATTCAATTGATAATTAACTTTTGACATTTTCAATGGAATTTTTCTTCTCATATCTTTCATTTTTGAAAATTTATATATTGAAATTTTTTTAAATATTTTAAGTGCATAGTTTTATACTACTTTATACTACAGTTGTGGATTGTTCATATTAATATTTTTAAAGGATATTTAAGAATAAAAGATTTAAGAATAAAAATCGTGCTTGTCGTGGTAGTTTGATTATAATAGGTTTACCATCTTTGAGTGTAATAATGGTAATTTTTACTACCTAGTAATTAATTTATGGAGCTGGCTGGAGAAAGAATTGGTATGTGGCAAGCGAAAAAGATGGAAGAAATTAGTGTTTAGAAAAGGGAATATTGTTGAGTATCGACTGGAAAGGAATTGTAGTTGTAAGCTCTATTTTTATTATATTTCTTATTGTTTAATAATATCTGTATAATGGACTTCAAATTTTAAACTATGAATTCTTTTTGTTTTATTATGTAAAATAATTTTTTTTCATTAGGGATTTCAAAGACGGGACGGTGGCAGTTCCGTACGACAAATAGTTTTTCCTGTAAAATATTGTTGAACAAATTCCCGGTGCGGTACAACAAATTTGGCGCTGAAACAGAAACCAACGGTTTAAACCTGTTTTTTTTAAATTGATTTCTTGTAGAAAGTATTAATTATTATCTTGAATTTTTGGACATGATTTTTTTTAATAAAATCTGACTCGCTGGTCGTTGCGGACCAGGGTATGGAACAGTCAGCTCGATTTCCTGACCCGGTAACGTCCGGGAAGCTCATTTTGATGGGTCCAACCCTCATTTTGATGAGGAAGTGTTCGCGAAAGCTTCTGTCAGTGGCGGCATAGCTCAACCCCTACTCTTAGAGAATTATTTCTCGATACAGATATTTAATTAAAAATGAATTTGTTGGTATGTTTGAGGTAAATTTTCTTTAAATGGTAGGCCTAAGAAGCCATCTATGGGGCTCACGCCTTCCTTAACAAGTACAGATGGTCATAGATCGCCTATGTTTCTTTACGGATACGCAATCCACCGACCGATTGGTTCTCCACTTCACTTCGGAGGAGTTTTTGATAGAGCAGAGTGGTCACTTTTGTGATAACACCTACCTAGTGTCATTCTTCGACACCAAAGGCTTTTTTAATGAGGCGAAATGTGGGGGGCTCAAATTTATTTTTTGGTTTCATATTCAATGAATTTTTCCTACCTTTCTTTAAATTGTAATAGTAAACTATGACCATGGCAGCTTAGAAACTTAGATTCTGGCGCTTGGGAGCGCTCTCTACTTAGCATTAGTTTTTAGTTGATAATTTTGTTTTAGGTAGAGAAACCCTATCTGAGTCGATAGAATTTAGACGTTAAGGACCACATCGTGACTGGTATTGGTTTTCTCTTTTAAGGCGGGAAGAATTGTTCTCTAGAATTTTCTTGTTAGAGGCCAATCCAGTCAGGTCTTACACGTCCTTGCCGGAAGGAGCTCGTGAGCGCGGGATTTTTGCTCAATTAACAATGATCGTTAGTATAATAATAATTTTCATTCTGTCATCAGTTCGGTCTTGAAAATCTTTTGCTCTTATATAAATTGATAATTAAACTTTTTATTAAACAGATAAACTTTTTTATTAATTAATAAACTTTTCTTATAATAAATTAATAAAAAAATTTCTATATATTAATTAAATATTTTTACAAATCAAAAATAAAAACTAATATTTTTACAAACAAATAAAATAAATAATTTTAGGTAAAAATTGTAGATTGTTGTAAATACTGACTACCATGTATTTGGTTTTCTCTCCATCTCTTTCTTTTTTCTCGCTGTTTGTTCGATAAAATGGCCATCCATTCTTTGGTCTGGAGGACACTGAATTGACGGTCGAGTGTTTACTAAGATTGAATTGGATTTAATAAAAACTGCAAGTATAATGATTGCTAGAGAAGTTAGACGCCTACGACATCCTGTTGGAATTACATTTTTAAGGGGCTTCATCTAACGAGTAAGTCACTATATAGAAAAAGCGTGCATATTAGGTGGACGTGAATATTTGCAGGAGGGACGCGGATTTACGTGTGTTCGATTGCAACCAGCATGGAGAATTTTGGAGTATCTGCTGCACCGCACCACCAACAGAACGTCCAAAGGAAGAAAAGTACTCAATTCCCATTACAGTCAATTCCCTATGCATCCCTGATGGAGGCACCACGTGAGTTAGAACAACCGTGGCAAAGACAAACGCCATTAAGACTGCCACAACATCAACAGCTGAGTTCAAGGACGGAGGTTTTCACACTTCTGAATTTGGATCTAACTCCAAGACTGGAGGATTTTTTTAATAACCCACCATTGGCCCCATCACCTTACATCCAATATTTGAATGTACATTATAACGCTGCATCGGCATCTCCGTTCGAGTGATTTTTACCGAGATTTACCGAGAAGACAGTAGAAACAATTTGAGTCGTAATGACTCAAATTGGGTAGCTTCACTAGTATCAGTTATTCACTGCATGAGTTCATACATCGAGTGGAAGCGCCTGCCAGGAGGAAACCTTTAGTCAATAGTTCCTCGTTCCGCTCAAGGTGACTACAGATCGCTACTATTTAAAAATGACTTATGAAAAGGGGATTATGAATACCTTGTGAAGATTGGGGCGTTGTGGCCGTCGGTTGGTTCGTCCTTTCTCTGAAACGAAGATGATCGAGATTCTCAGGGAAGGTCTGAGTGGGGATCTTAAAGATTCTAGCCTTGTGGTTAACATCGCATCCTTAGTTGGGCCTCGGACTTTGTGTCAAACGTCAAAAAGACTGTGGTCTGCACCAACACCATCTACGACATCAGGTGGTCTACGAATTAGTGAACTGCATCAAAGGTGATTATTTTGCAAATGAACCAAAGTTCTCTGCATCATAATGGTAAAGTGTTTGACTCAATAAATTCAATACAGTTCAAGTTTCTTCAGACGATTGGACAGGGACAGGAATGAAAATTGGCTGGTATTCATAAAACAGCTCCATAATACATTGCCTATATAACGGTGATTTAAAAACCAAAGGACGATTCCTTACTAAGACCCCCTTCGTAAATACTTCATCAACAATAAGATCCGTAGTACAAAACACAATCAGATAACGACCACACATCGCTTCGTTTGATTACCATTGCCATCAAAACGTTCAACATAATAAATAGCAAGAAAATGGTTGACAAAGAACACAAAATGGTTAGACTGATTATATTGAATCCAGAAAAATTTCAACAAAACGCCTATGGAAAGAAAACGCATCGTGTAGTGTGTCAAAAGCTTATCCAATTCTTGAATTATAATTTTAAATTCACAATTAAGGTTTTTGTCTCCAACCCTACAATACAAGTGGATGTATCGCCATCAACACTCATAGAAAAATCCAACCAACAATCGGCAACAGGTTCTACATATTTTATAATAAAGCCAGTTGAAAATGTTTTTGCGTAGAACTTTCTGTAAATTTGTTTGTATCTTGATATACAAAAAGAACATTTAAATGTAAATTTATGCATAAGGGTACAGTATGCTTTCAATTACGTCCAGTTTTAAGATATCATTGGAGGGGTAAAATGCTACAGAAGACGGAAAGTAACAGATATACTGGATAGTTCTTTAATGATTGTTTAAGCATCTAGACACTATTTCCAACGGAGAGCGCTTCCGCCGCAGGTTTGGTTAGTAATGGTTGAAGATACCCCAAAAAGTTTAGCGATTCTGGCTTTAACGCTGTATGTTATGCCGACCACTTATCTGTAGTCATGGTGGTTAATTTCAGTCTCTTGACCTTAACTATTTCAACTATCTCTTAATCTTACATCAAACTGCAGTGCTTTATAAAGCCAACTATCTTCTCAGACAATGTTAACCAAGATACACAGACTTGTTTGCCTCATTGCATCATCTGATTTTAGACGGCAGCTAAGAACCTCTTGTAACTACCACATTTCATACTGTATAATACAACCAACGGCTATCTACAGACAATTTACTGTCGAGATATACTATGGATAGTAGTGAGAACTACTTACCCTCACCACCATGCCAAAAAAACACCGTACGGTATACGGGCGGCCCTAGAACCAACCAAAATAATTTTGATGCCTGTGGAATCATAGAATAAAACTAACGGCAGTGCTGATAGATATGCAGGGTCCTAAAAAAGGGCCCAATACGCCATTCATTGGTTTAGAACCGTGCTTGTTTATAATTGACCAAAAGATCGCGTTATCAAAAGTTCAACATGGCAACCAAACAGGTGAGTATGAAAAAAGTGGGCAAATTTACTCCAGTCTAAAAATTTTCTAGCCAACTAACCTGTTTATCGTCTAGAGTAATAACACCGAATTAAGCACAATGGATCTTCAGCTCTCAGTATTACTCGAACTAGCTCGATTTCTATAAACCAAAACATTGTTGCATAGCTACGATTAGTAAAATTTACAAACATTAAGATCAACCCTCACCATAATAAATTGCAGCCCCCTTGCAAATAATCCTAGTAAATTTAACATTTTAGACTATTACATGTTACAAATTATGAAGATAAATCTTAAGTTCATCATCGATTTCTTTTGCTGTTAATGTTTTTCAGTGATTCAATGCAAATCACAAGGTCTAAGGAAGACCGAATGGTAGTTAAATCAGCCAACATGTGTGTTAACTATATTTATTGTTTTAATTGACCAAGTTAAACCTTACTCACCTGTTCTCGATATCACGAAAACCACAATCAAATTCATAAAACAAAATTCATATTATAATTTTTAAAAATTGAAATTTTTAATAAAAAACATCGACAATATTTTACAATCAACTTTTTGTAACATTTTCATTTGAAAATAAAAATTAAATCAAAATAATTTAAAATAAAATATAATTATAATATATTGATAATATTTATTGTTGTTTAATTGATAACTTTGAACGAAATAAAATTTAGTTTAACTATTTCTTTTACCAGTGTTTATTAAAACTAAAAACAATTTATAATAATCTATTTTATAAATATTTTATTTATTAATTTCATTTTTTGTTTAATCTCATTTGCTTTTTATTTTTTAAATTTTTTTTTATAATTAATTTATACAGAAATATTTACAAATAATATAACGATAGGATAAATATTACATGATAAATTTAATTTGATTAATCATAAATAATTTTTAATAAAAAATAAAACAAAAATTTTGATTAATTTATTTTAATAATACAAATTTAAAGAAATCTAGAATTAAAATTTAGTTTTTATTAATTCTAAAAATTGGTCAAAAAATTTATTAAAATATTAATTTATTTAAGCTAAATAATTATTTCACATTTTTTTTTTATAAATTATTAGCACCACATTTATAATAATAATAAAATTAAAATAAATAATAACTTCTTCGGAATGATTTTATATGGAAAACATTTCTTTGGTTGGGGAGGAGTAAAGAAGTACGTGTTACGCTTTATGACTTTTCAAATGACTTAACAATAATTTTGAATCATAATCTCAACATTTTGATGGAAATAAAAAAAAGTTATAAAATTATCCTATCTAAATTCAATATTGGAATTAAATCAAAAAAAAAATTGCACATTTAGATTATACAATAATAATTTCAATATTAATCTTAAATCAATTTAAATAATTATTATAATTATTTTGTATTATTGATACCGTTATGGTAAACAAAAAATTTAAATTGTTTTTATTTTTTGTTGGTTTTTTCTAATTTTAAAATTTACAATTATTATGAAGGTTGTGATTTTTTATTTTAATTTTTGGTAATAATTTTATTATCACTTGTTTTAATTCTTATCTTAATATACTAATATTGTTTTAGAAATTATAAATAATTTTACATTATTCTATTTTTATTATTTTGACTTCTTGTTTGTCTTTGGTGTAGAGTGAAAAATAATTTAACTAATTTTTTTTATTTACAGTTTATAACAAAATAATTAATTATTTAATCTTATTAAAATACATAAAAATCTTAAAATAAAATAAAAAAAATTAAATTAATAATCACAATTATATAGTTTTTCGGCTTTGGTTTTGCGTTTTTGTTACTGTTATCGTAAAACATAGATGTAAAACTTATTATGCTGATAAATAAAATATGTTTCAGTTAAGCATCGGTTTTAGTACGGTGTGTTGTGATTCTTTATGTCGTCTTAAATCAACTTTACGTTGAAATGCTTTTTGACATAACTCACATGAAAATGGTTTATATCCTGTATGTTTCCGTGAATGTGTTATTAAATTTGAACTTTGACTAAATGCTTTTCCACAAACTGTACATTTATGAGGTTTTTCACCTAAAATTGAAAAAAAGAAAACATTTTTAATAACTTATTCAATAATATTACGTAAAGAATGTAAAATAACGGTAGAGAATTAAAGAAATTCATATTAATGCCTTGTTTTGGCACATAACTTATTTACAAATAAATCAGATACCGAAAATTTTAAGTTTAAGATTTTTCCCTTATATATCGATTCACATCCACTCCACCATTTTGCATTTATATTTCGAATCGTTTTCTCTAAGGTTTTTAGAAACAAATTTCTCCTCCAAATCCATTTATTATTTATATTTATCTTCATCTTGAGTATATTTATCCTCGTCCAGACATGAAAAAGGTAGAACTAACTCCCAAGGTATTGATAATGAAATGTCATGAAAACAACATTTCATAAGAAATCCAACAAATTAAACAAATGTGAGTAAAAGGAATGGATGGTAGTAACGGTATATAATCTTTAGGTATAATTCTGTTTATGTGATATAACTGAGATTACTTTCAAAATACGTGATTTGAATTTATTAATAAAAATATGTTTTGAATATAAAAATGAATTTTATGAGTTTTTTTCGCTCAATAATAAGGATATGAGAGACGGTTACGATATTGAACAAAATAGCTACGAAAAATCATAACATAAATTTAAGAACACGTTTGTAGTGATTTCTCGCTTTAAGTACTTATGAGCGTAATGACCATATTACAACATAAAGATAGTTAAGTATCTAAATTAAAAATTATTATTTCCTAATAATTAGATCTATGTTTCTAGATTTTAATTTGTATTTCTCTGTCAGTTAGAGGGTTACTGCTCTTGTTTATAGCAAACTTTTTACTCTAAATTCATATCTCATGAATAACTTATAACTCATAAAATACTACAATACCTTATAAATCAGCTTCACAAGGCTCGTCGCTTGCGACATGTGCAGAGCGTTAGCCTGGTTGGGGTTATTTAAACAGCCCAGCCCCAAACGAAGTCGTTTGGATACCAAGCAGCTTCTAAGTGTAATTAAACTTTCAAAGTCATAATTGCTTTGGTTGATCGACCGTCTTTGACCAATAACCGTTATGCTTGTTAGATCAAAAATGAATAAACTTAAAAATTACCAAAATAAAAAGAGAACAAACAAGAACACAAAGCGGGACGTCTCGTGACGGGTGGAGAAGGCACAAGCAGTAGAAGTTGGAACGGGACTCTTCGTCAAGCCAATAATGAGAATGTACTAGCAACAAAAAGACTGCGAGACGGGAATAGCACAGCTCCGGTGATGATCATCATGCTATAACACAGGGTAAGAAAACGAAAGCATAAAGGCACATCTTTACCACCTATGTTCTATAGGCCAGACAGTCGACAGATCGACCCACTAAAGCGGTGATTTAGGGGAACTGGTACGAGATGGTACTTGAGGTACTGGCGGAGAAATCATCTCCCGAGGACTAAAGGAAAAGGCTCTGAATATGCAGTGTCTAAATATGCAGTGCAGTTAAAGCGATCCAGGTTGTTATTCTGGCTCAGAATTACCTCCAGATAATGCTGAGTACGGATGAGCTGAAGCTAGCGAGAAAAGCACTGGTGCACTAACCAGTGACCGCATTTACAGGGCTAGTTTAAGGCTATTGACTTCAAACTTATATTCGTAAAATGGCTCGTGACAGTTCGACAAAGAGAGATTATATCCTGATGGCGACGTTGGTAGAAAAATGGGAAAAGAGAGGTTTGGGAATCTTGAGGGACGTATCTCAGATATCACCACTGCCAAAGGAGGCAGCAAATAGCTACGGGACGGGTTGAGGGTGCAGTTGTGTATAGATAAAGAGCATATAAGATCCAATTTGACAGTGTCAGATGAAGGCAGCAAGAAGGTTGCACCTGAGCCAAGGAAATATTCACCACAACATATCAGTGTCAAGCCAGAATATTACTAGATACAGATAGAAGTTACGCTGGCACAAGAAGTGTGGTTCATAAAACAGAGGCCTAGCAAACCACGAAGAGAAGGGAGTACGTGATGTAAATACAAACTCTCCTAGAATATACATTATGATTGGGAAACATATATAAATTATTTTTGATTTTCACATTTTCTTACCAGGAACTAGGTTACCAAAACAACTATCACACTCGGATTATTTAAAGGCGAACTAATGGTGGCATCGGCCTACTTTTCAAGACGGCATAAATATACCACCGGTAGAGGTACAGGAAACTGACTGGTTAATTTTGAATTGGGTAACACTAATTCTTTATTAACAACAAGAAATTTTCACCTTAAAAAGTTAGTTCCTAAAATATAGTATTGGAGTGAAGAACTATTGAAATAAAATAAAATCGAAAATTATAAATATAGTGTGTTTAATTCGAATAAACTAAAAGAAATTAATTTATGGTCCTTCGATACGGATGTAGCGTCAAAAAATAGACAATATAGTTATATAGATTAAATTTAATGAAAAAAAATAGTAGTGTTAAAAAATTGAAATCGTATTTCAGTGTGGCGTCATGAAAAATAGATACAACAAATTTTATAGCAACACCACATTTTAGTACATTATCGACTGCAGATTAGTTATTAGTACACAAGAACAAGTCGATATGGCAGTAGAAGTTTGTTGAAAGAAATTTGACAGTAGAATAAAAATGGCTGAAATTAAAAAATTAAACACAAAACGAAAAAATATTAAGTCGCAATTTACAAATCACTCTAAATTTGTAAATGAAAACGATATAAATAACGAAAAGTCGTTTTTAGAATTCAAGCTGCGAATTTTAAAATTTGACGAACTATATGTAGAATTCAAAAAAAATAACGATGAAATAGCAGAATGGCTTATTGATACAGAGGAATCCGACGATTTTGATAAAGAAATGTCGGAATATCATGACAAATATTTTAAAATTAAATCAGAATATAATAATAAAGTTGAAACATATGGAAAAACTAAAGGAATTGGAGATAAAACGGATTTAGTAGGCAATACAACAAATATAAAATTGCCCGTAATCAAATTACCAGAATTCAATGGTAATTTGGAAAATTGGATTAAATTTCGCGATACCTTTACATCCATAATAATAAAAAATGACAATATTCCGAACATCCAGAAGTTTTATTACTTAACAAACCATATAACTGGAGAGGCCAAATCTGTTATTGAAAAAATTGAAGTTTCTGATGAAGGCTTTCAATTAGCATGGGACATCCTAATAGACAGATTTGATAACAAAAGAGCAATTATTGAGAAACTTTTATCGCAATTATTTAATTTAAAAACAGTTTATAAAGAAAATTCATACGAGTTAAGGCAATTAGCTGATAATTGCTCAATTTATTTAAAAGTGCTAGAAAAAATGGGTCAACAAATAGATTCGTGGGACATGATAATTATCCACATAATTAAACCAAAACTAGACAACGATTCAAAAAAATTGTGGGAAGCTGAATTAGAATACAAAGAATTGCCAACATGGGACAAAATGTACAAATTTCTACAAAAACGTGCGAGAGTATTAGAAGCATTAGAAAATAGTCAATCATCAAGTACTTTAATAAAGTTTACAAAACCAAATAATAATTATAATAACAAGTGTTCAAAAACAGTGTTAGCGTCAGTAAATACAAATTATGACAGTGTGAAATGTGTACTGTGTAGTGGTAATCATCAAATTTATAATTGTCAAACATTTATGAAATTAAATCCATATGAAAGGTATGTAAAGGTAAAATGTTTGAATTTGTGCTTAAATTGTTTAAGACCACATCATAGTGTAAAAATGTGTAGAGATTTAAATCGGTGCAAATGTAAACGCAAACACAACTCATTATTACATATGGAAGAAAATGAATATAAAAAACATTTTGAAATGAATAACAATAAAAATATGAAAAGCAATAGTGAGGAAATAGACAAAATAGAAAGCAAGTCAGAAAGTTCTTGACATCAGGCTACGCTGTCTTGTAGCAATTTTGTAAATAGCGATTTAAATAAACAAATTATTCTATCAACTGCTATAATTTTAATAGTAGATTGTTATGGAAAATCCCACCCAGTTAGAGCAATATTAGATTCAGCGTCGCAATCAAATTTTATATCACAATTTGTTGCAAATAAATTAGGCGTTTGTAAAAAAGCGGTTGATTCATTTTGTATTAGTGGATTGAATAATAGTCAAACCAATATTCAACAAAAAATAACAACTAGGATAAAATCAAGATTTGAAAATTATACTGAAGAATTAGAATTTAGATTGTACCTGATATAATAAAAAATTTCATACCAAACAGAGGCTTCGATATAACGCGTTGGTGTATTCCTATAAATTTAGAATTAGCAGATGAAACATTTAATTTACCTGGTAGAATAGATATTTTATTAGGAGCAGAAATATTTTTTAAAATTTTATTAAACAATCGCATGAAATTAAAAACTAATTTACCAATTTTACAAGAAACTAGATTAGGGTGGATAGTTAGTGGTAAATTACAGGAAACCAATAATAGTTTATTTTTAACATCACCACAGATGCAAATTGATAATGAATGTAGTTTAAACAAGCAAATAGTAAAATTTTGGGAAATAGAACTTATAGATTGCTTGATTGTACTGAAAATGTTCACAACGAGACATGGAGTAGCATAGAAATAAACCAGAGTGGTGAGTTTCTGTTAGAATACCTAATAAAATAAAACCAAGGCGTGTTTAACGTTGAGAATGCAAACACCACTATTATCAAAAGGGCAACACAGGAGATGTTGGTCCTAACTATAGACAACATCGCTGTATGTGACAGTTTATAAAGAACCGAAGAGTTTTAAATGAACTTCCCCTTGTTATTAGATCGTGGAATTATTCTGATTGAACTGGACAGTATGAAAGAAGAATTACCTTCAATTCGGCGCCATGGAACACTAGAAACACTAGAGAGGCAGTTACACATCATACCACACTTGAACAAGGTGTGGTGGAGCTAAATCTGGCAATCACTAAGACGTTTGAAACCAACAGCACAAGAACGCATGTAAACCAGTAAAAGGACACATTTTGGTGGAACAGGAAGTTTTTAATATTAAAAACATAAGTACAGAGACTCTTCAACTGAGCAAAATAAGCAAAAAACCGGAAAGGCTATACTAGAGGGAGAGAGCTGTTCTCCTGTTAGAAACACTTTCCATGCAGAAGTGCTACACATGCGAATAATAAAAGGAAATGTACACCTAAAACCAAACATGGGGAAGTTGAGAGTGGCTTCCCCACGTTTTAAGAAGCACCGTTTTAAGTGTGTTTTAGCCATACAAACCATTAGGAATGCACAAAATAGTCCCAGCTCTAATGCTGAGAAGACAGAAGTTACTGTTCATTCAAAAATTAATGTGTCCGGACAACTTTCTTCTGCATAAATCAACGCGATCAATACAACTTATCGTCTTTTTATTCATATTTTTCTCAACCCTGTTTGCAATGATTTTGTTTTAATAGATTGCTGTCTCTCTTTGATATGTTGTTGATTCATATTGTTTTTGTTATATGTACATGGACATTTTGTATTTAAAAAAACAGTTCGTGAAAATACTAAGACACATAAAGAGCTTAAAAAATATGATATATATTTTTTTGTACTCAAACAAGCGTTGGGAAAATTCATTTAATTACTTTAAATTAAATTTTATTCAAATATTTTTTGTGTTAATTAGTAAAATTGAAGGTACAATTTTTAGTTTTATTAGTCAAAATTTGTACATAAAATTTATTAGTACAATTTTTAGTGCAATTTAATAGTCCAAAGTCTTAGTTTAATCAGTAGAAAAAATTATTATTTGTTTGGTGGTGTAGTCCAACTGAAGAAAAACATGTAATTATGAAAAAAATTATTTGTTTCAATTAGTCAGTCGATCGGAATAAAATCAATTGCTAGTTTTTGGATTGATTTGACTAATTTTATGCAACAATCGTCCGGACCAGAGGCGCAATTTTTGTGATAATTAGATGTATTCGTTAGTTAATATGATTGGCTGAATCAATGTGGGCGTACATTTACATGTGGTGATTTGGGTTTCTTCGGCCGTTGGGGTCGTCAGAGTCTCTGCATTTTGTTTTTGCTTCTTTAATTCCGTTTAAACAGTATCATTTGCGTACATGTTTGATTATTTATATTGAGCTGGGGGAAATCATTTCTCGGACACATATGACTGAAGCTTGCTGGATCAGAACCTTGCTAGGCACGCAGTTCTCTGATTGAGCCCTGTTAGTGGCATTACTTGCAGGTCCAGTGTTTATTACGCTTTACGGGAATTTCCAAAAGGAGTTTTACACTTCGAGTATATTCCAGAACAATGAAGAACGACAACATTTGAAAAGACAGTTTAACATCATTTTTTTTAAATACGATACAGAACGGGCAGATCAACGAAAACCGTACAGTTTAAGTTTACTAGAGAACTAAGAGATTGAAGTTTTTAGACACTGAAGGAGGCAACATCTCACATGGAGCGGTCCATAAGACTCTAATTGAGATAAATCTTGATTTCACCACAACTGACTGGATGTGTTAGGTATTGATAACTATAGCAAAAACTTAATCTGGTAAATGTAAAATCAGCCTTGGAACTACAAGTGGCTGTCTACATGGAAGGGTCTTACAACCTCTCTATCTTAGGTAACCAGGGCATCAAATGTATTGCGTACGCAGATAGCTGTTTAATTTACACACGAGACTTAATATCTAAGATTAGTTCTATATAGCAAACTCCTGTAGAGCTAGAGCAACTACATTAGAGCAGTGGCGAGTAAAGTTAAGAACTGTTAAGGTATGTAAAGACTTGGTATGTAGTAGTATGTTTACTAGTGTAGCCCAGCGATATTAAGATAAATGTATACTATAGTAAAGAAACCTGCTATCACGGATGGAGCGGTTGTATGGAACAGAAGCGTTTAGATCAACTCTGGGAAGACGGACTTAGAAAAATGCAAAGACTGATTTGTTATTTACATAATATGAGCAATGAGAACATGAGAATGGTAAATCTGCTGGGACTGGTTTCATTCCACTTGCAGATTAAGAGCATGGACAGGGAATCCATACTAAGATTTAACATGAAACGTATGGGAGAAGATCATCGAGCCTAAACATCGAAAGAGACCTTCAAGAGAGAATCCCCTGCCTACGTTTCCATATGATGTAATAATAAGACAGCTTTAACTCAACAGAAAATATACATTGAGCTAGGTTGACCAATAAAGCAGAGTGGAACAGTTAGCCCACTACCTACCATTTGGATAATTATGTAAACCAATGGTACGTGATTGAACACATTTAGCAATGAACACCATGTCCAGCAAGAGGGCCACTATCTTGTCTAAACTTGTCATCTGGTAATAAACGCATATGTACATTATCACATCCAATATAATTGAAAACTTTGTAAGCTTGGTAAGGGTAACAATGTGACAGTTTACTGGATACCTGATCATGTGGGTTTTCTAGACAATGAAAAAGCCGATAAATTAGCAGGGAATTGTGCAACAACAACTTTTGTGGATTAGGAACTAAAGCCATTTACAAAAATATGGGGAGAAAATTATGTCGGAATGGTAAAAAGCCTGGAATAATATGCCACAGGCAATAATTATGAATTTATCTAATTTGCTTATATCTTAAATTTCTAATATATACATTATCTAAATCAATTTTCTATAAAATTATGCTATTCTTCAATACAACACAACATTAAGTTGAAATTATATCAAAACACATATAAAAGGTCACAAAAGTTACCAGTTCAAGCATTTCCAACATCCCAACCTTTTCACTCTATAGTTCAAAACTATAAATCATTTTTAATTTTCTTAATAAATTCTCGACACTCCAATCAAAACAAAAAGGATTAAAAAACTAATATTAAAATTAATTCTTTTGACATTTATAAATACACAAAAAATGTATAAATTACAAAAAATCAAAATTGAAAAATTTTCTATTTATTTTCTAATAATTATATTAATCCATTAAATTATGTCTAATTCCATCAAAAAATAAAATAAAAAAAAACATAGCCAAAATTTGTGTCTAGAATGTTTATTTTTTGGGAAATTTAATCTGATTTATTACTTGATTTAATTAAATTAAAAAGGAGTTTTAATATTACCACACCCACTGTTTAATATACAAATATTTAAAGTTTTACCAGTAAAAATTAATAGACGAATATTTGTTGTTGATTATGAAATGACGGATATATAAACCTTAAAACGTTTTATATAGGAAATACGAATAGACCAACAAAAATATTCACCCTAAATTTATGACACCTAGTTTTGTTAATTTTCCTTGGATTGAGACAACGATGACATAAAATCGTTTAATCATTTTCATTGAATTTTATCAGAATTTTTAGATTTTAATAAAAATTCAAATGACTTTTACGAGGATTAGACTCGATTATTGAAATTGTTTTCGATGGATGAGTGTAGTTATACCTTTATTGTTTTTTTTTGTTTTCTTTATTATATATTTGAAGAGGATTATATTTATTTTTATAATTTTATTGTCATTAATAGAGGAAGTTATGGATAGCATAGCCCTCTAAGCTAAATTACTATTCAATGGAATATTTATCTGTTTTGTATGTGGTGTCACTTCTAAAGTGTGAGAATATTTTAGGGAGTATGGATGGTGTTTGAATTTAGAATGTTTGAATTGATTTGTAGAGAGATTCTGTTGAAAACAAGCAGGAAATGTAACGTAACTTTTGGAGCTCCTAATTTTCTTTAAAATATGAAAAACGTCTGCCTTTTATTGCTACAGAGTAGTCTGACTTCTTGGAAATTCAGAATCAAAACTTAGAATGGTATTAACTCTTGAAAGCTATCGCAAGCTTGGTTTTTCTGGGAACTGTTGAAGGAATATTTTTGTTGAGGATTATTTGCAGTTACTGATGTTTTGTTTAAATTAAAATCTTGTGACCGAACCAGAAGGTGGCAACTTGGTGAAAAATATGTAAATGAGAAGCAAGAATGAATTCAGAGTGCAATTTGGACCAGCTATGTAATCCGAATAAAAGAGTGTTGAAAAATGTCAGATAAGACTACAATCAAAAGGCGATGAAAAATTTACAGTTCAGGAAAAGAAGATTAAAATTAGGACAATCTACATCGAATTTATGATCTGAAACAAAAATTTGACAATTTCGAGAGATAACTTAAAAATTTTAAAGTTCACAAACTTACTTTACAAACGATTTGAGACCACGTCTTTTTAGTTGTTTTTGTTCTGCTTCAAAATAGAAGCGGATGAAAACAGTTGCAGAAAATCGTTTCAAGAATGACGATAGTCGACTGAAACTCTACTAGCTGTTGCACAAAATAATACAAGAAACTTTGCGCAAGTATTGGACACGATAGGGAGAAGGTAGGCCAACGACAATGCAAAGAGGTGGGCACTTAGTTGATTATACCCCGTTGCCTGCAACGGACTGGTAAAAATAGTAGAAGTATTCGTCAGCGGTGGAGCCTGTTGACCACCTAGCACACACAAGCACACCCGGCTACTTTATGTAACAAAGGAAGATTGTGGCATTAACAGATGGCATCGAAGGACTGAAAAATCAGAATAAGAGTAATGGTAAAAAAAGGGGACTTATCATGAATAATTACCAAAAGCGACTTTCCATGAAACAATTGGCGACGGTAGAAGCAACATCAGAATAAGGTCGTCATTGGCTGAACATAGAGGATTTAATGAAAAAGGCGAGCAGCTGTAAGGTTCACGAGCTGCTGCTGGAACCTAATGTGTTGAATATGTGAAAAATCAGTCTATATCTCACCAGACATATGGAACAAGAAGCATGACCGATCTTTGTCCACTGTTCAACGAAAACCCATTGAAGTTCATACCAAAATATAGTGAACAGAATCTAATTTACATACCAAGAAAAGTTATAGATGTTTGATTTATGGAGTTATAGAACTAGCAGATAAAATCAAATGTCAAATAATAAGTACATGACTGCTTTCTAGATTAGTGGTCAAATGATGGAGTGTGGTGACTCTAAAAGGTATTAATCCAGAATGTGCGGCTACCAAAAACTCAAATAGTATGGTTTATTCCAAAATATGAACAAGTGAGGCATCACAAGGAAAATATACCACAAATGTTATCAGCAAAAAGAATTGGGAAATATTAAGGTTTTATGATGAAGAATTACGTCACGGTTACGGCAGGTAATTCTAATTAATATAAGAGCAGTATTAACGGTTTATTCGACCTTTTGCATTTTATGTAAATAACTCTGATATAAATTGGTTACGAAGCAGTTATATCTGAAACAACTCCACCCGCATTTACCGATTCGATATTTTCGATATGATTATCGATAAGAAATCTCCATGATATACCATCAATTCAATGGTTGTTTCTTTTTCCTTTCTTTCCTCGCGCTTTTTTTTGCAGTTTTTTCGGCATATATGCTGGTGAAAAATATATTGGTGAGACAGTTCCTGAAATCCGAAAACACTTAAGAAATCAGTTTGAGAATAATCAAAAAACACTTTATGATGCTTGTTTTTATTGTTGATTTAAAAATTCCAGCAAAATTTAAATTTATTCGGAAGAATTAGTAAATTGAGTTTTTTAGTTAAATTTAATTATTGTAATTTAAATTTAAAACTATTAGAAAAATGGAATTTATTAGTGAAATGTAAATTAAATTGGATTGTGGAAAAATGGCAGGCGTACGGGATAACCTTTCATGAACCTATTTGAGTTATTCTAATAAATTTAATAATACTAAATTGTGTAGGATAAGGTTATAAAAAAACATGAATATTTAGTGTTATAAGATTTGGAGTGCAATAAATTAAAAAGAAAAAAAAGTTAGTCAATGCAGTGAATCTCAGTTATTTCTTTTTGATGAATAAATCATGGTTTATCGATGGATTAGAATAAAGATTTGATTGCAAACGCTGCCAATTTTAGCTAATATTAACGTTTGCGGAAGTTTATTAATTTAACTCATAAGAGAGTTGTTAAATTTTTTGTCATCGTCATCGTTTAAAGATAACGAATTTTGATCAATCAATTTTACCTTAAAACAATTGGATATAATATGAAGGGATTTGATGTACTCTTATTACCAATGGCAATATCGAACGGAAATTCAATATGTTGCGGTTATAGAGCAACATATATCAACATGTTCACCATCAACAATGAAGAAAAATATTTTTTTAATCGAATTTAACTTGTGTGGGAAGTGGTCTTGTATAATAGTAACATCAATAACGGCAATGCAAGCTATTTCAACAACACAGGATGAACTAAAAACCAGTTAACAAATATTGTACAAAATTCCGTTCGGTGGCAGTAATAAATTATTCGTTACCACAATTGTGTTATTTATTTGGCAATCATAATTTTCAAATATCGCCTTTACACTGGCGTAACTATTGTCTTATGTTGAATAATTACTTATGATCAAATATCATCTAAACAATGGCGCAACTATTGCATTATAATGATTTTTGATATTACTTGTGTTCAACTATCGCTTGAACATTGTTGAAACTATTGCGTGGGAGCAACAATTTACAACGACTTGCTCTACTCAGCTTTGACAATGGAAAAACGAAATAATTGATTATTTTATCGTAATATTTTTTATTTTCAACAATCACCGGGACCATTGGCACATCGTTTATAGACTATTGTATCAAATTAATATTCATTTTCAACAATCGCTGGGACTTGGTGCAATTTTCGATTCAAAAACCCCCTGGACCAAAAGCGCAACGTTTTGATGTATTAGTTTGTAGTCACTTCGCTACATTTGGATAAACTTCCCCGAAGGAAGAAGAATTGGGTCCTATACAATTCTGGGATGAGTGAAACATTTTGATTTTTAAACGTAGTAATTATAGTCAAGGTGGTGTGTGTGATGGTTTTGGTATTGGAATTGGAACTCTGACGACCCCAACTTTTTGGGGTCGTCATAGTTCCAATTCTGTACTCATTTAAATCCATTTTCTTGTAAAACTTTTGCGTGCAATTCTGGATTTGTTCTGGGCTGAAGAAAGGAATGGTATGGTCGAATTCACAGACTGAAGTTAGTTGGCATCAGCTCAAGGCACGTAGTTGCTCAGTCATTACATTTTTCTCCCAACCTTATCTTTTGATTTGTCACCAAATCGAAACACCAATTCCACAGCTCCCAAGCCAACGGTTCAAATTTTTCTAGCACTTCGGTCTGAAGAACCTAAATATTACATTCATGAGCCAAAAGTGAAATTCTTACCCCCACTTTTTCTGGCATTTATCGACGTTTTAGGACCTACTGGTTCTAAAAAAGCAAAAAAAAATGCATGTCTGTCTGCCGGCCGGCCGGCCGTCATTACCTACGCAATCTAGAAAACCGCTGGAGGGACTTGAAAACTTAAAAATAGGTTTACTCAATCGACAGGTCCGAAAGGACGCTGTGTTCTATAACTGTACCGGTAGTGTGTCAAAAAAATCATTAAGTGCGTCAAAAATAGCAAATGTTCATATTTTTGGCTTAAAAAACGTTCATTATAAGTGATAATGAGTAGGAACAAAGAATGTGGAGGAATCTTGATGGTCGGGATTGGTATGTGAGATGAAAAACAAGATTATTGCATTACACGTTTGTCAAAAAAATGCTGTCAAGTGTGTCAAATAAAAAAGATTTTAATTTATTTTTTACCCAATTTTTGGAAAAAATAAAATTAATTATTTGTATGACATGAAATTATAAGTTTGTCAAAAAAATAATGTCAAGTGTGTCAAAAGAATGATTTTCATTTATTTTTTTAGAAAAAAATAATATTAGTTATTTGGATGAAAGGAAATGTAATGAACGTGAAATTATTATTATCGAGAATTTTATTGCATTATAAGTTTGTCAAAAAATATTGTCAAGTGTATCAAAAAAATGATTTCATTTATGTTTTTTGTCACTTTTTGGGAAAAAAAAATTTAGTTGATTTTATGAAGTAAATGTAATTGAACATGAAATTGGACATGGACATTTTTGAATTTGTCATATTTTTTGAAATAATTTTGGAATTTTGAAAAAAGTTTGTATTTTTAATTTTGTAATAATTTTTGCAATATTTTTTGGAATTTTGGAAAAAGTTTTAATTTTTGATTTTGTTATAATTTTTGCAATATTTTTAGAATTTTTGAATTTGTGAATTTTATATATTGTAACGACGGACTTTTTTCAATTTTTACTCTAAAATAATAGTTTTCAAATTCCATAATAATTTTATTAATTTTCTTCAGTTGTAATAAACGTAGACATCTATTTATACCACTGTATAATTAAACATTTTTTTTGATGATTTAAATAAACTCAATTTCAATTAAAAATACAAGTTTTGTATAAATGATTGATTGTATTAGTGGAAATTGCTGTTACATGATGGAAAATGAAACAGAAGATCTGGAAGATTGTGTATATAAACGATCAAATTTGGTTGATCGGGGATCAGTATAAATTTAAAATCAGTATATAAAATTGAATGTAAGTGATTAGTATTCATTTAAATTAAAATAAAACAAAGAAAACATATTTTTATGTTGCAAAGTTAAGTGTGGAAAAGAAAAAAAATCACTAGAAATTTTATTAGAAATAAAACCAATAAATAAAATTAAATTAAAACAGTTTTGTTTTGTGTAATGTTTTCTGTACTCGCAATTCATCGTAGCACATTATGGAATATTTTACTTGGTATTTACCCAAATGATGAAACTAACAAATTTTTCTTTATACAACGAAGTGCCGTTTATAATGATCTGTACTTCAGATTATTGGAATCGTTGACAAAAAAAAAACAAAAATAAAAAGTTTTTCACGCAATGTGGTTATTGGAAAATGAGAAATTACATTTGGGATTTAATATTAACACTGATAGTAATTTTGTAACAATGACTGAAATTTTATTACAAAATCTCGATGGATACGAAGGTATAACTTTTGGTAAAACTCGCTGGATAGAAAACGAGAAAACTAGTGGAAGATGCTAATCATCTTAATGGATTTCTAGCCGATAAACATTCAACAGTAAGTGATGTAAGCTTTTTAAATTTAAATTTGTGTAATTTTTGTTGATTTATTTTTATACTGATAAATTATTTTTCATGTTAGCTAATTAATAGTTTTATTAAATTATTCATTCTGTGATGTAATAAGAGGTCTCCAAGTGTAAATTTGTTTGTCAATTTGTCATTTGATTCAGTGTTCCGGTGTAATATTACAGTATTCATATATTTTTTTGAGCTTTCCGATGTAATGTAATATAATTCATATAAAAGTCCAAATCATTATAATATATATTTTCAGAAAAAAATTGAAAAAAGTTTCAATTTTTGATTTTGTAAGAATTTATGGAATATTTTTAGAATTTTGAAATATTTAAAATTTTTGATTTTATTATAATTTTTGGCATTTTGAAAAAAGTTTCAATTTTTGATATTGTTATAATTTTTGCAATATATTTTTTGAGTTTTGGAAAAAGTCTGAAGTTTTGAATTATTTAGAATTTTTGGAATATTATAAGAATTTAGAAAAAGTTTAAATATTTGATTTTATTATAATTTTTGGAAAATTTTTGGAATTTTGAAAAAGTTTCAATTTTTGATTTTGTTTTATATTTTGCAATATTTTTAGAATTTTTGAAAAAAGTTTTAATCTTTGATTTGGTAATAATTTTTGGAATATTTTTAGAATTTTGAAAAAAGTTTGATTTCATTTAATCTTTAGAATGTTTTTGGAATTTTGAAAGAAATATGAATTTGTGGTTTTGTAATATTTTCTCGAAACGATAAATGGAGAGGTTTTTGAGTTGTTTGATGATTGTATCATCTTCTAACTAAATTATGTTAATTTATAATCTGTTATAATTTTCCGGTAACGTATTGATGTTTCGTGCTAGTTTTGTAATAAATTTCTAAACAGAGATAAAGAAATACATGTACTTTAAGAAAGAGTTATGTTTGATATACATCGCTGCCCTAAACTAAAAACCATGTCCTCATTAAAGTTTTTTTTGCCGAAAACTATATCAAAATCCTTTACTCAGACCGAAGTCTTGATATCTCTCAAAACAAATTAAATTTCAACAGTGTAATTGCAAAAAGAAACGAACATAATTTATGTTCTGGAATCAACGTAAATCATTCGAATTTGTTCAATTTTAGTTTATCCTTGTGTTAATGAAAACCAAAATTTTATGTATTACGATATTTTTTTTTGTTCAAATTTGATTTTAATTACTCTTAATTCAAATTGAAAACGAAAGTTTTTCGATTAATCAAAATAAATTCACAGAAAACGACAAAAAATTAAATGTTTTCAGATGAATATAAATGAAAAAATAATTTGTCAAAATTATTATCAATTTGTTTTTAGAAAAAAAAGAATCCAATAAAAATATATCATATAACGATTAGTCATTTAATGATTATTTTATTATGGATAAATCAACCCCGAAATTCTCTTTCTAATAACTAATATCGCTAACCACTAATTCTATTTTTTATGTGTTATATTAATCGTTTTTCTATTTCAATTTTATTTCTAAAATTTCTCTTTTCAATTCCTTCAACCCTCAATTTAATTTATTTCATTTAATTGAAAAGAGTGAAAAGAAGTGAAGATTAGACGATGACAATTTGAAATTCGACCTATTATGACTAACAAAAAAAAAGTATGAACGAAAAACTTTTTTGCTGGGTAATTATTATCGTTAAACCAAAAATTTTATTTATTAAATATTTAATTCTATTCACAAAAATAAACAGGAATAAAAAAACCGAAAAAAATAAATAAAACCAAAAATTTAAATCAAATTAATGTTCAGTTAACATGACACTTTAAGCAAATAATTGTAACAATTCAATTACAAATATTTGTAATATGAAACAATATAGAAAAAGTGTCCATATGTCGTACAAATAATAGAAAATCTTTATACAAACAAAAATATCAACAAAAACCACTTGCTTTTGTTGTTATTATGAATTTTAATAGAATTGGGTAATTTTTACGTGCACTATAAACACATGTTGTACTGGACTAAATAGACAGGGTAAAGTCTAAAACTTGAACAAATTAAAGCTGGAATATCTGCAACCAATTAGCTTTACCTTTATATGTCTCCTGAAGTTGCTTGTTGTTTTTGATTGATTTAGCGAATTAAATTTAACCAAAATAATAATTTTGAAAAAATGTCTCGTCACTACTATTGGCTGATTTCAACTTTTTTTTTTAACTCGTTGGTCAAATGCGGACTGCGGTAGTTTATGAAACTTTATGGAAAGTTGAACAAAGTGAAGGGTGGAGGGGTGGACCGTGGACGAGTATTTTTATGATACCGTTCTACAATGCAATTGGGCGATGATAAGCGTTCGTTCAAGAGCGTTGTAGTGTAGGCCTAGCATTTTTGTTAATATTTCCAAGTCTGCTGTGATAAGTTGTTATCTCAAGAGAAGTTTTTCGGAGAGGGATTGCTCGATGAACGTAGCGCAAATATATGAAATGGATTATGCTTCAGACTAACGTATTACGTATATCTATATCGTCGCTTTAATAATGAAATAACGTATGCCATATATACGTTGTTTTTATATAATGGGTGCGCTGCATTCCCCATAAGGATGTCTATAAAGTGGCATTTTAACATTTTCCAATTTTTTTATAACTGGGGGTGAAAATTAATATATTGTTAATTAACGTACATGCAAATTTGAATTTGGTTAAATATTGAAACAGCGTAAATGCATGTACGATATTTCAATTCCTACAGAATAATAACTTGGGTAAAATCAGTGTCGTATACTTTACATACATTACGATCGCCACACGAAATGGTAAATCTAAAATATTGTATAAGCATCATTCATTACTACATGATATGCCGGTTCATATAAATAAAAAATTGTAAGAATATTATGTGTTATTTCAATAATATTAGTTTTAGGCTTAATCGTCCTTCCATGCAAAATGAAATAACGTATATGAAATATGAAATAACGTATAAGGTACCTGATTGACTTTTCACCTCTTTTTAGGTAGAAAAGCCAGCAGGTACTAATGTGAAATTTTAATATGCTGTGGGAAAATTAGTCAAGATTAATGGGTAGAAATTTTTTTTCCAAAATCTTTATTCATTCAATTGTGCTGCCGAGTTTAAGAAAATCAGAAAATCGAAAAATCTTTAAACCCAATTATCTCGAAACTACACTTTTGCGAATACGTTGTTTCATTATTAAAGCGACGAATTATATAAATACGTAAGCACTATTTGTGTGGTACAATTTCAAAATATTTGCAGCAACAAAAGTGGGGCAATATGTATATCGTTGGAAAGGTCTTAAGTAGGAGATGTGTCGAAAAATAATTTTTTTTGAATTTGGATGAATTTTTGAGAAAAAGGGGGAAAAATGTGACAGGTGTGTTTTTTTGAGTTTTTTGTTAGGTTATTTTTTTTTTTTTCAAGTTATTTGTTTCACAATTCAAAATCAACTATATCAATAAATAAAACTCTGTAATAATGTGTTGTAGTTATTTTGTTGGGAGGTCTATTTACAATTTCTATTTACAATGGCCAAATTTCGGCCACTGAGTGATTCCTAGTATATATAAAATGATAAATTGATAAAAACAGAAAAGATGTATTTGTAATTATTTGATATCGAACGATTTTGTGCATTGCGTAATATCTTTATTTAGAGTTAAAAAGAAACTTACCGCCAAGCCTATCTGTAAAAAGCTAAACCACGATGTTTTACATGTTTTGGTTGTCCCGAATCAATCGTCTCATACAATTGGTCGCGGTTTATATCTAAATTGTGTGACATCTTTTTTCCAAAGTATGGGGTTAACCATACCTTTACAGTTCTTTACTCTTCACAAGCTAACGCGTCAGAGCGAGTGAACAAAAGTGTTATCGCTGGACTACGCCCTTACCTGGTCGAAGACCATACTCATTGGTTGTGCTCTGCGAAGTGCCGTGCATCAACTTTAGGATGTTATCCTTATCATGACTTCTTTGGGCTACCATGATCAGTCATGGTACGTCCTACTCTTTACTATGAAGCTTGAATTTTCTGCAAGAGAGTGCGGAAGCCCTTGATCGCCCAGATCAATATCCAAGATGCGCTTCCTGAATTAAACAACTAACCGAAGCCTTCGTGTAAAATGCGGCTCGCTACAATTTGCATGCACAAAAATGTTTCCGTTGACATCGTGTTTCTTCGAAACTTCGTTTTGAGTGACGAGCGAAAGCAACCAAGTTCCAAATTAGCTTCGAAATTTGTGAAAACCAAAGTTATCAGGCTAGTTTGTAACGCATCCTATGAACTGGAGGACATGATTGCCCGACAACGCGAAATATATCAATCCAAAGATGTGCGTCAATAGATAATGCTTCCCGCTAGTTATCCGTTTCTTTCCTATTGTCCGAAAAATTTTTCCCATTTTTCTTTTATATTGTATCGCCCACTTTTATTCAGTCCTCGGCCTTAATTTTTTTGTCTGGCCCGGCTAAATCAGTCGATAAATTTTGAGAG
Organism: Diogma glabrata; assembly: GCA_963693315.1. Lineage (NCBI taxonomy): Eukaryota > Metazoa > Arthropoda > Insecta > Diptera > Cylindrotomidae > Diogma > Diogma glabrata. Next base: position 68,482,963 of record OY856186.1, read on the forward strand.
TTTATATTTCGGGGTTTGGGTTCGAGCCTGGCTCCCATTTCGTTTCTTAATTTTGTTTCAGGACTAATGTAGTCGGCCAGATTTCCTCCTTTCGTCGTGTTCTGTAATGACTAGCCATTACTACAAATGTACTGTGCTTTCCATCTTCCTCGTAGATAGTATCCGTTTTATTCGCAAATGTTTTTATTCATATTTTCAAAGACTTCTCATCCTGTCCTTTTACAACTTTTTTAAATTCTTAAGTTTAAATTTTCTAATGTTTCTTTTGCATTTCATAATGCAATACAAAAATGCAATCAAATGACTTGTTTTTCGTGGGAATGCAGTTTCTATTTCATCTTTTGAGAATTCTAGGAGTAATATTTAGCAAGTGTTTTTAAAAACGAACTAGTTGGTTTTGGAAAACTGAATCGCACAGTTGGATAGGAGTTTTGGTGTGGACGAATGAGGCCCGTAATTGTGGTCTGAAATTTAATTGAAATAAAATAAAATGATATATTTAACTTTAAACCAAAAAACAAATAAATAAATAGAATTCAATGATCCATTAAGATAAGTTTTAAGTGAAAGTTAGTGTAAGTTTTAAGTTTTTTCGGTACATAAATTGTGTTTTTGTGCAATGATGATTGATTCTTAAGTCAAAGAAATTAGAAATATAAAATAAAACGAATTCAATTTATTTTGGAAATAAAATTTAGATGATTTTCCACACACCCCTACGTCAAGAATTGGTAAAATAGCAGACAAAACAACCACGAAGTTGACTACTACCCTCAACAACCACATCTTACATGTAAGTTATAACTCCATATACAGTGATTAGTGTGTAATGCTGTGATCGAAACTTAAGAATCTGGAGTAAATTTAGGTATATTAATTTGATATTGGATTGTTATAAGAAATATAATTACTTCATGAAAAGGATTGCCTTAACCTTAATCATCATCATCATAAGGGAAGTGAATTTTGTTATTTCTATTATATTCACCTACAGTTATTTCCAATTATTGACTAACGCAATTTTTATTTAGGGTGGGTTGTGATATGACCGCTCTCCCTTTTGGAGATCCTGGGTGCCATGGGTAATACTTGTACGCCTCAGATTGTGTTATTTTATTCTAAAGTTTCTTGTAAAGTTTGTTGGTCATCAGAATTTACACCCGCTTAGTGCAGAGTGAGTATAGGATTTGCATCGAACCCTAAGTATCTCATAGGTTCTGCAATAAATGAACAATGTTTACCAGCACCATTGTCTATATAAATTTAATCTTGAAAATAGAATTATTGCCAGTTCTAACTTATTTTGAATTAAACGAGGTGAATTAAAAGATTATTAAAGCTTTTTATTTGTAATTGAGTGTTTTATGTTTTGTGAATGTCAACTGAAACATGGGTGAAAACACCAGTATCGTCATCAACTGTACGTAGGCAGCCACATTAACGATGGTAAGTTTGGCGTGCCATTTTGTAATAGCTATAACGCACCTACGGTTCGTGGTAAATCAGTAGTGGGTGTGGTAGCAATGTTGCTGACGATTATGCATTTTTGATTTGTCTGAAACTTAGTTAATAATCAATTCACTATCATGGTTAAGGGTTGAGTTTGTGAAGACTTCTATGCCGATGAAGGGATGATGGAATAAATGTGCACTCCCTCACTGCGGTACTGAAAGTTTGTATTTTTGAATTGTAATAGGGGTCGACCATAATGTTTTTACGCAAAAAAGAATGTTCCCCAAAAAACTCGTGAAAAAATATAAAAGTTAGTCCTTCGAGCCGAATATGATATCCAAGATATCAATTCATGAATATGACCAACATCAACAGAATTGAGAAAACGTTTTTTGGAGAAAACTTACAGTCAATTAGTTTTCTATTCACTATTGGTTTTTTCCAAAGAACGTTTTCTCAATGTTGTTGATGCTGGTCATATTCACGAATTGATACTTTTAATATCATATCCGGCTCGAAGGACCAACTTTTATATTTATTAACGAGTTTTTTGGGAGAACATTCTTTTTGCGTAAAAACATTACCGTCGACCACTATGACTTTGTCAATTTAATAAATGACGATACAGTTTTTTTTATAAAAACTGATATTTTGTAATTGTTTCTTGTTTTGGATAGAAACCTGTAGCAAAGAAATTTAAATGTTACAAGAATTTATTTATTTCTGATGAGAAATGGTTTCTGGTTAGAAGATTTTAAATGTTTTTCCCACCTGAGCTAGTGTTTGATCTGTGGTGCCTTCTGCATTAAATAAATTGACTAAAATGCTGATTAGACACAAAAGAAACTAAATGCAAGATATCATCACACTTTCGAAAGTAAACCATAAACATTGCATTCCAAATATATACATAAAGTCTTTTCCTTTTTGGACCACGCGGTCGGGCAGCGGCATTGTTTATCCAGACTGCATCGCAAATCAGGTTGCAGGGTGTTAACCAAAATCGAACAAAGTTTTTTGTTGCTTCACTGCCACAAGACGTCATCTTGTCTGTCCTGGACATCATGTAATCATCACCGAGTGTTCAAAGGTATGCCACATTTTATGATAGGCTCAGCGGAACGACATTTATTAAGAAAAGAGTGACGTTTGGAGTCACTACTATTAAACCTTCAAGTGGGGTAAGACATCAGAGTTTTATCGATCTATGAAAGTTCTAGCCAAATTTAGCTAAATAATGGATGCGTTGCTTAATATCCCACATCAGTGTACGATAAAAATACCTATCAGAATTAATATCAATTGCCAATAAGATTTGGGAAACTTGGAACTTAATACAAATCTAATGGTATCACAATCTCGGAACTTTGTTTAGCTAAAGCAAAGATGACGATCCGATTCAAACCAATGGAGCGTGAATTAAGTGAAATCAGTCCAATAGCGTAACTTCGTAATCATTCTTGATCAAGATCGTTTAAGAGATATTCTCGATTTCGTATTCTTGGAACCGTATCATTCAAAATTTGTAATTCAGGCCCAGCCATTTCACGAGTTATGTTAATTTAAGTAAAACAGCAATCCAAAAAACTAAGAGAAAATGCTGATTCAGCGGAAACCAGTAGTTTGGTACGATCTGCTTGTTTATTTTGTTTATTTTTATATGCAAACATTTCTGACACCGATGAAAACATTTCTGTCATACAACGTACATATTTACATATTTCAACAATAATAGCTCCGATTCAACTAATTTACTTGTAGATGCAAACGGTTCTAGCATAAAAAATTATGGAATAAAGATGTAAAACATAGATGTAGGATTTTGATGGAAATTGTCTCACGTATTCACTGTCGCGGATGTTTTTCTTCCTATAATAGGAGCTGATTTTCTATCTGAATTCGGGTTGGTGGTAAATTTAGGAAGAAACAACTTCGTTATAATGAGACCACTCCTTAGACACAATTCACGCTTGGGTAAACGTTCCAACTGTTAAAGTCAACATGATGTAGGAAAACGAATTCAGAATCTTTGAATGAGATTTCCCTACCATTACACTAAAGCCGAGATACTACCTGCGGGTCGCACATAAATGTAAACATTATATCTCAACGGAGATACCACTTTCGAGATCACGACGATTTAATTTAGTGTGTCAGAAAGCAGAAAGGAAGACGTTTGATAATATGGTCAGTCTCGGGATTTGCGGACGATCGTTGTCTCAAGTCTTATCACTGTTACAATGGTTTTAAAGAGACTGAAAATGATTGGAGACTTTGTGGGGATTTTCGTCGAGTGCAAATCATTAAACAACTTCTGACTATACTATCAGCATTCGTCAAATACAAAGATTCGTGTGTATGATAAATTACTATCACAGATTTGTACCACATCTCGCAAAAACGTTATCCTCAATCTATGAACACCTGGCTAAACTACCTAAGAGCGGCAAATCAAAAGATATTTTATAGCCTGGAAAATGATAGCAAATGTTCTCAAAGCAAAATAATTTCTCGCAAATGCCAGTATGCTTGTCCACTCCCTCCATGTATACAAACGAGATTTTTTTTAAATTTTTCGTGCAATAGTGAAAGAAAAAGTTAACATCTGCCATATACGCACCCAAAAACTTAAAAAAAGTGATTTTGTTTTCCTTCGTGACCAAAATTAATGCAGAGAAAATTTTATCGATATTCGGATAAGAACAAAAAGTTGCACATCAATAACTAAGTAGCTTAAACTTAGGATCTATAAGACTATATAGATTCCTGGAGTTAGAAGGAAAATGCTGTCTGAATAATCCGATCAGTAACGGACAGCATATGAAGGAAAACAGTAATTTCAGCAAACTAAACATTATTTTCTGAGATGAAAATGTACCAGCAGTTCACAAACTTTGTAATACTACATACAATTTTTTTTAATAAATTTTCAGAAGCGGTTTTAAACAAAGGCTCTTCAGTTTTAATCTACCCTAACAAAACGAGCATAAAGTTAATAGTGTTAATAAAGTTAATTAATGATCTAAAACGCAAATACTAGATGTTTTTACTACTAAAAACAATTAACAACTCATAAAAGTAGTAAATTTTATGTTGGACTAACTGGTAGAAATAAACAGCGAGTTTCAAAGAACAGTCATATATTTTGTTTAAATTCTTAAATTATTATCGATTTAAAAAAACAATAACTTTTTTTTTTAACCAAAATCTATTCCCAATACATATTTGTGGTGAGGTAAATTGAGCGTGATATTCAAACAATTTTGTAACTTCCTTCGCATAAAAGAAAATAGAAATTAGAATAAAACTTAAAAAAAAAAATTCAAATATGTACTACCAAAATTTAGTAGGGGCAGGCTAAGAGCACAATTCTAAATTTAAAAAATTAAAGTTGTGTTAGAACCGATCTGAGCTTATTTATAATAGAAAAAATATTATTAAATAAGTTTAATACTTCAACTATTTTAATAAGAAAAATAAATCTTTACTTTTTCTCACCCAAACCCATCACAACCAAAAATCTGTTGTTATTTTTTCCATTAATTATAAATTCCATTCCATTCATTTAAATTTATAAATCCTGAAAAGAAAACTATTTTCTCCTTTAATTATTCAAATCATGTCCAGTTCTTGTTTATCATAAAATATACTATCCATTACAGTAATAATTTTAATACTCCCACCTTGCCAACCCTTGTAACCATTAATTTTTCATCTTTTAAATCGATGAAGAGTAAAAAAAAGGAAACAAACAAATCTGTTCGAGTAAAAAAAATACAACTTCAAATTCAATTTTTCTGATTTTCTATCCACTTTTTTTTTATTTCAATCCATAAAATTGAGTTTTTTGTAATACATTTTTGTTTCGGGAAAAAAGCTCATAACGAAAGCTTCAAATAACCAATATTCAGAGCACAAATAAAATGTAAAGCAGAATAAAATTAAAATAAAACAATCAGAACAGAGTCGAAAAAAAATGAAAATTATGTGTAAAAAAAATTTAAAAAAAAAAAAGAAAAGTTACTATGGAAACTTGAATAATAATAAAAGAAAATATGGGCGTCGCGCAAAATCACAGTCAACCAATGAAAAATTTCAGTATAATAGGGTAATGGTGAATTGGTAAAAGAGAAAATTTTTTTTTTGTTTTTTGCCTTTATTATCATGAACAGATTTTTTTTTTATTATTTTCATTTTATTTCGGTTTTACAATAAAATGAAAGATGTAAAAAAGGAAAATGTATGACAGCGATAAAATCAAATCGATTAAGTGTTGAAAATTTAAGAGTTGTGGAATGTTTTTATGATTTTCGAAAGAGAAATTTATGTTATGCAAAAAATTCGATAAAATGTGAAAATCAATTTTTGAGAATGGTTGAAATTGATTTCAAAGTCTTTACAACATATATAACGGAGATCATTTCAACATTTTTATTAAAGAAAAAGTAAGAGAACTCGGATGGAAAACTGATTTGATTATCTCCAGTAGCGACTAGAGCAACTGTAAGAGTATATCAGAAATCGAAATTCGAAGTCCAACATTATATGGAAATCTAAATTGTCCTTTTAATAAGTTTGTAGCTTTGAAGGACAATCGAAGTTGAAAATCAACTCTTGGTTGAAAAAATTGTAGGAAGAGTGGACACCAGTCGATGTAGACACTCGAAATAGAAGTAGAAATCGAAATAGGTTTAAAGCACAGTAGCGGGCAGTCGATGTCAAAATCGACGTCGAAGGACAAGTCAAAATCGAAGTAGAAATTAGTTTTGAAGATAGTACGAGGTCGATGTCGATGTCGAAATAGAATTCAAAATCGTAGTCAAAGTCAAAATCGTATTCAAAGTCAAAATCGTATTCAAAGTCAAAATCGTAGTCAAAGTACAGGTACAGGTCAAAGTCAAAGTTAAAGTTAAAGTTAAAGTTAAAGTCAAAGTTAAAGTCAAAGTCAAAGTCAAAGTCAAAGTCAAAGTCAAAGTCAAAGACAAAGTCAAAGTCAAAGTCAAAGTCAAAGTCAAAGTCAAAGTCAAAGTCAAAGTCAAAGTCAAAGTCAAAGTCAAAGTCAAAGTCAAAGTCAAAGTCAAAGTCAAAGTCAAAGTCAAAGTCAAAGTCAAAGTCAAAGTCAAAGTAAAAGTCAAAGTCAAAGTCAAAGTCAAAGTCAAAGTCAAAGTCAGAGTCAAAGTCAAGGTCAAAGTCAAAGTCAAAGTCAAAGTCAAAGTCAAAGTCAAAGTCAAAGTCAAAGTCAAAGTCAAAGTCAAAGTCAAAGTCAAAGTCAAAGTCAAAGTCAAAGTCAAAGTCAAAGTCAAAGTCAAAGTCAAAGTCAAAGTCAAAGTCAAAGTCAAAGTCAAAGTCAAAGTCAAAGTCAAAGTCAAAGTCAAAGTCAAAGTCAAAGTCAAAGTCAAAGTCAAAGTCAAAGTCAAAGTCAAAGTCAAAGTCAAAGTCAAAGTCAATGTCAAAGTCAAAGTCAAAGTCAAAGTCAAAGTCAAAGTCAAAGTCAAAGTCAAAGTCAAAGTCAAAGTCAAAGTCAAAGTCAAAGTCAAAGTCAAAGTCAAAGGCAAAGTCAAAGTCAAAGTCAAAGTCAAAGTCAAAGTCAAAGTCAAAGTCAAAGTCAAAGTCAAAGTCAAAGTCAAAGTCAAAGTCAAAGTCAAAGTCAAAGTCAAAGTCAAAGTCAAAGTCAAAGTCAAGGTCAAAGTCAAGGTCAAAGTCAAAGTCAAAGTCAAAGTCAAAGTCAAAGTCAAAGTCAAAGTCAAAGTCAAAGTCAAAGTCAAAGTCAAAGTCAAAGTCAAAGTCAAAGTCAAAGTCAAAGTCAAAGTCAAAGTCAAAGTCAAAGTCAAAGTCAAAGTGAAAGTCGAAGTTTAAGTCGAAGTCGAAGTCGAAGTCGAAGTCGAAGTCGAAGTCGAAGTCGAAATCGAAGTCGAAGTCGAAGTTGAAGACAAAGTTGAACTCGTACTCGAACTCGAACTTGAAGTCGAAGTTGAAGTCAAAGTTGAACTCGTACTCAAACTCGAACTCTAACTCGAACTCGCACTCGAATCAAAGTCAAAGTCGAAGTTGATGTCAGTTGAGTTCTAGGTCGAGGTGGAGGTCGAAGTCGAGATATATAAGATGATCTGACAAAATCAATTTCAATTTAAAGTATATAAGCACGCAACTAAAAAAATCTTTAAAATCAATACCAACAAAAACATTACATTAAATTATTCCAATCTTGTGAAATAAAATATAAACGAAAAATCAAATTTTACGATACTCATAAAAAGTAAAAGAGAATGAAAATGACCCAAAAGAAAATCTGATTTGCAATATGGTATAATAAAAAAAATATATATAAAAATGTGAAAGCAAAATTTCCCGGACAAATTAATTATCATCATCATCATCATCATACCCACCCATTTTCTTTTTGTTATTATTATAATATTCCAAAAACAGAAGAAGCATAAATAAAATTCCTCAACACCATTACAAAAAACAATATTAATATTTGAAAAAAAAGAAGAAAAATCAATTTTTGTTTTGTTTGTTTTTGTTCTTTCAACTTTTCATTCATTTTCCAATCTCTGACTGACACAAACTAAATTATTTTTCATGGCGAAAGATTTTTGGTTTATTTTTCGTATCCGATTTTTATTTCCTTTCACATTCTTTCATTACGGTAAAATTTTCGAGAAAAAAAAAACGAAAACAGATGGGACTCAATTTTATGATTTTTCTCGAAAACGTGTATTTGTATGTAATTTGGAAGGATAATGGGAGCAAATGAAAAAAAAAAAAGCTCCTTCCTATGAACATGTTTATGTGTATTGACAAAGAATTTTGATTCAGTTTAACAAATTGTATATGTATATGTATACTATAAACGAATGTGATTGCTGTGAATTATGTGATGTGCAGCTTTTTTGTTTTATGATTTTTATAGCAGAAATAAGGAGGAAGATGAATATAAAATCGGGATGGAATTTTTTTACTGATGTTTCCATTTTATATAAATTTTTGTTTGAGAGAATTGGTTTAAGGAATGGTTGTGCTCTGCTTTCATGATGAATAAAAAATAAAATCTAAGTAAGATAAAAATATATAAAAAATCGGATTTTGTTAATTTTGTTTTATTATATTTTTGTTTTGGTTTTGTGCGTTCTATGAATAGAAAGGAAAAAAAAATCTGTAAAAGGTTTTTTAGAGACTCGGAAGAAAATTTATTAGTTTTTCGTGTTTATTAGGGTTTATGTTTAAGATTTCAATTATGTTGTGCAAAGTGAGTAGTCTGATTGTGTACGAAAAAACCGTAGTTATTAAAATTACAATAATTCTAGTTGTTTTAGCAATGCCATTGTTATTTGCTGTTTTCCGTCAGGCGATTAATGAAGTCAAACACAAAATTAAAATCAAAAATAAAAATTTATTTAAAAACTGTACACAACACTTCTCCCAATAAAACAAAAAAGCAATTCACACAAAAGAGCCCAAAACTCACTTAGACATGTAAATTTCTTTTCTATTGATTTTTCTTTTCTATTTATTTTACTGATGCTGCAACCACAAATAATCTATACTTAAAGGTTCTGAAAACTCTTCTATACCAATTTTTGTTTTTGTTTATTTAAAATTCATTAGCATTCCTTAAAAACCATATCATTGGGAAAAAAAATTGTAAGTAATCAGCCTTATCATTACAGTTCCTTTGTATATAAAGACAAAGCTTGTCGAAAAAAAACAAATACGTTTAAGAAAAATTGACAGAAAGAATTTGAAAAATTTTACGATTTTTCTAAATTTTTTCGCTAAATCATTGGTAAAATAGAGAAAAATTTATTTATTAAGATGATTGTTGAAAACAATTAAAAATGATTGACGATATAATACTGCTATTATTGTTACCCAAAACTTTTTAACGTATTAATTTTTTACTACAAAAGTTTGTTAAAAATTCAGTAACTATTAACCTTTTATTCAACAGTACTACTTCTAAATAATAAACATTTAAGAATCATGTGTAAAAATTAAACCAAAGAAAAACATTGTGCACGATTTAGTTAACAGAGAAAAAAAGTTTATGTTTGTATTTCAATCTTAAATTTCATTCCTTTCGACGTGATACCATTATTTTGTAGATTACATATTCATAAGGTCGCAAGGAAGGATTTATCTTAAAATGAAACTTCGCCAAGGGATTATATTAAAACTTTTTTATGTATGTAGATTTCATGTTTTACCATCGTGTAGTTGTTGTTAAGAATGAGTAAAGCAAAGATGAAGAATTGGATTAAGTGAAAAGTATACTTTCGTTCGGATTTTGTAGAAACAATGTATTATTGTAATATTGTATGTGGATTGTACATCTAGTAAAAGTGATAAAATTAGAGTGCAATTCAACCAAATAAACTCATTTACCCTTTTCTGGCTTTTAAGCACTGTGCACCTTAACACTCTATTAGTATTGGGTTGATGATCATAATATAATTAGTAAATTATGATTGAGAAGCAAGTATAGCACACATTGCTTATATTTATAAAATTTACGATTTTCTGTGTGATATGTTTATTATTTTTACCCAACAAGAAAAACATTTTCGTTGTAAAAGAAAAATTTAAAGAGAAGCTAAATATCAGATTCGAGAACAACTATTAACTGCTCATATTCGTATATACTTATTTATTTTTTAATCAAGCAAATGAATTGATCATTATTTTCGCATTAACCTTATTTTTATTAATGTCATGTTTAGCACAATAAATATTAAATATTTATAATTGGATAAAGACTTATTTTTTTAAATTTTTTGTTTATTGATTAAAATTTGCAAGGCCCAAATTTCAACACATATAAAGAACAAAAGTCTTTGTTACAAAAATGACAGCAATTGTCATGTTACTGTCAGTACCACGATAAAAATTTATAAGCAATAAAATTATTTGAGAGTAAAAAGGTTGTTTTCTATCTTCTGTTCCTTTATTTTGAACCTACGAATACAATCTTTTAATTTTGGTTGAGGTTTTGATTCAATTGAGCCTTCATTTTTATCGTGATAATATTGCACGACAATTGCTGTCATCGTTACGGGATACTGAGTGTGTAATAAACTGGGTATGATTTCTCATATCTTTGTGCGCTCTAGTATTAAATTTCTAGACAGGACTAACAACTATGAAATCAGAGAATTGTATAAAATTTTTGTTCAGGCATTGTAATAAAACGATGCTCAGCTAGCGAAAAACTATTTCAAGTTGGCAATGGGGCTTTTATAAAACTGTTTGAAACATCGTGGCAGCCATTATCGTATGCCTTAATTTTTTCATGATATTTTCAACAAATATGAAAAATAATGTGCGATTAGAATCCAACCTTTGCTCAAGCGGTATTTACTCCATGGTAGGATTCTAGGTTGAGTCTTCTTTAAAGGACCAACATGAAAGCAAAAAATTTGTTAAAGATGCCTAGTCGGCGTTCATCGCTCAAAGGTCAAAAGCGGAAGTGTGTAAAAGTCACGTGTAGCACTTTTAAGAAAGATGACAATAATTTGATTAGAATTTTGCGTGGCTTTATTGTTAGCATAACAACATTGATAGTATAGGCTTGCTAGTCAAGATTTTTTTAATTAAAAATCACTTCGGTTATAGATTTTATTTGGAAAGATTCTTCCAATATTATCGTGGCTAATACCACATTAGATGCAATTTTCTGGAATCGTTTAGAACATAACTTCCCTCTGTTTGACTTGAAAAGCTCTTTAGAGGCAAAATGCGACGGAAAATTTTAACACACTTATCAAGCCGGTCTGATAATTTAACACTTTGTTGCTCCATTGGCCTCCCTTATTGCTTTTGCTATTCAATCTACTAAACATTATATAACACATAATGAGAAACGGATCGTCACCTTACGTAGAATTGAATACAATATTTAAGAAAAATTAAGCCATATTAAATGCAGGACCCATTGTACACTTTTAACCCGCAGAAATGTTCTCGAAGCATTAACTCGAATTCTTTTGTTGCGCCACTTATAATAATCTTGAAGCCTGCAAAAAAAGCCAATAAAACATTTCATATTTACAACAATGGTGTCATGAGCAACAGTTACAACAGCAGTTTTAGTCGTGTCAGTTTAATTGTAACGACCAACAAAAATCTGATCAGGGGAAATTTTATTTTAAAACCTAAAACCAACAGTTTTTACATAACTACATATACATTCCGTACTCAATTTCAATATAACATCTGTCTATTTATGACGTTCCACTGTAATGCATATTTTTTTTTATTATTTTAAAACATTTAACGCGTCTTGAATTTCGGTGTATAATCAATTGTTATTTTATTTTCTTTTTTTTAAGAAACAAACACATATTTTATTTGTTAAAAAGATAACGAAATAGAGTATATTGATTCTGCGCAGGTGTGTTGATTTAGTCATAATTAAGAAGGTACTTAATTTTATGTTGTTTGAACTGAAATATGTTTGCAATGTTAATAAATCATTGAATTTTAAAGGACCTTATTGTTATGGTTTGATGGTGTGAGATGGTTTTTAGAATAATTTTTCTCTGTCTGTTTCATTGGATTTAGTATACGGAAGATTTTCAATGCATGGATAATGTTTGTTTGAAAAATGATACAACTAAACACAACGATGAGATAAATGAATTTCTTTTTTTTTTAGAAAATAAAGTTGTTCTGTGAAAAGGACTAATTATAATTTTAGCTTTGCAAGAGAAAGATTAAAAAAGAAAATATATTTTTTTCGATATAAACAATTTTTGTTAAAGAAAAATTATTTTGATTGGATAATACATTTTTTTTGCTACCACAGCAATTTGTGTAATACATAAATTTTTGGTTGTTGAAATTAAATAAAAGAAAAAAATACAATTGAAAATAAAATCACATATAATATAATCAAAAAATTATTATTAAATTTTTCCTTTGCTGCTGTTTGATATGAATGTGAAGTCAAATAGGATTGTTGAAAAAGCATAACGGCATGATGAGTTGTATCGCAAACAAAAACAGTTACCAATAATTTAGTACTGTTTTCGTGTTGCTAAACCATAAATTAAACTCTAGTGATCTATCTATAGATAAAGTAAATAATAAAAACTTGAACCTAATTTTAAAAATTTCTAAAGCAATATTAAATCAAGTTTAGAACCTTTAATCAAACACCTAAGTATTAACAATAGTCTGATCCAAGTATTAAGATGGATAGTACGTCAATCTGGGAATAAGGACATTAAGGAGCAAATATAGAATGCCAACATTATGATTTACAGATTCTATGAATTATTGGGGAACGATATACAGCTGATTACATTCATAATTGGGATTCAAATATGCAAATAGAGATTGGTCAGCAATCAACGCTCTATAAGATAAGTTTTTTTTAATTGTATAATTTTAGTTTTTCCTTTGATATTTTTTATGATTGCTTGTTGATAAGAGCATGAATCACTAAGACCAACTATCATTGATGTAAAGAAGAGAATGAATTTTTGAACCTCGTCTAAACAGTTTAAAGGTGCGACGTTAAAAAATTTTGGTTAGAATCATAAAAGAGCCAACAAGCAACCAACCAGATTTGATTTTATTACATTGGAACTCATAAATTCCATGTTGAAAGCTAGAAGTATTTAAAGCGAGGACATGGAGCTCCCTTAAGGGTTATTGCTGACTCCAGTGATACCCTTGTGGAGTTCCTTCATAATTATAAAAATTTTAAAAAAATTTCTTTGAAAAATTTTCTTCAAAAAAATTAACTTTTCTTATTAATCATTAAAATTTTAAGACTTTGACGACGTGGAACGCCACTTTGAGCCCAAAACGCGCAGCAGCGAAGCTAGTTTGGTTTATTTCGGACTATTTTCAATGGGCCTTTGCGTTCCCACGCCTCCAGCAAGCCGTCTTTTTTGTTTTTGTTATAAGGCAAGGGTTTGAATAATTCTTCGGACTTACGCTAAATAAGCTTTATACACCCACGATCCCTAGTAGCGTGTAGAATTCTTGATGGTACCGGAAAAGCCGGGGGTGCCCAAGATGTCAGGCAATAGAGTGATGGATTGCGGTGTTTACGTCTTTTTCATCCTTGCCAGATCATCTGCTCTTCCTCTGGGTTCATATTGTCATTAGGATTCTTCACGCACGATCATTTTAAAACGTCAGAATTTGTTCCCCTAGAATGGTTGTACCCCATGAAGTGGATTGATCAGTTCCCAACGGATGATACTGATTAAGTTCTTCTAAAACAGACTGAGCAACTGTCGTGGGGAGATCTCACTCAGCCTTCATGCTGTTGAGTGACTGATAAATCCCCGTTATAACACCACCCTCCTATTTGGTGGTTGTATCGGTTGGAAAGTATAGGGCAGTATTGGTGCAGAAGATTGATTCTCTGACCGTTTCGGTGATACTTTGTGTAGAGATACATCTACTATCAGTCAATCTCATCCACTAGCCTACCCAAAATCATATCAATATAAATAAAACATAAGGAATTTCCAATGACACAATTACGTAAAAGATCGTTTCATATGTTTATGATAAAAGAAAAACAATAATAAACTTTTTATCAAATTTCATAACATTAAATAAATTTAAATGGATATTTTTGATGATTTGCATTTTTGATTAAATTATGGGGAAACAATTAAAATTAAATGTATATATATTTTATATACAGTTTTTGTGATTATTGCATTTTTTTATTGTTAATTTAAAATAGTATATAATAATTGATTTTCGTAGGGATTATATACATTAAAATTGTAATTGGAAAAATTGTATAAAAGAAAGGAAATTGTATAATAAAAGTTAGAATCAGTTTGAACTTAAATAATTATTTTTACTTTCTCTCTGATTTTCCTGACGACCTCAGTTGACATACGTCAAACGGGTCTAACAGTATATCCATCCATACTAGTTGACATTCGTCAAACGTGCCTTTGAATTACTGGGACAGTTCTAGACGACGATACGTTTGGACAGGAAAATAAATACAAACGCAAATATTTATTTATATCCTCTCTTGTGGTTGTTTCAACCGCCAACGATATCAACATAATACGCAGTCAGATAAAAGTAATCAAATGTAGTACGATCATGACATCGAGCATGATTTAAGGGTGTACGCGCAGCACATTTGCAATCCGTTGAAAAAAACGCATTACTTACACCATATCTTTTAAGCCCCTGGTCCCTCCCTTTAACGTAGCCAAGCTTAAAATTTTCTTTTGTCAACACCAAACATACAACAAAATATTAACAAAATTAAAAATCCTGAAGAGACGGAGAGCGTCACCTTCGACATATTGTGAAAACTCCCTCATGTTTTCCACTCCCTTCTGCCAAATTGGGTTAGTAAAAATACTATTAGTTTGCTAATAAAATATTTTTTCTCTTAACCGTAGATCATGATAATAACAAAACAAAGAAAAAAAAGAAAACAAAATAAACCTAGAAGTTAAGACATTAATAGATAAGATAAATACGTAAGGAACAAATTATTTGAAAAAAGTACCGGATGTGCGACATAGATATTAAGAATTTTGTAGCTTTATTGTATTAGGGATTTGGACGAATCATGGGGTGAGTCAACTAATTTTACTTTAATAAATGTAGTAGTGATTGTAAAGATATGTGTGAGGATGTGATGATCTTGGCTTTTTTGGCCTTTGAGGTCGTCAGAGTTTCTTTTCTCTATTTCATTTTTTTTCTCCCGTTCATAAAGTCTTTTTTGCGTGCAAGTCTTTTTATTTGTGCTGAAGAAGGGGAGATATCCCTATTCGAATTCAAGAGACTAAAGCTTTCCGGTTACAACCTCGCTAGGTACGCAGTCTCCCCTTTTGCTTCCTGCTAGTGGTTAACAATCTTTGCCTTCAATTGTTTTTTTTTTAAGAATATTTTGATCAAACCAACGATTGCTTATTTGTTTATGGTTAAATGACTTAGGTAAACGCAACGTAATACATCTATTACATACTAGTGCACAATGAAATAACAATTAATCAACATGTGTCATGCTGTCGGGCAAAACAAATAAAAAAATATATTTAATAATATTAAGGCTGAGTTCCACATAACTTTTACAGCATGTTTTGAAAGATTTTTGGATTTTTTCTAAGGTCTATACAGAAAAATGTGTTTGTAGAGTAAAAATCAAACTAAAAATATACACCACAATCGAATATTTAATACAAACAGAAATATCTAACAATGTTTGGAAAACTCAACTAAAGTATAGATAAATAATGATGAAATTTCACGTTTGAAATACTATCGCCTCGGTGGCGTAGTTGGATTGTTCTTGTGAATAATCCAAAATATACTTTTGAATTGTAAAATACATATTATTTCTTTAATTACTTGATTTTAAGTGCACACAAATATAATTAACAATTCAAAGCTTATTCACAATTCATATTTAGTGATTTGAAAATTCTAATTATATAGAATTTGATTTATTACAAATTAACACTATGGGAAAACTTTATGAACATATGTTAATTTTTGTTTAATATATTTACATATACATTTTTTGTTGTATTAAACAAATTATATTAATGTTATTTAATGTAATCTTAATACTCTTATTCTTATTTTAATGGTTGTTATGGTAATGTCAAGCCTTCCGTGACTAAATAAATTATTTGAAATTATTTGAATAAATTTCAAACATTCTGTGCTCGTTATACAATGTACTATTTTCTAGAATTAAATTTAAATACGATACAGTTTTAATAATTTTATGTAGGTCGTTTCGTTATTATTTATTTATTATGTTAAAATCACCTTATAAGTAGCAGTAATGAAATATATTTATTACGCACTAGTGCGAAATGAAAAATAAAGAACTAAAAATTGGCATGATAACGGTTGTAATGAACTACTTGAAATGATGAAATATTATTTTCATACAACTTTTTAATTATTTCAAATGTATTTTATGATTTTTCTAAAAATTTATTGATGGCATGCTTTATTATGAAACAACAAAGAGGAACCAAAAATAATACCACGAAAAAAAAAGACAATAAAATTCATAGCAAATTCATTCACAAAATTCAATGAACCTCGCCCTATGATTAACAAATCTTAGTACATTAATTCTTTACTAATTATCTTAGTACGATTTAATATTTAACCCAACAGATACGTAACAGAAGTTCAATACAAGGGAGGCTTATCTAAAGCAAACCATAACGCCAGCTTCATATCGACCTTTCATCGGAAAAATCTATGCATGAAAAATTCTGTTTATGTATGAAAATCCTTTTCTAGGTTTTATTTCAGTTCGTTTTTCTTAAATATCATCAATAACTGTGAGATTTCCACATAAGGATAATAATATATACGTTGCTTTTGGATTTTTTCGATTTTCTTATTTTTTTCTTCCTATTTCCTTTGATCATACAATCAATCTGACGAAGGAATATTATATGATAAGAAATGATGCAAACCAAACCAAAAAAAAAAATATATATATATTACGGTTCGATTGAATTCAAAGAAAATACATAAAGAAACAGATTTTCTAGCTCATTTCATTTCATTTTCTTTTTATAGCAGTAAAATGTAAATTGGATAAGGTTGGGTTATTTGTGATGATTTTGTATTTAGTTTTTGATTTGAATCTGAGAACAGAAAATAAAATCGATTGGGAAATTTTAAGAAAATGGAACAGAGTCGTTACTCATAATACTTAATGTTTTGGTTCTAACATAAAGATTTTTTTATTATTTAAAGAATCTTAGCATATCATAAAAAAAACTACAAAGCTTATAACAAAAGAAAATTTATATATTATTCAAACAAAACATATAGTCTTCTTCGTTGTCTACTATTTTTATGTTCTGTTAGTTATTGTATATAAACAGGAAGCTTAAGAAAAAAATCATACAAAAATATAAAATAAACTCCCTGGACATTTAAAAACAGAATGCAAAATGTTAACTGAATGTTTGGTTGGCATTATAGTTGTTTAACATAAGAGATAGAAAGTATATTGTTGTTTATGCGTATTAAGAAATCAGTTTTAGTTAATTTGTAATTTGTTTAATTTTTGAAATTTTTTTAAAAATAATTTTTGTAATTTTTTCAACCATAAATGTGGGGTTTAACCATTGAGGAAAATATTTCATTACATGATCGAGAAAAATGCAATAGCTTAGTTATTAGCAACCAAATTTTAGTTTTGTTCCTGCAAATTAATTTTTAAAATGAATGTCTCCAAATATTGCATTTTCGTTGTATTTAACTTTTGTCATAAACATAACTGTAACTTCTGTCATAAACTGTAACTTCTGACATAAATTGTAACTTCTGTTATAAACTTTACTTAGACCAGACAGGTAGAAATAAATACAAAGACCCAAAGAACATATACATAACACAAAAACTTACAAGAACCAATTGCATTTTACAATGCATCCAATAATTGCACAAGATTACCATACAAATTTGTTTGAGCCAGATTTTGAAATTAAAATAAAATGGTTTGGTTTTGGAGCGCGGCCAAATCAAAATTTAATCAATTGATTTTTGTGTTTATTTTGGAAATAAAGTTATCGAAAAATAAATGAAACAGAAAAATTAAACTAATAGTGCCAAACATTTCAACACAATTGGATATAATGATTCATACATAAATTAAACCAAATTGAGCTTTTTAGGATCTTGAGGATATTAATCAGCTAGAAAATCAACGAGTTTGCTGACTCCAAAATGGCTCTAATCTCAGCAAACAATTTTTTATTGCATTTTGAAAAAGAAGTAGAAGCACGATCTGCACTTTCCCTATGAATATGGAAGGGAGACGTGGATGATAACCTTTGCTGTTATCAAAAGAAAAAATTTACCCTCAATGAATGAATAAGAACTTGATAATTGACTTGATCGAATAGAATGCCTTTTGTTTTATTAGCGAGAATTTCCTATCTTCGTTTCTTTTCCAATATACATTGATCACACTATAACGCCCAATAGTTATTGAGATTTTCATCACATGATCATAAATTACAGATCCAGTTGAATGAGAAAAAAGGAAAAAATCAACATGTCCTATGGCGCCTTTTTTGCTATAATTCATATAACAATTTTACATTTAATAAATTCTGAACTACCGTAAACTCGTTTACATTGGATACCTTCAAGAAAGTTTCATATTACCTCTTTGATATGATATTTGTATGGCCTATGATTTCTATTATTGAGGTAGGTCAAAAATAAAATAATAAATTGATTTACAGAATTTCTTTGGATGTTTTTGCTTTTAATTTTTTTATTTTGATATGGTTAACAACTGAAATAAGTTGCTTTTTATATGGTTTTGATCCTTAGTTTAGAGCAGGAAACAAAATGGAGTCGATCGTTGCAACTTTATGCCTTTTAAGTCTCCACGACTAGATGATATCATCTTTGCAGACATTCAAAAATCATTGATCTTACCATACCCCTGCTACTAGTGATTTTTGGAGCAGCCTTGTACTTGTACTTTGTCACATTCATAGAACTGGACCGAGGCAAATGTTATCTTTCTACCTAAAGCGAGTAGCGATCTTATTGCATTTAAAGGACCTTATATCAATTAGTCTCTCTTCTTACCTCTTGAAAACATTGGAAAGTTTAATAGAAAACTTTTTGAGAATTTCAATCGAACCTACAAGGTTGTCGGCATCTCAAGATGTATACTGCAAAGACAAGTATATGTAAACAGCTTTGAACTCCCTCAAACACCAAACTGAAAAATGTCTGGATTCTAATATATTTTTTTTGGTTACTTTTTATGCTCTTTAGGGAGCATAGCCACCGCAACAATTGTAGAAATTCTATTTAATCTTACTCCATTCGATATCTTAGTCAGACAGATAGCTGTCAGCACTGCAGTTAGGCTTAAGTCTACCTTAATGTGGAGTTGTAGTAAGACTATTATAGTTTATTCCATTACAAAACCACTCTCGGAAGTAGGCTTCACAGCTGCTCTTACTTCCAAAGAGGACTGGCAAAGTGAATTAGATAAACAACAGACGTTGTCAACTTTCACGGATCTGTCGAAAATAAATGGGAAAGTTGGCTGTCAAGTATTCTGCAAAGAACTAAATTTAAAACTATATCTTTTAGACTGCCTGATCACTGGAGTTTCTTACAGGCTGGAATATCAGCTACAAAAAAGGTCTCAGACTGTTTGAAAAACAGTTCGGTTGCAATAAAGGTTTTAAAGTCAAGCCTCGCTACGTCGAAGCTAACTCGGAATCTGGCTTCTCTTAAAGAGATGGTTGATCAGTATATTGTCTGAGGGCCAGGGCATTTCGGTATAACAGGGAATTTGGTCAGTAGGGCACCATAAATATAAGCGCACAAATACAAGACGGTCGGAGGGAACCATTGGCGCGGTTTTCAGGCAGATCTGGTGTGCGCTGGAGCACTCCACGTCTGATCAGTTGATATCAATAAATCCCAGATATATCGACATGGTTGTGAGTGTCATGGGCTCCGATCAGACTCAGTTTCCTGGATGCGCGCATCTTTCATGATCTAAAGAACGTCTGCGAGATAAATGTCAGGAACGTTTCTTCGTTGTTGTTTCTTTAGAAGCTCTTAGTGGTTTCCACAAGGCAGTGTTTGAACAAACAATATTTTTTATGGCATAGCTATGAACCGCTTGTTTATGGCATAGCTATGAACCAGGCATATAGGCGCCTTATATTTTTGGATGTTTATTCTAACCTAACTAGTTTATAAGTCTGGTTGGCTGTTGAATAGTTCTCTAGTTTATAAGTCTGGTCTTATTGCTGTCTCCTATTCGTTGCTAATGCTTTGAAAAATTCCTAAGGTATACAATATCGGTCATTTAACTATTGTTTTTTTTAAGAATCGGGCAGAAAACGTAGTTTTTGGAAATTTTTTTGACTCGATTTTGTGATTTTGGTATCAATCGATCGGGCTTGGCCGTCTCCCAAAAACTTTATGATATTGGGGTGGTAGGACCCACCCCCACCCCTTTACACTCTCTTTAAGTTTTAGCATATAGAAATCTATATAAAATAAATAGGAAGAGATAAAAAAAAATTAATGGCACCATTATCTTTTATTCAGACCGGCGCAATTTTTGAGTTCAAAAGTTGGTTTGCACAGCCACCAACAACCAACCCCGTGGGTGGGGTTGCCACATTAAATGAGTAAAATATGTCATGTGGGGTATCGTTAGAATCAGAATTTCATAACAAATACAATCCCCCATATTACCCCTCGATCGGTGACCTAACCGTTTTTTACTCCTAAAGGGGTACCCTTATCGTAGCAAAAAAATTTTTTTGCATGTCATGTTTGGAGTCGATTTCAATTTAATCGGGGATGCTGAGTTCAATGATGATGATAAAAATGGGGGCCGGACTCGGAGTAGTCCAAAAATGGGTGGAGGTTGGGGGGTCGGTTATAAAAAATATCGAAATTATCGTCATAATAAAAATTGGGGTTGGACTCAGGGTAGTCCAATAATAGGGGGGGTTGGGGGTCGGTTACACAACGTATCGAAATTATTGTCATTATTATCGATTTTTACATAATCGAGGATGCTGAGTTCAATGGTGATGGTAAAAATGCTGACCGGACTCAGAGTAGTTCAATAAGCGGTGGAGGTTGGGGGTCTGGTCATGAATAGTGTCAAAATTATCGTTATTATTTCGATTTTAACATAATCAAATATGCTGAGTTCAATGGTGATGATAAAAATGGTGACCGGATTCAGGGTAGTTCAATAAGGGGTGGGGGTTGGGGGTCTGGTCATGAATAGTCTCAAAATTGTCGCAAAATTGTCGCAAAAGGACGCTGAATCCAATAGTGATGTTTAAATTGGGATCAAAAATATAAGGATGTCACTAAAGGGTAAGAGTTGGGGGCTGAAAGCCGAAAATGTTCACATATATATTATGAGTATTGATTTTGGATAAATCAAGGGCACTGAATTCAATGGTGATGCTGAAATTAGTATTTGGGCTCTAGGGAAGAAACTAGAGGATAAGGGTTTGGGTCTAAAATTGGGGTAATGTTCAAATATACATAATAAATATTGGTTTTTCTATGCATCGAGAATGCTGAATCCAATTCAGTTCGCAGCACTGATTCTGAAAAATTGTTTTGAATATTTTGTGTGTTTATTTACAAATGTGAAGTTTATAAAATAAAGAATAAATGAGATTAAATATTTTATAAACAGATTTTTTTCCGTCTAGTTTACTCATTATGGTTTAAAGACGAAGTTCAATTACTTATACAAGAAAATGATGAGCACTCAAATTGATACAGTCTTATTTTTGTGGCATTTGTTTGTATATTTCAATAATAAAAATATAATATAAAGAATTTGCTATTTTAGTTTATTATTTTTCTTATTTAATAATTCTAAAATATTTTTCTGCCATGTTTCGACGATACATCAATTTGACGATATAATTCAACTAACATTTAAGAATAACCCACTTTTAAGAGGCTCCTTTGCTAAGTAACCCTAGCCTTGGTGTATAATGTATATTTGAACATTTTTTTATTCTCCACCTCATCCTCCAGCTTCTGATTTTGCTCCTATGGTTGCTTGATTGCATATTCCAAGACTACCATTGGATTCAGTATCCTCGATTCATAAAAAAACCAATATTTATTATGTATATTTAAACATTTCCCTAATTTTAGATACAAACTCTTATCCTCTAGTTTTTTGCCTGGACTCCAAATACTAATTTCAGCATCACCATTGCATTGTATTCAGTACCCTCAATTTATACAAAATCGGTACCCATAATATATTTTCTGCTTTCAGCCCAAACTCCCACCCTCTCACAATTCACCCTTATATTTTTGATCCCAATTTAAACATCACTGTTGGATTCAGCGTCCTCAAGTATGTTGAAATCAATAATAATGACGATAATTTTGATACTATTCATGACCAGACCCCAAACCCCACCCCTTATTGGACTACCTAGAGTCCGGTCAACATTTTTATCATCATCATTGAACTCAGCATCCCCGATTATATTGAAATCGACACCAAACATGACATGCAAAAAAAATATTTTTTTCTACGATAAGGGTCCTTTGGGAGTAAAAAATGGTTATGTCACCGATCAGAGGGTAATATGGGGGATTGTATTTGTTATGAAATTCTGATTCTAACGATACTCCACATGACATGTTTTACTCATTTAATGTGGCAACCCCACAAATGGGGTTGGTTGGGGGAGGGGGTGCAAACCAACTTTTGAAATCACAAGTTGCGCCGGTCTGAATAAAAGATAATGGTGCCATTAAATTTGTTTTATCTCTTCCCATTTATTTTATATAGATTTTTATATGCTAAAACTTAAAGAGGGTGTAAAAAGGTGGGGTTGGGTCCTACCACCCCAATATCATAAAATTTTCGGGAGACGGTCAAGCCCGATCGATTGATACCAAATTTGTAAAAAAAATTTTGAAAATTTCCGCGACTGCCCGATTCTTAAAAAAAAACGATATTTAAATGATAAAATTCGTGTTGTTAAATGACGTCCGACGTAGTTTATAGAATACCCTGTTTTTAAGTTTTGCGTTCAAAACACCTAAGATTATAACAAATTGTTTCTTGAGATCAAGTGAGATGTGGAGATGTGGAATGAGAAACAAAAATTGTCTGGGGTTCAACCAAACTTTCATGAATATTATTGGTTGTTGTGCCCGTGACGTTGGATCTTGGCCTCACGTTAAGACATTTTGCTGTATATGGGGACTGTTAAGGATACATAACTAAATCGTTAAGGCGTACATAAAAAAATATTTTGGCCATTTTAATTTTGTTGTTGTTCCTTTTTTGTAGAAAACTTTGAAATTTTTATGAAAGAAATTCGATTTTAACATTATTACATGTATACAATTTTACGATAAATGGGCGGACACATGTAATTTTCGATTAATGCTCAGCTTCGCCAATGCGTGTTTCCTATAATACAAGCCGAGAATGAGATTTTAGAATATTTTTTAAATAAAAAGTGTTGTGTAGTCGGAATTACAAAATGTGTCACAAGAACACAAAGATACCTTTTAAGACCTAGGTCTTACAACAACATGCGTTCTGAGGTGATGGTGGGCGCTTTTTTAAAATGTTTGTGGATTAAAGGCACTCGAGACTATTGATTCAGGCAAAGCATTTCATTTGTACGATGTACGCACAAAGAAGTCCCTTTGCATTTTGTCACTATGACAGTGAGTAATCGCGACAGTTTGACTATTTGCACAAACCGATTGACGAGTAAAACGGAGAAAAGAATATGCTTGCGGCATGATAGATCTGATTTCATCCGAGCACTGCTAGTGACAATATTTATAAAAAACAACGAGATCAGCAACAGTGAGACGATGTTGTAGGAACCAAGATTTAATGTTAAATTTCGATCACCAACAATTAGTGATGTAAAAGTGTTTAATACTATTGTATAATACGCGGTATTATACGTAAAATACTGTATTGTCCAAAACGTAGTAAAATACAAGGTATTTTATTATAAAAATGTTTTCTATTGTGGAGGTGCCCGAATGCCATTTTATTGAGATTTCGCGTGGATTACTTAAAAAATTTATCATTGCGAAAATATATATACTACTGGTTCTTGAATATATTGTAATAAACTTCGTCCAGAATGGGTTAATTTAATTTAATCATAAATAACCAATACGTTCCGCCTAAATGTTTTCTACATTCTATGGCAAAGATGAATTAAAAGTTAACTCCCTTTAACTAATACAAGTTGCATAAATTAATGTAAATTAAATTTGTTTACATTAATGAATTAAAAGGAGGAGTGGCCTATTGTTTCTAGAAACAACTACAGTGAGTACCAGAATATTCTGCTTATTTGTTTTTGAATATAAATAAGCGAACAATATATGAGATGGTCAGTTTTAATTCTGCAATTAAAAGAGTTTTACAAATATTCGCAAGTATAAGGAATAATCGGGTGGTACTTAAGCCTGGGTACTAATAGTGAAAGAATTTGAACTTAGTGGAATAGTAAATACAGATTTTACGATTCCGAATATTATTGATTCAAATTGTGGAAAAGCGGTGAAGTTTATCGTGCATAAATTGGAGACCCTGGAATTCATCGTAATTAAAATCGGAAGTTGCTGTAACTGGTTGATAAATAAAGTTTGAGATTTTGTTAACTAAAGATCTGTCTTTTTACTGTCGTATTTCCTCAATAATCGAAAAGAACAAACGAAGAGTCGTTACAATATTAAAGACGCAGAAGAATATGAATTATTGCTCCTTGTCACAATTAAAAACGCATTCTTAATGATTCGCAAATTTCTATGGCAACAAAATTGTTGTAATATCAATAGAACATACATTTCAAACATCGAATGCTGCATCATTCCTATTCACCGTTACAGGGAATTTTCTTTATGCAGCAAATCAAAATTATGAGCCATGGACTCTGTCATTAAATTTTATATCTTTGAGTTCTCTTTCTATACCTTCAAATTGATTAACTAAAACACCAAAATCTCAAAACTTACATTCTGAAACCGATGGCAATTCTATTGATTGTGTAACTTAGTGGCAAAGAGTTTATGGATCTTCGGAATGTTTCATCGTTCCGCATATTCCACTGTAAAATCTTTTTCAGTAAGAAAATCTTTTTCAGTCTGTAACCTAACTCATACTGCAAGAAGTGTTTGTCTTACAAATCAACGAGGCGTAAACTTGTTGATGTGAAATCTTCAACAGTTTACCGATGGAAAATAATAAAGCATCAATTTAAATAAAAACATAAATACAATAGCTCGGCGCGAAAGTGATTAATATAGAAACCAAACAGAATCATATTCAAGTGAATAAATAGATCTTATTATTATTCGTTTAAGGAATATAAATAAAGAGAACGATAAGAAATCTAAATGCCGGGGCAGATGTTTAAAAGAGAAAATGGTGATGGAAGTAATTTTTTGTTGTTATACTACTAACACTGTATGTCGACTATTGCACTTTTGTAAAGAATACACGGTATTTTGTTTTGTATTATACAATGTATAATACTCTGTATTATACAAAAAAAATAAAATACGGTATTTTAACATCTCTACCAACAATGCATATAGCACGCTTTTTAACAGAGTCCAAAAGAGCCAGAATGGTAACAGATGCAGTGCCCTAAACTTGACAGCAATACTCCAGATTTTAAATTCTCCCTGATAAATCTAACCGATACTATAATGTTGCAAGGCAATTTTGTATCACAATCGATAACTCTTTGGCAAAATAACAACAAAACATTGATAAAACTGTTTTAAGATTACTATTATTGCATTAATTGCAGCAGTAGCTTTAAAGAGTTTTCTAACTGCTAAAATACTACACTAAAAAAGGAGTATTATTTTCAAACGAAATAAGATTATGGTTTATCCTCGTCGCAAGAACGAATCATAACGGTGTAGTTGAGACAAACGCACGTTTTGTCTATGTGAAAATTAATTATGGGTAGCCATTTCAATATGTACTTTTGTTTTGAAAAAAAAAGTCATGATATAAGGCCAACGTCAGTTGCTTTCATGGAAATAGCTATTAAGTTATTTAACTTCTGTTATATTGCATTTAATACTTTATATATTAATTAAACTTCATTCTGTTATCAGGAAAATGTTTGGAGCTGTCCCACACACTAGTGAAATTGTTTGAAAGTATTTTTCTTTGTTTGGAAAATAAACTGCTAGCTTCGGGATGAGACATTACTTTAATTTTTAGTTGTTAAGGTTGTTTAGATTGATAACCCAAAAATAATAATTTATTATGAAAAGCCTTCAAACAAAAAACATTGAATTGGTCAATCAATTTAAGTCAAAGATTTATTGAAATTAGATGTTGGTCTTTGGAGTATTAATCACCTAAATATAACTCACTTATATTTCTTCAGTAATCTGAAAGTATGTTGACGTCATTCCTATTTCACCGCGTGAATTTTGATCGCTAAGACATTGTATCTTCTTTTCAATCAACTATATCAAGTCAGTTAAAATCTTAGCAAGAATAATCCAAAAATCAAAAAAATAAAACGTTTCATTAAAAACCTTTTAACATAACATAAAACTCAACAATAAATATTTCTTTTTCACCTGTTTCACTCAAGAAAAAAATACCATCTGTATAGGAAAAACCAGATTCTGCTGTCTCTATTTATCACCACTTTTTCCTAAGATTTCATTTATGACTGTGATTCACAATTTTGTGTGTGTTTGTGATTTCTATATCTGTACACTTTTTTCCTGTAAATGGTTTTTACGGTTAAAGTGTGAAAACAAAAAGTTCATATCCACAGATGTTAACTTTTTAGTAAAAAAAGCTCATTTCAAAAGTAGAGTGGAAAAAAATTATCTATATCTATATGTAAACATACCACCCATTTTATTTACGTTTAAATTTTTACTATACATATTCTGTTTGGATTTCAGTTCACTTGTTTGTGGTTCTAAGAAATAACGAAAAAATAATATGGTTGTGTTGTCTATGTATCTTAACCATATATTGAATATATATTATATATATATTTGAAAAAATATATTCGTTCCTGTGTTTGTTTTTGAAAATATGTATGGGTGGAAGTAGACATGAGTACTACATATATCATTTTGTTATTATTATTTTTATAACATTTTTATGCTACAGAAGCGAAATGTGAAAAAGATTTTCCAGAGATTTTTATATTTATTGCCATAATAAATTTATATTTGTTTTATATCGTATGTATCGTTGGATTAGATTTTTAGTAAGTGATGTGTTCATTTCAAACTATTTTATTCGAATTAAATTTTATTCTTTAAAATATGTTCACTATTCTAAAAACTTTAATCATCAGCCAAAATATTTACAATAACTCCTTCAGATCAATTTAATTCTTTTTAATCAAAATCATCAACAATAATTTTGAAATAACATAAACTTTTTCCCCTTTGTCTATTTTAATTTTTTTTTCAACTGATATAACAAGATTGAAGCGAAAATGAAAATCGAAAAAAAAGTTCAAGCATTTCGAAAATATTTTCTTTTTAAAGAACCAAAAACCTTGATTACAATAACAAGTTTATTATTATTTTTACTTTATTATAGAAATATTGAAAAGCAAAACACTTCAAAAGAAAATATATAAACCAAACACAGGAAAATTTATGTGAAAAGGTACTTGAAGTCGTAAGACATAAAAAATCAAATTATGTTTTAAAAATTGATTTTATAATATTTTTTGGTTGGTAGTGGTAGGTTGGACGGTGGGAGTCGAAAATAGATTTATTTGAACGAGATATATCCTTATTGAGCATATACAAAAGCCAAATTGACACATTATCTTTCTCATACAGTACAGTTATAACAAAGAAAATTATTTTCTAGCAAGAAAAGAAATCCATCTTAAATCATCAAATAAATTTTCCAGTTATCAAAATTCTAATTTTCCATTTCTTATTTTTACACCCATCACAAATAAGATTTATACAGACAGACAGAATAGAAGCAAAACAACTATTTCAACTCAAATAATTTTCACAGCATATATACAAATTTTCCTTTTTTATATCACAAAAATCACAAAATATAAATGAAAAAAAAACGAAAAATTACAAGCAAACGTGAAATGAAAATAAAATACGTGACCTGGATTTTAGTTTTTACAAAACATAATGTCCAAGCGAAACAATATGCATCATGATAAGTGAAAATAATCTGAATTCCTTTTTGGAAAATTTACTATCATGCTCATTTATGGATGTTAGTCAAAGAAAGAAAATTTATATATAAAAGGAGGAAAAAATGGTACTAACATAAAATAGAAAATCAAAATGAATATGAAATGAAAAAAAAAATGATTGCGCTTTTGATACGAAGTTTTGGTTTTTTGTGTCAGAGGACACAGCTTTGAATTTGTTTTGTGGGATTATTTGTATAAATAAAGAGTTGTTAGCTTAAACCAATTACATACTAAGCTAAAACAAGTGCTATGGATATTATATTGTTAGTTGTGATTCTAAAAAAACTTTTTTTAAATTTGCATAAAAACAGTTTCATTATACTTGTGGTGTGAGCAGGTGCTACTGTGCACTATAGTTATGATGATCTGCTCTATGGAGCTGGTCACAACCTACTGGCAGTACCAGATATATGCGTTACCATATTTGTCAAAAAACAAGCAACTAACTGGTTTATCTTCTTTTCTTTATTGATTTGTTGTTTAAAACGTTTTACAAAAACAACCTAAGTTCTAAAATTAATATTCCTATTTCGTAAAATAACAATACTCCTTTTTAATACAGGAAATAAAGGCAAAAAACTGGTCGAGTCCTGAAAAGAAATTCTCAGAGTTCCACTTAGATACATTACAAAAAAATATTCTTCAAAAAAGAATCTGATTCTCTTTTTTGTAAGACTAACAATTCTCGAGAAAATTCGATTTAAAAAGTTGAATAATATGTGATGAAACATAGAATGTGACTTAAAATATTTGAAAATTTATATAAAAGGTATAGAACTTTATAAATCACATTTTCTCGAAAGCCGTTAGTCTATCCAAAAAAGTATTACAATGTTAGTTGTATATGAAATTTTTAAGCTACAAATTTTATTCTTATATTTTTTTCAATAAAAGTTATAGTTTTTACCTTTGACCCCGGGAACAATTTTAACGGCAAATGATAAGGATTTTTGGGGTGTTGCTTAGAACAACAAAAGGAAGGTTCATACATAAATTCAGCTTTCCCTTAATTTTTGCACAGTGCCAATGTCTTTATTCCCTGTATTATTTTTGAAATTTTTTTTTTAAAAATCCACGAACTGTACGATATTTTTTAGATGTATGACCGCAAAACTAGCACTAAAGTTTTCACTTTATAGCCGCTCAGGATAGTCCCATCTATCAATAGCAGGTCAGATGAACCCAAAAAAAAATCAATATTTTAAATCGACAGAGGTACATCGATTTAACAAAGTAAAAAATTGCATATAAAATTGAGGAAGTGCAAGGAGGTAAAGCTATAAGGTTTTTGGACGTACGTGTAGTTTGCAAATCAAGGCGCTACCCACATTAAGTCCAAAATAGCTCACGTCCGTGCGTCATATATACAATTTTTTATTAGCCGCAAGCAACATATTCAAAAAAAGTTGTTTAATTTAAACCAAAGTTAAAAAATTTCATATATTTTGAATTGAAAATATGTTGAACAAGTAACCTTTGACCAAAATATTTGTAATTTTTTCAAACAAATTAATTTACTATGACAAAATAATATTTTGACTGGATTATGAAATTTTAAATTGAAAGGTTGCTTTGATTGAAATTTTTATTTTTTATAGAATTTATACAACTTTTTGTACAAGTTGTTTCCTTTTTTGGACCTCACTGTTACAACAAAATATAAGGTTAAAAAGTGACAATTTACGACCTCAAATTACAGTAATAAAGTAGCACTTTGATATGGAGGCGAATAAAAAATTATTTTGTGTTTTTTAGGAATATCAATTTTTTAAAAAATGTTTTGTATCGCAATTCAGATAGATTTAAATATATGGAGGGACTGAAATCTCAAGCTCTGAGATATCAAGACTTCGGTTTTGGTTAAGGATTTTGATATAGTTTTCGGCATAAAACTTTTATGAGGACATTGTTTTTAGTTTTGGGCAGTGATTTATATCAAACATAACTCTTTGTTAAAGTACATGTATTTTTTTATCTCTGTTAAGAAATTTATTACAAAACTAACACGAAACATCAATACGTTGCCGGAAAACCGTAACAGATCATAAATTAACATAATTTAGTGAAAAGATGATACATTCAGCAAACTACTCAAAAACCTCTATATTTAGCGTTTCGAGAAAATATTACAAAATCACAAATTCGTATTTCTTTCAAAATTCCAAAAATATTGTAAAAATTAAATAAAATCAAACTTTTGTCAAAATTCTAAAAATATTCCAAAAATTATTACAAAATCAGAGATTAAACTTTTTTCAAAAATTCTGAAAATATTGCAAAAATTATAACAAAATCAAAAATTGAAACTTTTTCAAAATTCCAAAAATATTCCAAAAAGTAGAATAAAATCAAATACTTAAACTTTTCTAAATCCTAATAATATTCCAAAAACTCTTAAAAATTAAAAAAGTCAAACTTTTTCCATAATTCTAAAAATATTGCAAAAATTATTACAAAATCAAAAATTGTAATTTTTTGCAAAATTCCAAAAATTATGATAAAATCAAAAATTTAAAATTTTTCAAAATTCTAAAAATATTCCAAAAATTCATACAAAATCAAAAATTGAAACTGTTCTCAAAAATTCTAAATATATAAAAAAAATTCTATTTTTTTTTCAAAATTCTAAAAGTATTGCAAAAATTATAACAAAATCAAAAATTAAAACTTTTTCCAAAATTCTAAAAATATTGCAAAAATTATAACAAAATCAAAAATACAAACTTTTTTCAAAATTCCAAAAATATTTCAAAGACTATAACAAATTCAAAAATTTCTTGTCACATTTACGTCATGCAACAGCTAAATTTTTTTGTCCAAAAAATTGACTAAAAAAATGAAATAATTTTTTTGACATACTTGACAATATTTTTTTGATAAACTTATAATGCAATAAAATTCTCAATAATAATTTTAATCATTTTTATTTCATACAAATAACTAATTTTATTATTTTCTAAAAAAATAAATGAAAATCATTCTTTTGACACACTTGACATTATATTTTTGACAAACTTATAATGCCATAATTCTCTATAATAATAATAAAATTTCATGTCATACAAATAATTTATTTCATTTTTTCCAAAAACTTGGGTAAAAAATAAATAAACCGAAGTAAAATCTTTCTTTTGACACACTTGACAACATATCTTTGACAAACTTATAATGCCATAATCTAGTTTTTGGTCTCACATACCCCGATTTCACAATCCCGACCATCAAGATTTCTTTAAATTCAATGTTTCTATTCGTAATCACTTAAAATGAACGTTTTTTTAGCAAAAAATATGCAAATTTCCTTGTTTTGATACACTTGACGATTTTTTGACACACATCTGGTACAGTTATCGAACACATCATCTTTTCGGCTCTTCCAATTGAGTAAACCTATTTTCAGAAAAAAAAATTTTAAAATCCGTCCAGCGGTTTTCTAGATTTCATCGGTTGTGACAGCCGGCCGGCAGACAGACATACATTTTTTTTTGCTCTTTTAGAATCAGTAGGTCCTAAAACGTCGAGAAATTCCAAAAAAGGGGGGGTAAGAATTTCACATTTGGCTCATGAATGCAATACTTAGGTTTTTTCAAAACCGAAGCAATAAGTAATAAGTAAGAGCAACACTTAAGATATATTCACGATTTTGTCTGTGCTAAAAAACAAGCAGACTTACTATATCGGGGGTTTTCGGGGATTAAAAATTAAAAAAGTGTTAACGATACTAGTGACTAGTAAAATTTTCTAGGTTATGTTTTTAATTTTAATGTCGTTCAAAAAATAGAAGAATCTTTAAGAAATTCTTCTACCTTACGATCAATAATTGTCTTACATATAAAAAATTGTTACCGCCTCTCAACAAAAATAAGAGTAAATATTATTTTATCTGAACGACAATTCTTTTTCATGAATCATTGCTAGGGCTTGCAAAACCGTTTTCATGTTTGAAAACCGGTTTTTGGTTTTTAAAATATTAAACCGGTTAAAAACCGGTTTTTCTGGTTTTCAGTACAATTTTTTTTACACCGATACAGATTAAATTTGAGCGTTAATATTCTTCATAATAACGCATTTTATTAGAAAACTTATATTTAGTTTGTTATAATACAATAAAAATATTGATTTCAACCATCAATTTACTCAAATACAACATCCATAGACCGTATTGATTAGAGAGAGGTATCACAATACATTAAAAAACATAAAAATTCAGAACAATATTTTATAAGAAATTCTTTATGGTTTATGTGTATTGGTATAATGCTCGAATTAAGAATAGATTGATCTGATAGTGCTGCAGAAAATACTTTTTTGACTCTCTCTTGCCACTCATGCGGTTTCTTAGTAACCATAAACGATAGTTTAATATTTTTCTTTCAGTTTTTCTGGCTCAAAATAAATCACTTATGAGTTATGGAAGCTAATTCAATTCTTTTTTAAGACTTCTTTACCGAATTAATAAAAATTTTGGGTGAGTAATTAAACTTAAGTAGCTAAGTAAATTCGAACCTTCTATATCAAGGCCATGATTCGAATCCTATGACACAGTTATGCTTATCAATTACGCCATCGAGGCGTCGATTATTCGACTATCGAAACCTCATCATAATATATCCAATTATATTATCAATTTTTCAAACTTTTATTAGTCCGAGCTGATGTTGCAAACGAAATATATATTAAATAAAACTGAACGTAGGAAATGGACCTAACTGAATGAGAAACATTTATTTTTATTTAATAATCTTACTATGTAGTAGTTACTGAAAGAACGGAAGCGAGGGCAGCTATTATAAAATTTTGGACAAACCCATACACATTAGAAGCACGCAACAGTTTTTGTAGCAAATGCCCAAAATTTTGTTATTCTCCAAAATTAAAACAAATTAAGTAACCAACACATTTAAACAATAAAGTACATTTTTTTAAAAACAAAAGCCACCTATTTTTTGGTATGAAATTTGGTGGTGGTTGTCATGGTTAAAAATTTCATAAACTTTTCAAATTTAAATTTGAATAAAATTACAAAACCTACTTGATAAACTTTTGTTTCTCTGTTCTCTGTTTGTATATGGGGCATTTCACGCCAACTAAGTGTGAAAAAAAATTTGTGTCTCAAACTTTGGGAATAGGTAGTACTTTATGAGAACACAAGTATCAAATTTTTTCAGATTTTTTGACTCACACCATGGCCGTCAGTGGCGCTTACAAAATTCGATTTTTTGCCTCGATCACAAACTTGTGAATTTTCTAGGAAAACAAGTGCGACTGAAAAAAAACGGAATAACATGATTTTGTTAGAATTTTGACCACAGCATACGATAAAAATATTTTCAAAATTTTTTGGGGTAGTTTTCACCCTTATTTTAAGGGTTAAAATTTTAAAACCGAGATTTCGAGAAATATGTCACGATTTTTTTCAATTTTTTTTTTTGCTTATTTCCTTACGGTTAATTTTTGTTTTGCAATGGGCATCGACCAGGAACTGCCCCAAAAAAAGATCCAAAGGTGAAAAAACAATCTTGTGAATTTTGTAGGCAAATGGGTGCGACTGAAAAAAAACGGAAAAACCTGATTTTGTTAGAATTTTAACCATAGATTACGATAAAAATATTTTCAAAATTTTTTGAGGTAGTTTTCACCATTATTTTAAGGGTTAAAATTTTAAAACCAAGATTTCGAGAAATATGTCCCGATTTTTTTTCAATTTTTTTTTAATTTTTTCTTTGTTTTATTTCCTTACGATTAATTTTTGTTTTGTGATGGGCATCGACCAGGTACTGCCCCAAAAAAGACCCAAAGGTGAAAAAATGTGGGTTTAGCGTCTGTGCCTGTGATATAATAAACGATAAAAAATAATGTATTCTTAGATTGTTCGGGTTGCTGATTACAAATCTAAAGTTAAATTTTTAAAAAACAAAATGGTGGATCAAATATTGGGGCCAATTTTTCTAAAATCGTCCAATTGCGAATTTTCAAAATTACCATCGTATTCTACATAAAATTCTAAATCGAAAGTATGTGATAGTTTTTGTTTAAGATCTACCGTTATCGAGATTATCTCACAGAATGAGAAAATATGTAGGCTAAAACCACGTTTTTTCACATTTGGATCTTTTTTGGAGGCAGTTCCTGGTCGATGCCCGTCGCAAAACAAAAATTAATCGTAAGGAAATAATTAAAAGAACAAATTTAAAAAAAAAATTATAAAAAAAACATTGACAAATTTCTCGAAATCTCGGTGTCGAGAAATTTCGAAACTACCCCAAAAAATTTTGAAAATATTTTTATCGTAATCTATGGTCGAATTCTAACAAAATCATGTTATTTCGTTTTTTTTCAGTTGCACCCATTTGCCTACAAAATTCACAAGTTTGTGATCAAGTCAAAAAATCGAATTTTGTAAGCGCCACTGACGGCCATGGTGTGAGTCAAAAATTCTGAAAAAATTTGATACTTGTTTTCTCATAAAGTACTACCTATTCCCAAAGCTTGAGACACAAAAAAAAATTGTTCACACTTAGTTGGCGTGAAATGCCTCATATACTTAGAATACTTTTTTTAACCAATATATGATTAGATTACTAATACCCTGGTGGTTACTGGATAGAGGATAATGCCGCAAAATAAATTACTTGGAGAGAATAAAAAGTTCTGTGGACATGATTTTTACGTAATAAATGCACCACCTTACGAATTTTATTGTACGAATTACTAAAAATATTTGTTTTTAAAACCGGTTTTAATTGGGACAAAACCGTTTTTATCAAATGCACTCTTTTGAACAGTTTTATCGAAAACCGGGTTTATTGAATTGCTAGCGCTAATCTTTGACCTTATTCTTTTACAAAAAATTGAAATGGTTGCTATGAATTTAGTTTAAGATGAAAATAAACTTTAATTCAAATGTTCAATATTTTAAAATTTTAGTTAAATAACGGATGGAAAAAAAATTTAATGTTTTACTCGGACTAAAAATGGATTTAGGAACTAGTAATATGACAGTACGCCGCTATCGCTTCGCATCACAACATTCTTCGTTCCAAAATCCATCATTTTTAGGGTTTCATACTTTGAAAAAGTAAAAACGGTACCCTATTGGTGAGACTTCGGTGTCCGTCCGAATTTCTACATAATCAATTTACTCACAAACTATAAGTGCTATCAACTTGAAACTTTCTACAGTGGTGGTTTAAAGTAGAAATTTTGAAAAAAAATTATGTTTGATCATCGTATGTGGGGTGTCATATGAAAGGTGATTTTTTTTTAAAAATGCAAACATTTTTTTGTCCCTCCCCTTATCCACGAACATTACAAAAGAAAAAATTAAAAAAAATTCATGGGTGCAAGGGTTTTGCTAAATCGAAACTAAATTTTTTTTTGTTAGTTATAATTTCAAATGTTCATTGAAGGGGGGGTTTAAAGTAGAAATTTCGAAAAAAAATTCCTTTTGATCATCCCATATCTACGAAAAATACAAAAGAAAAAATTTTATATATACGGAGGGTTCCGGAATTATATTCGCTCGCACTTGCCTAACTTTTTGCTTTAAGCTTGGTTTAGTTACAAATAAATAGTATAAAATAGGTATTTATGTAACAAGTGTGTTAAGTTATAAATTTCAGCTTGAGTGAGCAACAACTCGCGAGTGCTGAAATTATTTTAAAGTCTGTGGTACATACAACATTTTTAAATAATAATAGGATCAGTTTGAAAATATCAGGTTGTTGCAGATAAAATGTTGATTCTTTGTAAAAGATGTAAAAAGTGAAAAGATTAAAGCGCCTCCATATTAAAATTTCTATAATATTGCAGCATTTAGAACTAGATAAATACAAAACTTCAGTTGAAATGAACCAGAGAACAAGCAAGAAAAGTGAACTGGAATTCTACTTAATACTATTTAATTCACCAAGAGCTATGCCCTACCATTTATCTGCTGAAAAGTACTTTCGATTTAAATAAAAAATTAAACAATCTTAATAATAGACTATTTAAGTTTTTTAACTTTTTCCTAATATTTCGACCTTTCGGGTCATCATCAGGGGATATATTTAGTTATTAGTTATCAAATATTAAAACAATTATTTATGAAATAACATCAAGAAATAAACATATAAAACTTACATAAAACAAATTTTTTAAAAATTTAACAAACACTAGAAAAAATAAAAAATTAAAAATGTTAAATAATACATTTTTAGCTAAAAATAAGAACATAGCAACATTTTAAGGATTTTTTCAATCCATTAAAAATAAAAACTATATCGATGATGGATTTTTATGATTTTGTAATAATTCAACACAATATTCATAATTTCGCTTAAATTACACGTATCTTTAGTCCTTACATCTTCATTAATATTACCATCCCAGCATAAATTATTACAAAAATCCCAACCAAAACATTTTTGAAATCATAACATAATTTGTTCCTAATTTAATTTATTCAAACTAATAAAAATTAATTTTATACGTAAAATCAATTCACTAAAAAAAATTTCACTTGACACGAGATTGAAAAAAAAATCTCTAACACTCGTACAAAGAAAATATGAAAATAAAATTTCCATCTATCCGCACCCAAAAAAAAATTCATTATCACAACAATCGAACAATATTTTTATTACATTTTCATTTCGTTTTATGTATGGATGTGCCTGATTCTTTGGGGTAAGTTCTAACAAAAATAAAAATTAGAAGAAATCTCTCTTGAGACCATCAACTAAAAGTATGGGTCATTATTATTATTGCACTTCTATTATTATTATTATCACTCGCTGGTGGGAATATATTTTTTTTTATTCCAGGAGTATTAAGTTTCAAGAAAAAGTTGGTAATTTTTTAGTGTGTGATTGAGGGTGGGTTATAGAGAAATAAAAATATTTGATTAATGTTATTTAAAAAAAAAAATTTTGCCATTATAATGTTAGAAATTATGGAGTTTTGATTATGGAGGGAGGAATTATGTAAAATTTGGAGCAAGAAGTATTTTAAAATGTGAAATGTTTATTTTGCGGTTTATTTGATTGAAAAATGATAATCCGGTTTATCTATTTATACATTAACTATCTTTGAATTATAGAACTAAATAATTTTGCAAAATTGTTCTGTGCAATCTGCTTATTTCGGATAATTTTGTTTACTTAGATGACCTGAACTCTTGATCGGCTCTTTCAAAAATAATACTATTTTGAACAATATGTCACATTTTCTTTGAAAAAGGATAAATTTTATAAGAATGAAAATTATTTTGCACTTTATTGGTATTATTCATAATTCTGTGTTGGTGTAATACAAAAAATACAAATTTCGATAATTAGGTGTTGGAAGTTATTCGTGTGTGTATGTGTGTTTGTGTGTGTATGGTTGTGTGTATGTGTGTGTTTATGGGTGTGTTTTACAGGGTGAATCATCTTCTTTGCTCGTGATCCTGTTGTATCCCTTCGGTGCCACCAACTAAGGCATTCCTTCGTAGGGCAGTGGTTGAGTGTAGTGTAATATAATGTTGTGCTGTCGTGGTTTTGCTTCGTAGTGTTGAGCATGACTGCTCCTCGTTCCTCTTGTCTCAGTCGATTCATCATACTTGTGATGATCTTAGTCGCTATATCCCAGTTGTCTTTTGAGCTCAGCGCAAATTGCATGAGGCTAAGCGGAGTGATTGATTCTCCGTGATTCATTAAGTCTCCGTGTATTTGCTCCGTCTGGGTCCGTTACGTGCTTATACTTGTATAAGTACTCACGGAAACATTCATGGCCTGAGATCATCTGCGTCAAGTATTGGTTGAACATAAGATGGCTTAACATAAGATGGCCTTTTCACCGGTGAGGCTCATAGGGGTGCCGCATATATTTATATTAATATGCTAACACTACCGAGAAGCAACCTGATCGGTTATCTAGAGCTACCACTGATTGGCATCAGCCTTGCAAAAGCAGTCACACTCATTGCGCTATGTCACCCAGTGTACAACAGGTGGTTTTTGGAGATGGTTCTGTGGTAGTTGAGTCTGTGGTAGAATGCCTTCAAGATACCTCTGGGCCTGACCAAATGTGATAACCTGGATATTGATGCTTTCCACAATTTTTCTGCTACTCATTAGTACGACTTCCATTTTCTGATCGGCAGACTCTAGTCCTGCATTGTTCAGCAATGCTCTAACGTTGATTATGGTTTGAATACAGTTGGCAATAATATTCATGAGGTTTTTAAGTACAAAAACTATGGCAATGTTATCCATTAATCGTTGTTTGTTTGGACACACGTACTCTGAGAATATCATCGTACATGAAGTTTCAAAACAGTGGTCTAAGGACTGATTCCTGGGGCCCCTACTTCCCTCCCCTCCTATTGCAGTTCTTCAAACCTGCTTCGGTATGATAAATCAGAGTTCTTCCTGTGAAGTAAATAGCTAGGTAGTCAGGTACGTGCAGTTTTTCTAGGGCTTTCAGGATTTGGTTTCAGTTAAGGGCATTTTTAACATCCAGGGTGACAAAGAAACAGTATTGTTTGTCTCCCTTTAGTCATCTTTTACCACTCAATGGGTTATGCGCTTGTTTGTCTGTATGTGTGTGTTTATGAATGAGTGTGTGCGTGTGTGTTTGTTTTGTAAAATTTAAAAAAAATTTATTTTATAAATTTTATTATCAACTTTTATGATTCACTTCTGCTGGATGTTCCATGACATGACAGTCTACTTTTTCAATAGAAATATTTTGTGTATTATTTTGGACGCTGTGTACTGGAATTTTCTCCATTAAACCGTTGCAGTTTATGAAGCTATTGGATGAATATTCTAGATATAGGAACATTGTTGCTGGATTTTTCCGTTTGTTGTGAAACAATAAAATTGTGGCATACTTAATAAAATCTGGTGTTTTTATCCAGAAGGAGATTTGGGAACTACGTTTATCGAATTGAGTGTAATGCCAATTTGAAGTTGAAAAACGTAACATTGGTGACAGCGGCGGGATTAGTAAATCTGTGAATAATGATTTTCTTAAGTGAATTGAAGGTTCTTGAGTTAAAGAAGGAACTTGAACAACGTGGATTGTCAACAAGTGGAAATAAAATTGAATTATTGTTACGGCAGTGATTAGTTGTAGTTGACGAGGAGAAAAGTTCAATTGTGGAAATGATAACACAATTTTCACCTGCAAACTTCGATTTCAGTCAATTGATTGCAGCTACTAATCAAATCAATGCTAATATGGTTGCCAAAAACTTCTACAAATGTCAACGGCATCCTACGGAAATTCGAGAAAATTCAAAGGTGAAATCCAAGAACTAGAGCATAAAGTACTTAATGAAAACAAGAAGATACTTT
Source organism: Diogma glabrata (assembly GCA_963693315.1). Taxonomy (NCBI): domain Eukaryota; kingdom Metazoa; phylum Arthropoda; class Insecta; order Diptera; family Cylindrotomidae; genus Diogma; species Diogma glabrata. The sequence goes on from OY856186.1 coordinate 68,522,489, forward strand.
CAAAAGTAGATGATTTCGAGAAATGGTTGCAGAATGTTAAAACTGCTAAAGTGATTACCCATTTGGTTCTACAAGGAGCAAGTCTCAAATTGAAGCCATCATCATATGACAACACCACATGTTTCGGCCTATTCAAATTTCAGTTTGAGTCGGTGGCAGATCAGAATATTTGGAACTCAGAAAATTGTCTTGCTGCATTGATAGTTGCACTTAACTGGGAAGCAGCTGAAGCATTACAGGTGATGCCCGAAAGTGACCGAACAAGTTATGCAATAAACGTGTTGGAGCGGAAATACGTAAGTGGTTATAAAAGAGAGGTCTACAGGATCGAGTTAAAAGGTCGCTGGCAGCTAAATGGAGAACCTCTACAGGACTATTCCTCGGCAGTAGAACACCTTATTCATTTAGCACACTCGAATGCTCCACCATATTTTATGGAGAAAAGGAATATCGAAGTGTTTATTGACGGTATCCAAGATTCAGCAACAAGAGTAACAGTAGTGGTTGCACCTAAGGCGAGTTTCCATAAAACTGTCGCATACCCAATGCAATGTGAGATGGTACAAAGGATTTGTATGCCATTATGGATGAAGAAAAGGGAATAAAAAGAGAAACATCAGAGAAAAAGAATTGGCACGCAGAGGAAGAAGTGACATTCGATGCTGGGTATCTAATGAAGAGGGTCACATGGCACGGGAGTGCAGACAACATAAAAAAGCAGACTGATCATCATCTTTCGTGAAGAGTAGGGAAGCCGAATAAAAGAAGCAGCGGCAGGAAACTCCTTTGTTGGATATGTAGGTAATCGGGTCATATCTCACAGAACTGCTGGAAAAAGGAATCGTGACATATCTTTGTCTCACATTTAACGGAAGTCCAACTGTTGAGCCAAGAAGTGAGGCAAATGTTATCTACATCCCAATTTCAAGAATAGCAGTAAATGTAAAAGTTTAGGTATCAAAGAACAAGTTGAAGGTAAAAGATACTTAATGACACTGGATACAGGTTCAGCTCGAACATTCGTTCGCAAATGTTTGATTGACAACATTTCGGAATCATCAGATAGATTAAAACTGCAAACAGTCACTGGAAAATGCGCTGATATATCAGGTAAAAGGATTGCTGAATTAAAATTAGAGAACAACTGCTACCAGCGAGTGGCAGATATTATGGATGAAGTCATTTTGGGGATGGACTTCATGAAGACGAAGGGATTTGTCTTCTATTTTGTTTAATAATATTGAAATGTCACTACTGTTGAATAGAGCAGAATCTACTGATTTAAACTACAATGTAGTCCATAGAAAACTCCAAAACCATTATCTAAACCAATGAGGGAAAAATCAAAATGGCCGTCAAAATGGCCCGAGTTGCTACTGCAAACAGGAGAAAATGGAATGTTTCAGAGATACGAAGGGATGAAAAACTCAATGGACGAAGAAAAGGAGAACGTCCAAAGTAGTGAGAATCGAGACTCAACAAGGTGGGCCGACATAGAACAAAGTGATGGCCAAGGAGTTAGAAAAGGACAGAAAGTAATTCAAAACAGAATTAGAAATAGGAAAAAGAAAAAAAATATTTTGGATTCAACAATATACAGGAACATAAAATAAAATATATCGAAAATAAAAACGTAGTTTTCTGGAGTTTTCTTTTTTAAAGAATAGATTTTCCTAGAATATTAGAGAAATTATGCAAAATTGTTCATAAGGAATTCCTCTTGCAAAATTGAATTAGTTTTATTTTAGACTGCGATGATTTTAAGTGAATGAATTGTAAACGGGAGAGATTTGAGAATTAAAAGGGGTACTCGAGCACCTGATTATTTAAAACTACGATAACTTTAAGTCGTATCAAGTCGATGGACACCTTTAGTTTTACAAGATTTTGTGGGAGAGTGGGTAGGGATCTCCTAAATAAATATTTAATTTATTAATAACTCTAACCTCGATTTGGATGAAACTTAGTACATAAGATTTTAGTCCGGTTTCCCATGGTCTTCAAAGCTTTTGATAAAAAAATTGTACAAAAGGTGGAAGGGTCACTCGGTCCCTGTTTAGTTATAACTTCAATTTATTTAAGTCGTGTTGTTTGCTTGATAATTTTTAAAATCGCTTTGACCAAACTGGGTCGAAGAAAACTGTTTTAGTCATATTCGAAAAAAAAATTTAAGTAAAACTTAAACATTCAAAAACTAACCATTATAACATAAAAACATAACAAACCGATCTTTATCCGGATAATCCAATTAATTGAACATGTTAAACATTCAGATTTTGGCATATTATAATGATTGGCATGTTACACGTTACCATATACAATATTTATTTGATTTTCATTTCTTTACAAATATCAAACAAATCTTATTATATTCTATAACGAAAACAGAATCAAAATTCCCTCGACTATTACAAAAATTGAAACAAAAATCAAATAGGATTCAAAAAAAAATAAATTTAATTCGATTAGAACCCCAAATCCAAAAGCAAAAATCGTTTTCCTATTTTCTTAATGATTAAAAGTACTTTGTGCAAAGGAACACGTGTTGTTGCTACTTTTACTCGTACATGTCAAGCCTTAAAAAAATGCAATATTTCGCAAAAAAATCAAAACAAACACATTATTCTGGAACAAACCTCATACACATCCTTTTTGTTATTTACATTTCAATTTTTTTTTGTAGATTGGAAAAGTATGATTATCGCGATGATGATGATGGTCACGTGCAGCGCTATTTAAAATATTTTTTTTATTATTCAACCAAATGCATTCTAATAACAACTTTAAAAATATTACACTAACCAACCGAATAATATCTAATTTTTTCTGTTTTTTAATTTTATTATGAAAACGCGTGACGTGGAAGACAGTTTTTTTTATTAAATTAACAAAAAATTATAGATTTGAAGTGGTGTGGTGGTGGATGGTATATTTTGGTTTTGTTGTTTTGTTATGACGTCTCAATTACAAGGGTCTTATTAGCCTATATAAAATAGATACTGTTTTTTTTGTTATGTGAATCGGATATAATATCGTGTGATTATTTAAGTTCAGATATCATAATGATTTTAATCAATTGAGTTTGGGTAATTAACCCTTTTAATTTTGTTGTAAGGAATATATTATTATAATTGAATGAAGTCTGTTAGTTTTGTTTCTATGAATTCACATATGGGTTTTGTTTACAGTTCACAGAATATGAATTAATGGGTTTTTGTTCTATTCATTTTTTTTTTGAGTGAGAAGGAAAGTTCAATGTTATGAAAGGGAATAATTTTTAATTACGAAATACGAAAGCATTTGAGCAAAAGATGAGGTATATGTTTGAACGAAAAAAATCAGTCTATCTACTATCTTATATTTACCTTATTTTCCAAATTTAAGATTTACTGTAAATTCATTGATTTTCAAACTTCTTATCGATATTTTTATCCAAAAATATTGCAGAAAAAATATGATGGTAGGGAACTCTGGATATTAATTTAATCAAAATTAGTCAAACTTATACATTAATCAATCTAAAGTTATCGCCATTGTTTTCATATAAAACGATAATGTCCACTAAACATGCTGCCATCCTCAAACTGGTTATTCGATTACGCTCAAACTTCAGCATGGTGTATGTTTATATATTCACCTAATTGTTCGTAAATCGTAACACATATTAACTGAAATGTGAGAGCTTTCGTGCTTTAATTTTAACATCAATTTCATGTGTAAATGAATCTATCTTTAGAGATATTTAACCAATTGCCCTTGATATAGGGCTTCCAGTTTTCAAAAGTTGTTCAGCGGGACAATATGTACAAAAATATTAAGCACCCTCACATAAATGGAAAAGTCGTCGGAAAAGAGACATGTTATTTAAATTTTACTTTTTAATAATTATAATTAACTATCCCATAAAAGCAGGGTTAAACAAAATATAGATTAATTTAATGTGTTTTTTGGCATGGAAAAACAATTAAAAATTCAAAAAACATTTTAATTGTATTAGAAACATTTTTTTTGGTCAGAAAGCAACTTCTTAAAGGCTCAAAATTTGTAACTAATCTTTTTATAGCAGGAGATAGACTAGACCAGTGATGGCGAACCCGTGACCCGCGGGTCATGGACTGACCCGTGAGACGTTTTTAAATACCCGCGAGAATATTCAGAAAATTTATCTAAAATTTGAGGTTTAAATATTTTCATAACAAATCCTAAATAAATCTAATTCTACAATTAATTTGGTAAAATATGAAATTATTTTTAATTGAAAATAAAATCTCAAAATATATGTAAACTAAATATACAATCAATGCCTATGTTTATGTGTACAATCTACATGGCCGATTAAGAGGAATGCATATATAAAAAATTGGTTTTTGTGAGGAAATTTTTTTAATTTACATTTTTTAAGTCTTGAAAATACAAACCCAATTTTTATATATTTCTCTTCATCGCCGAGGTGTCAGGTACAGCACATACATATTACATAAGCATTGATAATAGTTATTTTGTTTGTTTTGCTCTAATTTTTTCCGATCTTTTTTAAAAACAAACCAACGATTAATTTCTATGCATTAATTTCTACGAAATATAGCAATTTCCGATAATTTTTAGTCCTATGGAATTGGTTTATTATTCTCAACAATATCGCTGTTAAAACTCCAGATTTGGAGTTATTGAAAAAAATAATAAAACACTTTCCATTCTGTGCAAAGAGAACATTATAACTCGGAGTTATAATGTAAAAAGACATTTTGAAACTATTCACAAAAATCTTATTTCATTAACGGAGGAAGAAAAAATGAATGCTTTTCTCAGGGTTTGAAAAAACATCAAGCTCAAGCGGATACTTTTAAATCTTTTGTTGTGCCAAAAAAAAAAATATTATTGCAGCTAGTTTTCAGGTGGCACACTCCCTTGCAAACATGGAAATCCATTATCAGATAGGGAGTTTTTTAAAAAAGCACTTTTAGAATGCAGCGAATCGTTGTTTTCTGATTTTAAAGAAAAGGATCTAATTGTAAGGCGAATAAAAGAATTAGCAATTAGTCGTAATACAGTAAAAGAGAGAATTTTAACCATGGATGAAAATGCTTCTATGCAATTAATTTTCGATTTAAAAATACGGATATGCTTTCCGTTTCTTTAGATGAAAGTGCCGATATAACTGGTCAAGCACAGATTGCAATCATTGCAATCTACAAATCTGTAAATATAATGAGAGAAGACTTAATAAAATAAGTGAGTTTAACAGGAAAAACAACAGCTGCACATATTATGCATTGATTTAAAGAAGCCTTGGAAACAATGAATATTGATATAAAGAAGATTGTTTCTGTAACTACTGGTGGTGCTCCACGCATGGTTGGCAAAAACGTTGGATTTATTACACATCTCAAGAAAAACGTTGGGTGTCCATTAGTGGAGTTTCATTATATTATTCACCAAGAAGTACTGTGTAAAAAAAGGATTGCAGCCATTTTCAAAGGTTATGTCAATATAGTGACAAATATTGTCAATTTTATTTCTGCACGAGCCTGAATAGGCGTCAATTCGCTGAATTACTATCTGAAATTGATTCTCAGTATTCAGGTCTTTTAATGTATAACAACGTTCGATGGCTCAGCCGTGGTCTGGTTCTAAATCGCTTTGTTACTCTTCTTAAGGAAATAAAACTCTTTCTACATGAAAAACATGTAAATTAACCTGAGCTAACAAATTTGTAATGGTAAACGATCTAATGTTCTTTTGTGATATAACACAACACTTTAGCGAACTTAATAAGAAATTTCAAGGGCGTGGACAAATTGCATTATGAAAACATTAAATCGTTTGTTTTAAAACTTGACATATTTATAAATGATTTAAATAGGAAAACTATGACATATTTTCCACATTTGCGTGCACAATTTGAAACTACAGTGATTTTTGGGAATAATATTGAGGTTAATGAGCATTCAATCAATGTATCAATTATAGAAGCAACCAAAGAATCATTTAAAATCAGATTTAATCAATTTAAACAACTGGAAATTACTTATCATGTATCCTCATTAAATTGAATTAAAAAACTTGGAACTAGAGTTCTTCAATTGGTTGAATATTAATAATTTAGAAATAGAATTAGTCGAATTTCAAAATAATTGTTTATGGATAAACAAATTTAAAGATTTGATTGCAAAAATAGAATCAAATAGTTCCCAAATGAATTCTAATGCGTCAGGCGAAGAAAATATTATACTCCAAACTTGGAATTCTTTGCCAAATACATTTATCTGCATGAAAAATTTAGCAAATTCTGTATTAACAATGTTTGGATCTTCTTATTTCTGTGAGCAGCTATTTTCATCATTGAATTACATAAAGTAAAATCGGCAAAACATAAGGCAAATTGGCTCGGGAAAGAAATGACTGCCGCATGTGTGAAATTAAGGACAACAACAAAGCAACCAGATAAACAAAAATTATCATCTCAAAAACAGCAGCCAATTTCATATGAGTTTTTTTTTCTAAATGAAATTTATTTTGTTTTCTAAATAAAAGTTTGATCAATGAAGTAAATATATAAACTGTTTTATTTTAATTCTAGCAGATTGACCCGTTGACTCTAAATTGGAAATCTTGTAAATTTGTTTTGACCCACCAGCAAAAAAGGTTCGCCATCACTGGACTAGACTAAGCCATTTTGTTGACACATGACGAAGTAGTTCTGACAATTCAGTACCGATCCATTCAAACATTTCTTTAAGTTCTGTGGTGCATTAGAAGAGGAACTGAAGAACTGAATACATTAACTAAAATTTATTAACAATTACATCAATTTGTTAACATCAACATCAAAATTTTTTAAAAGATGAAACGCCCTTTTTTACGGCATTAGAAAGTATGTGGCAGTTACAACCTATTGGAATAATATTTTTATTATAGTGATTTCTTTTCGACTGAACAAGTCCAACACCGAATTATCGAATTTTGTATTCTTTTAGATTGAATTTCAATACAAAAAAAATAATTCGGTGTTCGAACTGTACTGAAATTTGTTCGGAACAGTTGAAAAGAATTCACATAAGTTTTTTTTGATTCTGTCATTACACTTTGCATCGAGCAAAAAAATAGTTGGTTGTAATAAAAATGGTAATTAATATTAATAGATTGGTAGTTAAAATTGACTAACTACGTCCGAAGTTAAATTTAGTTGTTTTAAATACACAAGGGTAGTAGTATGTACAAAACTCTGTGTTGAAAAGTAATAAACATTTGTATTATTTTAAATACAAAATTTTGTAAAACTTGTAGTAATTTTAAATACGAAAACCTGGTAGTAATTGTAAAACCTGTACGCCTATTCCGGCATTTCCCTGGGAATTGGGAATTGAGAAAAAAGTGCAATAAATGAAATAAAGAAATATTTTCTAATACGAATTTGTTATTTCCCGCGACACGGAATACTAGTTATGAAAAAATTGCTATAATTTATTTCTCAATTCCTATTTCACGATGTACCGGAATAGGGCTACTGGTAGTAATTTTAAATACGAAAAATTTTGATAATTTTAAGCTGTAATTGACTTTACTATGTACCGTTGCATAAATTAAAAGTTCTAGATAGTTATTTTTAATACGATGGTAGTATAAACAATTGTTGAGATCACTAGTTTTCACAACCATATACAATATCGTGGTAATTATAAAAATAACAAATAGTGTTTTGTATTGTCTACTGGTAGTAATTTCAACTATATGGAAACTAGTGAAAACAATAACTTTTTTTGTCAAAATTAATTATTTATTTATTTTTGTACAAAAAGTTATAAAAATATTCCATAATCTAACTACACTTTACCTCATATTCAGTAAGATCTCTAATAAAAGTTTTGATGTTGTCATTTACAACACCATGTAATGTATTAATATTGTACAAAAGAGAGTTTGTTTAAAAGTTCACTTGTTCACGATCACCTTTATCAATTTTACATTGATAAGTATTTATTTTTTCATTAAAATGATTATATTTGAAATGATTCATAATAATTTTTAAATTTTCTAAATTAATTCTACATTTAAAACACTATTAGATTGTTTATTAGCCCATTTCCCACGTTTAAACTCAAATTTTACATAACCTTGTTTTAGAAAAATTTGGTACATCCAGAGAAAACCTTAATAATCTATAATGCAGTTGTGTTAACTATATTTTGTAATAAAAATTGTAACACCATTATTGGTTTATCATTTTAGGCATTAATTGTTACTACTAAGTTTTAGTTAAAATAATTAGATTTAATAACTATTTATTTTCACTATTTTTTATATTAAGAACAAATATCTCAATCATTCAAATTAGTACGCGTAATCAAATTTACTACCGACATTTTTAAATCTCACAACTTAAAGGATAGTTGTAAGTTGAACTACAGCGTAGTTAACTTTTTACTACACGTTTTTTTCTCAGTGTGGTTTTTACCACATTATCATTTTACATTATCATATTCTGCGCAGATTGTTACTTTATCAATAAAAAGATTGTTAAAATATTCTCTTAAGCGATTCAGTTATATTAACTGATTTTTGGTTATCCAAACTATAAAATGCCAACAAACCGCTTGTTGTACCAATATTTTTATCGAAAAGCGTAATAATGATGGGACGCGCCAATGCTTATAGAAAAATATAAAGATTTGTTAATATTATCCAATAGGAGTTTTTAGACTCTGGACCTAAAACTTTAGAAATAATTTTTCATATTTTTTCCTTACCAGTTACCGCTAGCTAATGGTTGAATTCAACCTAATGGTTTAATCTTTAAATAATGAAGAAAATAATTTTCCTGAACAATCGGTAGCCACATAAGACTGGGAATGCATTACAACATAAAACACAAATCCCGTCACAGCGACAATGACATTTATTTGGCCAATGGTTCTATTTGCTGATATAAATGATGTTTTTTTTACATAAACTTGCTTTCAAATTTCTAATATGCCGTTGAGAGTTGAGACTTAGCATGCTTATGTCATTTTATGTTGGGCCAGTTAAGAGTCAATCAAAGTTCTTGCTCCAATTTTTATTAAACTTTATATGCCGCTTTGATAGTTTATGCTTCTTAGCTGTTAAACATGTAGCACTTTCTTCATCAATATCGGATTGGGATACATCAACAGCATCACCTTTACCAACTAAATATCTTCATGACAATTTTCATTATCATCATTCTCTGCTACTACATCTTCTTCAATTTTCAAACCCTCCAACTGTTGATTTCTTGCTTGGTTTCGGTTAGAAGAAATTTTTTTTTCTAATGTCTATTTCTTATACACACCGGCATTATACAAAAAAACTCTTTTCATGCACGTCATTTAGTAAAATGTAAGATTTACTTTGTTTCTTTTTTTCAATTTCAATAAAACGAATTAATTAATAATAAGCCAAACAAAATTAAAGGCATAACTACAAAATACATCGGATGTCAAATTAGAATATGTATATGTAAATCATACTTTGCTCACAGATTTATAGCGTTGTCGCTGAGCGTTTTTCATAAAAATATGTAGTTTGTATTTGTATTTTGTAGTTTATCGTTTAGTCTAAAACACAACCATCAGAAAATTATTCAACCGCGACAGACAGCAAGCAATATATAAATACACCGCAGGATCTTTTTTTTATAAAGTTTGCTAGATTGGAGTTGGGCGGGATTTTTCGTTGCTAAAGCGGGACGTCGGGACAAAACTTGTACGGCGGGACAATCCCGCCGAAATCGGGACGACTGGAAGCCCTACCTTGATAGGTAGCAAATGAAACCACAATTTTTGGTATAAAATTTTAAGTAAAAAAAATCAGAGAATGCTTCAATGTTCTAAAGATATTTTCCAAAATCATCAATAACTGAACTCTAAACAAAAGTAGAACATTATTGAAAAAATATTTTTCATATAAAATATAATGTGATAAATCTAGCATTGGTCAAACAGCAGACCATCTAATAAGAGATAAAAGGAACATCTTTTAGCAGTAATTAATATAAATACTGATAATTATAATCAAATTTTGCAATTCATTTAGTATGAGGAAAGTCATTAGTTCCAAAGCTTTAGCCAAGAATACTTTTAACTGCACTAATTTTAACTGCGTACGGTTTTCATCCCAATGTTGTGAAGCTGATTCAAAATTTTCTATCCGACCGATACATTTCGGTAACCTTAGACGGATATTCTTCTGAGTCTAAACTAATTAACGCTGGTGTACCCCAAGGCTCAGTATTGTCCCCAACCCTATTTTTGATTTATATCAACGAATTGTTGAAAATCACCAGCAACCCAATAAATAGTTTTGCAGATGATAGTACTCTGCACAAGTCGTTCGAGCCCCTTCCTTCAAAAGGTAAAATGCACGAACGAATTAATCCTGCCCGGAGAGACGCTGCCATAAACGTGAACAAAGACCTGAATAAGTCGCCGACTGGGGTGACCAAAACCTTGTCAATTTCAACTCCACCAAAACACAGCTGTTGATTGTTTCCAGATTAAAGACCGAGTTCCCCAAAGATATTTTATTTAGTATGTGTGATGAACCAATAGGTGAATGTAAAAACATTCGTTTATTGGGTGTCACAGTTTCAAATGACCTACTCTGGAACGATCATGTAATGGCGATGGCAAAAAGCGCGTCTAAAAAACTCGGCCTCCTAAATAGATGCAAAAAATTTTTCACTCCATACCAATTGCTCCATGTTTATAAGTCCTATATTCGTCCCTGTATGGAGTACTGCTGTCAAGTTTGGGGTGCTGCCTCTGTTTCCATCTTGGCCCTCTTGGACTCTGTTCAAAAGCGAGCTATACGAATTGTAGGTGATCGAACTTTGACATCAAAACTTGATTCCCTACAACATCGTCGCACTGTTGCTGACCTCGTTGTTTTTTACAAATATCGTCATCAGCAGTGTTCAGATAAAATCAGCGGCATCATGCCTCAAACTTATTCTTACCCCCGTTCCACTCGGCAATCGGCTGCCGCAACCAGTGAAACGGTAAAGATCCCGCCCTGTCATACTGGCAGATCGCAGAGAGACTTCTTTGTCCGAACTGCGTACAAATGGAATAGTTTTTTTTTTTTTTAATAAAATGTGTTGTGTAGTAGGAATTACAATATGTGTCACAATAACACATAAAAACCTTTTAAGACCAAGGTCCCACAACAACATACGTTCAAAGATGTTGATGGACGTAAATCTTCTTTTTTTGTTTTTTTTTTATATTTTTGTTTAAAGAATGGATAACTAAACAAAAAATTCTATCACTGACAAAATATGACATAGGCCAATATTTTATGATAGAATAGAGAAAATATAAAGTAAATTAAAAAGTAAATAGCAAATTTTTACAAAAATTTGCTGAAACAACACAAAATGGAATAGTTTGCCGGAACACTTAGTCTCAGGTGGCTTCAACCCACAGATGTTTAAAAAAAGCGTTAATCTACACCTCAGAACGCCAGTTGTTGTGGGACCCAGGTCTAGACCTAGGTCTTAAAAGGTATTTATGTGTTGTTGTGACACATATTCTAAACCCTATTACACAACACATTTTCTTAAAAAAAAAAAAATACCATAATGGACAGAATTGAAAAATAAGAAATTCATAAGCATCGTAAATTAAAAGGTGATAGTGTTGCAAATGATATTTTGTAAATAAAAGAATATGTGCAGTTTGATAAAAATTTATGCATTTCTATTTTTCAGTTTCTCAACAACACCTTTTATTTATATTAAGTTCGTTATTTTTAATTTTCAAATCGAAGTTTTTTGTTTTTCTCAATAAAAATTTTAAAAAAACTATAATTTTACTGAAATAGTTTGTATAATGCAAAAAAATTATTAAAGTCACAGCTGTTGGATCATTATTTAAAATACATCTTTTAACAATAATGTGGTGAAATAATCAGCTCTGAAACGTTTTTTAAATTTCGAAAGTTTTAAAACCACTGTCAACAAAAAGTACATACAATATTATAAAAAGTAAACTTAAATATATATACCGACATCAAAAAAGGACAAACAGAAAATATTAAATAAACATAATAATTTTTTCGAATCACTGAAATCGATAATTCAAACTACCCGTTGGTTTTTGTGCTTCACCAAAAAAATTGTTTCGCACATAATTTTAGATGAAAATAAAATTAAATTCATCAATTTATTGTCTATTTACTATCTATATGCGGGCCTTAAAAGAAAAAACAAATAATTTAGCGTCACGAAAAACGGTATAACAATTTAATGCCATCATGCCTAATGAAAAATAATATATTTTTGAACAGTATGTCATATTTTCTCTAAAACAAATAAATTTTATAAGAAAGAAAATTATTTAAATTTTATTGTTTTCATTCATAATTCTGTCCGTTTAATACAAAAAATACAAAATGTGTGTGTGTGTTTCAAAGTTTCAAAAAACACTTTGAACCCGACATTCCAAGTGTGAGACGTGGAGTTTAACCAGGAAAAGCCATCTATCTCTCTTGCTCGTGATCTGGTTGTATCCCTGCGGCACCACCAATTAATTCATTTTTTAGCAAGGCAGGATTGAGTGTAGTTTTTTCTTGTGAGTATAATGTTATGTTGTTGTGATTTTGCTGCATAGTATTGACTGTTGAGCATGGCTGCTCTTCGTTCATCTCGTCTAAGTCGTTTTATCATACTTGTGATTATTTTATTCGCTATGTCCCAGTTGTCTTTTGAGCTCAGTATAAATTGCACGAGGCTATGTGAAGTGATTGATTTTCCCATATGCTGCTCAATAAGTCTTCGTGTGTTTGCAAACCTTCCACATTCTACTAACATGTGCTCTGCGTTCTCAGTCTTTCCCTCACAGCAAAGGCAGTTTGGGTCCGTTACGCACTTTTACTTGTTTAAATGCGCACATTATCATCCATGGCCTGAGAACATCAATAAGAAAGTTCAAAAAAATTATTTTATAAATTCAACTATAAACTTTTATATTTCCCATCTGCCTAGTGTCCCGTGACAGCATACATTTTTTTAAGAATTGTTTTACGGGATATGTGACCATTTGAAATTCTATTTGTGATTTTGTATACAAATTGTTTTTATTATGTACATAAAGTTTAAAAATTAGTCCAAACGCAACGTGTTGTTAAAAATGTGATATTGTATTGAAAAATTCGTTAAAAAATTACAATTGGCATAAAATATATTTTTTGTAACACATGCATAAAAAATATTTAATTTTGTACTAGAATAGAATAAAAGAAAACTACTTTTTCGCACATATGACCACAAAATATTTTGTAAGCCTGGCACGTACGCCACCTGCATGTGAGATTTGTAGTTAAATCTATTCTATTTATAATATTTTTATAGCACTAAAATATCAAAATAATAATTTAAATAACTTACCATACAGTAAAAATAACTTAAACGCATTGCATCATTTAAATTGCAAGAAAAAACAATTTATTTGGGTTTTCAAAGCTTACAATTTTGACAGCTTCGTTGGATTACTATGTTTTTTTTAGTTGGATTCTTATGTTTATTTTTTAAAGGTAGTTTGATTTTTATTATTTACAACTATTACAACGAAGATGACCCACTTTAGTAGTACATTCATGAGCCAAAAGTGAAATTCTTACCCCCACGTTTTGGCATTTCTCGACGTTAGGACCTATTGATTCTAAAAAAGCAAAAAAAATGTAAGTCTGTCTGTCGGCCGGCCGGCCGTCCGTCATTACCTACGCTGCAGGGAAAACCTCTGGAGGGATTTCAAAATTTTTTTTCTAAAAATACGTATACTCAAGGGACAGGTCTCAAAGGACGCTGTGTTCGATAACTGTACCGGAAGTGTGTCAAAAAAATCATTATATGTGTCAAAAATGGCAAATTTTCATATTTTTGGCTTAAAAAACGTTCATTTTAAGTGATTACGAGTAGGAACATTAAATTTGGAGAAATCTTGATGGTCGGGATTGGTATATGAGATCAAAAATTAGATTATTGCATTATAAGTTTGTCAAAAAAATGTTGTCAAGTGTGTCAAAAGAAAGGTTTTTATTTATTTTTTACCCAATTTGTTTAGGAAAAAATAAAATTAATAGTTATGACATGAAATTTTATTATTATATTATATTATATTATATGCCCTATATTATGGCATTATAAGTTTGTCAAAAATATAATGTCAAGTGTGTCAAAAAATGATTTCATTTATTTTTTAGCCAATTTTTTGGAAAAAAATGTAGCTGTTTTTATGACGTAAATGTAATTGAAAATGAAATTGGACATGGAAATTTTTGAATTTGTTATAGTTTTTGAAATATTTTTGGAATTTTGAAAAAAGTTTGTACTATTGATTTTGTTATAATTTTTGCAATATTTTTAGAATTTCGGAAAACGTTTTAATTTTTGATTTTGTAAGAATATTTTGAGTATTTTTAGAATTTTGAAAAATTTTTTATTTTTGATTTTATTATAATTTTTGGAATTTTGAAAAAATTTTCAATTTTTGACTTGTAATAATTTTTGCAATATTTTTAGAATTTTGGAAAAGTTTGAATATTTAAGAATTTTTGGATTATTATTGGAATTTAGAAAAGGTTTAAATATTTGATTTCATTCTAATTTTTGGAACATATTTGTAATTTTGAAAAAAGTTTCAATTTTTGATTTTGTTATAATTTCTGCAATATTTTTAGAATTTTGAAAAAAATAGAATTTTTGAATTTAATATATATATATATATATATATATATATATATATATATATATATATATATATATATATATATATATATATATATATATATATATATATATATATATATATATATATATATATATATATATATATATATTTAGAATTTTGAAAAAAGTTTAATTTTTTGATTTTGTAAGAATTTTTGGAATATTTTTAGAATTTTGAAAAATTTGAAATTTTTGATTTTATCATAATTTTTGGAATTTTGAAATAAGTTTTAATTTTTGATGTTGTAATATTTTTAGAATTTTGGAAAAGTTTAAATTATTAAGAATTTTTGGAATATTATCGGAATTTAGAAAAAGTTTTGAGAGAAAAACAAGTTTTTCGGCAAACGGCTGTAAAATTTAACTTAACAGCCGGTTGGGCGAAGGTAAAAGTCTTACTTTTTTTAATTATAATCAAAGCGGTAACGACGATTTTTTCTTTTTTTACGCAGCAATAAAGCAACTTAAATATTTTTACGGCGGCAGAAAAAGTGTCGCCATTTTCCCCATATTTTTACGGCGGCAGCAAAATTAACATAACATGAGATTATGAATTAATAAAAATATGTTGAACAACAGCAAAATATTTGTTTTTTTTTTTCAAACAAATAGTATAACTATGACAACAAAAAAAAACAAAAATTTTGATTTGACTAGAAAATTTTTAATTGAAACGGTTTGATAAAAAAATTTATTTTTTATATAATTTCTACAAATTTAAATTTATTTTACTTTTTGGACGATAATGAATCATATTTATAAAAATTGTGATGTATTTATTAATTTCATATTTATAAAAAATACGTTTACCAAAAAATAGTGTGTTTAGTTCGGTGCTAACGTGGCATTTTGTGGTTCGTTCCTCTCTACGGTCGGCCGCCAAATTAAATAATAAACTATTGTCATAGACTGCTTAAAAAACTTTTTAATAAATTAATATTAATAAAAAGTACAAAATATTTTTTTTATTACTATTATTATTTTTTTTTTATTGGTTTTATAAAACCTCTTTAAATTACAATTTTTTATACATGTCGAGCGGTCGTAAAGTGGTTACTTTAGACATCGTAAAGTTGAATAATATTATCTAGTCACACAAAAAAAGTATTAATCACAATAATTCTATCTTACTTATAAATTATTACTCTATAGCACACATGGCCAAACCGCGGCTCGCGAGCCGCATGCGGCTCTTTAAAAGAATAAATGCGGCTCTCGAAAAGAAATGAAAAAATTAAACAATATTTAATAATTCATAAAAATTGTAACAAAATTAGAAATAATACATATAATTTATAATGCTGTTTAATATAATATGAAAATATAACAAGTAAAATAAAAGATTTAAAATAATAATATAATATGATTTAATGCAATCATATTATTATATTTAGGTCCGTCCTGTCGAAGTTACTACCATTGGAGTTTTTTGCGAGTTTGTTTTAGTTTGATACTACTTTACTTCGCGAATCAAGATTAATTATAATCCGCTGTTATAAATAAATTTAACTAATTTTATTATTTAAGGTTATACGTTTAACATATTCTAGTGGACTAAAAATAAAATCACCTGTATTCGTTTCAAATTAATGCACAAAAATCTTTCTCAAGATCAAAAGTCTTTCCTTTTGGATTCGTTTGTTTTTCTATGATTATCTTTTTCTGCAATTTTTTTATAAACAATATTTTTGATATTTTATCTTTAGGCAATTTGCCGACGTTAAATTTAATGTATCCTTTAATATTCCAATTAAAAAATGAATAAGTTCATAATTAAATAGAATTAAAAACACGTGCAAATCCGACATGTACTACCTCAACCGCTTCTACATCTACGACAGTAAGATATTACACTAAACCAAAAACGAAATTAAAAACTTAAGGAAATTGCAAGAAAAAAACGGTGATTTCATCTCTTATAGCGAAATATAATATGTTGCGTGTTTTTTATGAATACTCCGTTTTTTAATTTAACTGTTAAATATGTCAGACCACAAACAAAGGCGATATGACGGATAAAATCGTAGCTTCAGGCAAGAATGGGTTGAAGCATACGCATTCATCGATCAAGGGGAAAACCTTTGTGTCTTATATGCAATGAAACACTTGCCAGTAATTTAAGACAGTTAAATTTTTGCCAGTAATAACAAAACCAGTAATTTAAAACGGCATCACGAAAAAAACCATAGTAAATTTTTGGATAGTTATCCGTTGAATACCAACATCCGAACAAATAAATTAAACTCTTGAAAATCTGCATTAAGTAGTCAGCAAACATTATTATCATCTTTTAGTTCAGAAGCTGATAATACTACCGAGGCTAGTTTTATGATCGCTTGGAACATCGCCCGTGCTAAACGACCTTACACTAAGGGGAAAATTTATCAAAAAGAATATGGAACAGGTGGTTAAAATGCTGGATCTTTTAAATATCAAATTGCACAGATTAATTAGCAATGTTCCAGTATCACGTCATACCACTGAGCGACGTATTACGGAAATAAGTAAAGATATTAAACAGCGGCTACAAGTAGATGTAAAAAATTGTGTAGCTTTCAGCTTAGCCCTTGACGAATCAATCAATATACAAGACACCCCCCAGTTAGCTGTATTTATCCGATACGATTCCGAATCTTTAATCGTAAAGGAAGAACTATTGGATTTGGTAGCACTTAAAAATACTACTCGTGGTATTGATACTAAGAGTGCCCTTGATAATATATTGTCAGATACAGATATTCCACTGAATAATTTGGCAAGTGTAGCAACTGACGAAGCACCTGCAATGTTAGGAAAAAATGTAGGCCTTATTAGTCTATTAAAAAATGATCCAAGAATACCCGAATTTTGGCACTTCATTGCATTGTTCATCGTGAACATTTAGTTGCAAAATATTTTAAATACGAAAACGTAATGAAAACTGTGCTACAAATTGTGAACTATATTCGGACGAATTCAAAAACCCATCGCCAATTCAAGAACTTTATCGAAGCACTGGACTTTGAAGATCATTGTCAAGATATAACATTTTACTGCCTTGTGCGATGGTTATCCACCTATAATGTTCTAAGACGATTTGTTGATTTAATGGAACCTATCAGAAATTTCCTCAAAGAAAAATAAAAACACTATCTGGAATTAAAGAATGATGAATGGATTAATAACTGTATGTTTTTGACTGATATAATGGAGCATCTGCAATCCCTCAACCTAGCTTTACAAGGAAAAGATAAAGTTATTGCTGATCTTATTCAAACGATTCTGAGTTTTATTAAAAAAATTCATCTTTTTCAACGAGATTTAACAACAAAAGTGTTCAACCACTTTCCTCGTCTGAAGAACAGACTCTCTAAAATTAATGATAACAAACTGAGTGAATACGACAGTAAATTAGCAGAATTATTAAAAGACTTTCACTTGCGATTTAATGATCTGAATAATTTAAATATTTCTCTTAATTTACTTGTAAATCCATTCGAAATTAACATTATTAACGAGGGCTTATCGATTCCTTGTTATATTTTGCATGACAGTGCCTCAGGAGAAATGGAATTACTAGAGCTACAGGAAGATCACATTCTTAAAATGCATCACAAAGCCACACAATCTCCAAATGAGTTTTGGAAACTAGTGTCTCAATCAAAGTACCCCAATTTGAAAAAAGCTGCTGCCAGATTACTGTCCATATTCGGTACAACATATTGTTGTGAATCACTTTTTTCAACAATGAAGTTTATAAAATCAAACCACCGTTAACAACTTACAGATAACAGATACAGATTTAACGGAATTAATTCGTACTGCGCTAACAAACTATGAACCAGATTTCAAAAAATTCACGGCCAATTTACAAACAAACATGCCATCTACCAGCAGGCATGTCATGTAACAAACTTTAAATATGTATTTGTATGTATTTATAACCATAAGTACATAATTACATTTTTTGTTCAGTACATTAGTACATTTTTTCAATAAAATAAATATTTCCAAACAACTGATACTTTTGAAAAAAAAATTTTTTGTGGCTCTCGAAACGAGAGATTATTGTACTGCGGCTCAACGTGTAGTGAAGCTTGGCCACCTCTGCTCTATAGAGTTATTCTTTTATTTTTATGCAAAAGTAAATAAATAAAAGAAAACAATAAATAATATATTGATAGGATTCTACATGATCGCAATGAAGTTCAAAACAAATTGTTTTCAACCTTAATTTTCTCTACACAATATTTCAAAACTAAAATCAACGTCATATTGTTTCCAAGAAAAAGAGACACACCAAAATAAATAAAACAATAAAAACAAAACATGAAATAAAATATATTCCAAATAATGACATAGAAATAAATGTGTTCAATTGAATAGAATGAAAAATTGCTTTGAAAAGTAAAAGATCTGTAACAAATGTTTGATCTCAATTTCGGTCGGTCCGGGAATTGAACCGGCGTCCTTCAGAGTTTACGGTTAACCATTTAACCGATTCGACCAGCGACGAGATAAAAATTTGTTTTTTGGACTATCGACTTAACTTCACAATTATTTTAATTCATTTTTTGTCTTATTTTTTATTTATTCTACGAACACGTTTTACCGTTCTTCATAATCCAACCAAGTTGACATTGAATGAAGAACATTATGGATCTACGAATATGGGAGACAAATCCCAATTAGTGGAAAACGTGCTCGAAGAATAAATAAAAAATAAGACAAAAAATGACACTAAAAATGAATTAAAATAATTGTGATGTTAAGTCGATCTTCCAAAAACAAATTTTTATCTCGTCGCTGGTCGAGTTGGTTAAATGGTTAACTATAAACTCTGATCTGAAGGACGCCGGTAACCGGTTTAGATTCCCGAACCGACCGGAATTGAGATACAACATTTGTTACAAATCTTTCGCTTTTCAAAGCAATTTTTCATTCTTCAATTGAATACATTCATTTCTAGTGACTTATAATTCTAAACTACATAATGGTTAGATCCATTGCTATCGTATAGATAAAAATATTAATAAAATGTTAAATGACATAGATTTCATTATAGTTTCTTGAGATTTAGAGTCCTAGAAATTTGAGAACTATAAAAAATTATATATAAGAAATCCCTTTTGAGAACGAGAGTAAGTTTTAAGTAAGACTGCGAAAATGTAAAGAATTAATTTAAATTAGACTTCGATAGTGTAAGGTTAAGTGGAATTTTATTATGTTAAGTGAAATTAAATTGCGAATTAAGACAAGATTAAGTGCGATTTAAAAGGAATTTTGTGTATTATGTTGGATGCAGTGATCTGGGTAATTCTACAAATAAAATAACCGTTGTAGTTTTGGAGCATTCTTGTCAAAGAATTTTGCTTGCAGAATTGTTTTCCTGTTGTGGTGAAGCAATAGCAGTGTTTAATACTTAATAAACTTGGTGATTTTTGTTTACTAATCAGTGATCGAATCCCTACGGTGAGTAGGTAATTACGTTTATCGAATTGAGAGTTTGACCAATTCGAAATATTATTGCAAAATGTGACAGTATATTAGTTACTGCTTTCTTCCATTTATTTACTTTCACATAAAAATAATGTAACGTAGTTTAAAGGCACACTGCTTCTTTTGCTTTACATCTAGACTAATGATCCATCCAGTGTAAAATGGGCGAGATTCAACAAAATTTACTAGCATAATTAAAGAAATTTAACAACACTACAACAACTGTTTGTTACTATGAGCACTACGAAGACCGTAATGGAGCAAAATTAAACTAAAACATGAATCTTTCTCTTTCAATGTTTCAGTATTAGTTTGAAATAGCTGTCGTTAATCTAATTTTGCTCTCCCAAAGGATTTGAAAAGTTAGGGAGAACATTGGATTTAAATGAAATGTTCTTCCCAGAATCAAAAGTTTAACTGTAACGATCACATGTTCAAATAGCTAGAAATCTGAATTTATATTTTGTTTGAAAGCTATTCATAATCATAGAAGCTATAGCTATTTATAGTATAATCATAGAAATTTCAATTTCGAGTCAATAAAATTTTAAAAGAAAAAAAC
Organism: Diogma glabrata; assembly: GCA_963693315.1. Classification (NCBI taxonomy): domain Eukaryota; kingdom Metazoa; phylum Arthropoda; class Insecta; order Diptera; family Cylindrotomidae; genus Diogma; species Diogma glabrata. The sequence continues at coordinate 68,543,275 of OY856186.1, forward strand.
TGATTTATTCCTTTTAATAACCCAAAAATTGGTAAATTTTATTTAATCATTTAATATGCGTGATCACAATTTAAAAGCCCTACTTAAAAATAAGTTGAACAATTTTATAATCAAAAGCCGAAACCCTTGATATCCCACAGTGCATGCAATTTAGTGAATGAAACTGCTAATATTCTTAATATCATATTTACCCCGAAGGCTATTGACATGTTTTGTTCTTATTATTATCTTTCCCCTTTTTTTATATTTCCTCCTCTTCGCTACTACAATGTAATCCTGATCCTTTTATACGTATATTTAACAGTATTTAAAATTATCGTACAATAAAAGGGGTCCATACAAGGAACTCAAGATAAAATGAACTTTATGATGACGAATAAAAAAAGGACAATCAAATCTAACATATGGCTTCAAACAGGTTGAACAAAAAAAATACTAAATATATTCTTATTTCAATGAAATACTGTAATTTTTTTTATAAATAAAATTATAAGGGATAAATGAGGTTAAAACACAACAGTTGGAGTTAAAAAGTTTTTATTAGAAAAACAAATAATAATCATAATAAAAACCATGAACAAAACAATTAAAGAATAATTTTTTTTTATTATCAAAGTTTTTGTTTTCAAGATTTTTTTTGTTATTAAAAGAGATTAAAAAAAATTGTAAGATAACGCAAAACTGTAGTAAGGGAGGTGTCGTTGTGGTTTTATTTTAAATGTCACTTTTTTAAGTTAAAATGGGATAATATTAAGATTTTTCTTTGTTTTTCTTTTTATGTAAATGAAAATGGAGAAAACAATACTATTATGTTGTAACTGAAAAAAGTTTTTTCGAAGGAGAAGATGAGATTTGATTTTTTGAGACATGGTTACATGAAGATATGGATGACTTTGGGTCATCGTTTTGTAATATAAGTCGATGATGTATCCAGACCACCTTAACCCATTGTTACGAATACTAAAACAACCCACTCAAATAACAAGGGATTGATTTTCTCCTACTTAAGCTAGAGGAAAATTGTAGTGTCTCTACAATCAGAATTCAAATCAATTCGATAGTTATCCAAACACCAGCTCTTGAAGCTAAACTGTTTGTATATAGTTGTATGAGGACCAACATTTCTCCATCATTTTCTTAGAAACGGATATTCCAATTGGCAATCGATGTGTCATGACCTAACTTAGAGCCTGTCTACCAAAATATTTTTTTAGTGGTTTAGAACAAAACAAAAAACATCTTTTGCAAATATCATGAGAATGAATAATGCGGTCGATGTCATTGACCTATCATTTTTTGTCATTATTTCAGTCAATTATTGATTTTTGTGAAAATTTGACAAAAATCACTATAGTTTTTGTATGAGAGGGGTTTCAGGACGGCGAGTGTTTCGCTAAAGCAGGAACAACGGTCCTCTGTCAGATTTGGTGCTTGACACTAAGTGCTCGGTACACCTCCTTGTTGGGACTTTCGATTACATAAATTTCATCTTTACATAAATTTATTTTTCATGTTGAGGGTGAAATCTTAAAAGGGTTGTGCTTGAGGTTAGCATCCTCACCACGAGAAAAAAAACTTTTTTAAAATAAGAAACCACAATTAGAATATCAGGCCCTGAAAACAAAATTATATAATTATACGTGAACGTGAAAATGGATTACACTCCCGAATCGGAACGTGGAAAGTCCGCAACCTGAACGTTTCTGATGCTCTCTAGCAGAAACAGAGGTTGAGAGATATATAATGGATATTATTACTTGGAGGAAAGGAGGAAATTAGACAGCCAATAGTTGGAAAACAAGGTCTGGATAATCATTCTCTATACTGTAGTGGTCATCCCTTTTCAAGAGAATTTGGTACTGGTTTCATTGTTGTTGTATGCATACACGATACGTTGATGAAATTCATTGGTCAATAAGAGAATCTGCTAGACTGCTACCTACGGGTATGCGGAACATGCAACAATATTTCTAGCATTAACGTGCATTCTCTGAAACTAAGATGGTCGACGAGAAGAATGGTTTCCACATAGCACTGGAAGAGGCTATGAAACAAACGCCAACACGCAACTTCGTTATAGTTCTTGGTGACTTCGATGGGCTAATTGGTAGAAGTATATCTTGTGGAAATGTGGTGGGATCCAACAGCCTGCATTTGAGTTCGAATGATAATGGCCGGAGAATGTTTGCATTATCAAATAATTTGAGAATTTTCTGGACGTTATTTTTACATCGTTCGAATCAAAAGCAAACTTGGGTGTCACCGAATGGAAACACTCGAATTGATCACGTGCTAGTATAAGAGCACGTATATTTTTTAGAGTTCTGGGTGTGCGATTCTCTAGAGGCATACATTGGAAGTAACAACTTCCAGTATTGGTTGAAATAAAGTTTCACTATCCAGGCATTCTAAAAGATATACAACGAAAACGTTTTTACATCACCAGGTAAAGAATGCTGAAACTGAGATGAGATATCAAAACCATATTTTCAAAGAGAAAAGAACGTGTGAGGAGATTGAAAACTTCAATAAGGAACATCAATCACGTAACTTCTTTCAGATTTCGTTAAAATTTAAAGAAGGGACTTTCAACCTTATTGACTACAATTCAAAGCGAAGATAGGGAGCCAGAAGAAGACCTGAAAAATATTTTAAATGCTTGGGTTACTTATTTTGAGAATTTTCTTAACATAAGTGACCAGCATTAAATCAAAGGACATACATATAGTCAAAAAAGAGGAATTCAATGCAGCAGTGTCAAAATTAAAACGAAATAAAGTGTTTGATATCGACTCGACGATATACCCGTAAACAAATTCGATAAAAATGCATGAAATGTGCATTGATTGTGCATGATACAAAACCTCTGGACACAAAATTGTGCATAACACATGTCATGGATATGATATGCACCATACCGTGTACATAGTGTAAAAGCTATGTCCTTATAGCTATAATGGTGGCGTATTTTGCCCTTAGAGAAAGAAAAACACAGAGACAGCACTCCTATAACACGCCTAATATGAAATTGAGATAATTGTTTTTGAGAGAATTTGGGCGCTTGAACACTGACTGAAAATAAAGTATCAAGCCAACAACTGTAAATTCTGCAATGATACGTTCGTGTATGATTTTGTCTAGGTCTCGGCCTTTAGTCTTTAATCGTTAATCAATCGTTACACGCATAATATAACACGCGTTCTGATAAAATTATAAAAACAAAGTGGCTGGTATATTATTGTTATGTGTATGTGGTGTATTTCATTTCTGCGTTGTACATATAAAAGTAAGTGGTTTCGGTTTAAGGATTAATACAAAATTAATTCAAATGGGTTTCATGCAGTAATTATTTTTCAAATAAATTGTTACTGATCTATTTGTACTGACCAGTGAAAATTAGGTTACTCAACAACCAGTAGAGATTTTCAAAGTTCTTGGACTCAAGAATATAGCATGATCAATAAAGATAATAAGGCCAAATCTATTTCATGTTTCGACACATTTGTAGGCAGAACAGCCGTAATTAAACGACATTATCAAACAAATCATAAATCGCTCTTTGAAAAGAGAAAGGAAATACAATACAAAGAGAATTTATTTCTTGAGCAATTACAAATAGAAACGTTCAGCTCACATCCTTAGTGATATAGGTTGGCGGCTGTTCAAATATAACTGCTACTAGTTTTTATGCCTCGAACGTTATGGTCAAACACGGGCAACCTTTTAGTGATGGGGATTATATGAAGGAAGCTTGGTTAAAATCAGTATCAGTTCTTTTCAAAGATTTTGAAAATAAAGAAAACGTTATTTAAAGAATAAAAGATATACGGTAAAGGATAGAGTCTCGGAAATAGCTAAAAATGTCACTGATCATCTGGAAAGTGGACATACAATTTACAAGTTTAATTTTTTTGTTTAGATGAGAGTACTGATATAACGGGATCAGCTCACTTAGAAATGTTTCTTCGAATGTTTCTTTATGTGGAAAGTAAAATCAAAGAAGAATTGATAAGTTTAAATTTTTTAGCAACTGCAACAAACGTTATAAATCGCGGCCTTAAACGACACATTTAAATATTTTCCAAATCATCCAGATGTAGAATATCTCATGGAAAACCAGATCAAGTTAAATTAACACAAGAGTTTGCCGCAACTGTTCAGTCAGTTATTAAGAAATTGAGGCGTTGGCTATTTTTGATCGAAGGTCTGCAATGTCACAGAAGCAGAAAATAAAAACGAATAATTATATAAGCCTGTTCACCAAGGTAAAATTGAAAGTTTGATCCTTTATAAGTTTTGATCCTTTTATTTCCACAATTTTTTTTTCATAATAAGGAAGCAGAGGACCTAATCTTTCTATTTATGTATCTAAAAAAATCAACTTTTTATTAACGGGAATAAAATATGATTGTACCATAATTTTTATATCAATTTAATCGTCAAGATTTATATTGTTGATTTTAATTATTGTTAGTTCTGCAAACGTTTGTTTTTATTTTATTTTTAATGCAACAGAAATTATTTAATGACAATAGTGAGAGAATGGAAAAATTAAAAAGTTTGTTTACATTTTCTAAAATAGCGTGTTTCATTTAACATTTTATAAAATAATAGTTTTATTATTTTATAAAATAATACCCAATCAATTTTAATTTATTTGTATCTAAGAAAAAATATGTTTGTGAAAGCAATGAAAACAAACGGGAGCTTTGAATAATAAATTTTATTGATTTAAAAAAATTATAATCTTATTTTAATATTTTTTGTTTGTCTTTTTCAATGTCGGTTTATTATATTTAAATTTTATTTTTATAATATTAAGAAAATTATGGAAATTTAATATTATTTTTTATATGTAAGTCACATATTACTATTTTTTGAATTCACATTTTTTTTCATTTAAATTGTATCGTTACAAATAAAATCGAACGCACACATGTTCAATGGGAAAGGTTCTTTATGTACTTGAAGATCCTATAAGTCATAAAAGTCATACATCAAATAACTTTGTATTTATGCCCAAAAGTTTTATGAACATTTTGTATACATGTTTGCATAATTTAAAAATGTTTAATTGAAACGAATACGTATGACATTAGCTCTCAAATACTTCTAAATCTAAATTTAAAATATACACTCGAATACTTAAAAAAAAATAAATTAGTAAAATAAAAAAGTGGAAAAATTGTGCTTATACTCGAGCACAATGAACATTATGTTTTTTGGGATAACATCTAAAATGCTTATTTATGCGGCGATTAAATTCTTTTCTCAAGATTGATTGAACCTGTTCAAATGATCTGGAGTATTGAAACCATGCCACAATACTCAGCCATGCTGATGGATGGATAATAAAAACCCAATCGCCTACTATGTGCAAACTATCGTGGGGTCGCTCTCCTATGCACAGCATATAAGGTTAGCTAATAAAACTCCTCTAGTTTGAATCAAATTAACAAATTAATCCATACAAGAATGTCACGATGAATGATTTGAGAAAGGACCAAAAGTTTTCCTAAGTCGCACTGATTGAAAATCGAACATTAGGAAGACACACTTAGTGTTGTATTTTTATATTGAAAATAAACATTGTGTCATGCAAGAGAAAGTTAAAACAAATAACATTAAACGTGATGAAACGATTTCTATCTTTATACAACAATAACTTTTAATTATATTTTTCACCCTAATGTATAAAATGCACAATCTACAACTACCGTCCAAATGCACTATCAACACAGACATAACAATTTTAATTTAATTTAATTTATTTCTCCTTCAAAAAATAAAAATGTCTAAATGTATATTAATCTGTAATACCCAGATTTTGCCAGATGATATCCATTTGTCTTCTCCATTCTCCCAAGCACACAAAATAAAACTTTCAATAATTTGAAAATAATCTACTTATGTTTCTGTTTTATTTGATTTAATTGATATAAATTTATGTCTTTTAATGATTATTAGTCTTCTTCCTTTTCCTCTACGTTAGACTATTATTAATTTTAAGATGATATCAAAACGATAACGAAAATGTGAATTTTATATAAACATAAGAAAAAATCAATTGGAGAAATTAAATTTTTATGAATCAAATTCGTTGATTTCTATTTCATCTCATAAATTTTTAATGATAAATCTCATTTTTTTTTGTATTTATTTCTTTTTGCGTTTTGTTTTATATCTCAAATTTCATCGTATCTGATATTTCACTTTGATATGAAAGCCTTAAAAATCTGAATCGAAAATCTATACAAATCTAATCCAATCTGAATAATTTTTTTTTGGTTTGTTCTCAAAATCATATGAAATATGAGATAAAACTTTTATTCTTTTTAATATTCTTCTCCTATGGAAAAAAAAATAAATGTATGACTCTTTACACTTATGTGTAGAGATATAGAAGTATAACGCGATAAATAATGAAACCAACCGAAACCAAAATAATAGATAATAAGAAAAGATAAAGAAATAAATTGAAAGTAAATTGAATTATCTTGGATATATCTAATTGCTTACGATCATAGGAATATTATTGTTATGATTTGATAGTATAAAAGTTGTTATGCCTTGGTTTAAGTAGAGCAAAAAAAAATATAAATCAGAATAATAAAAGGGGTTTGGAAGGTATAATTCACGTAGAAAGTGTCATTTTAGTTTTACGGTTTTAGTTGGGTGATTAAATTATGATTTGATTCAGATTTGATTAATTTGATGGACGGATGTGTATAATGCTTGCAAGAGATATGTGTGGTAAGATGCTGATTTTAACAAAAGAAGGCAGAATAAGTAGGAAATAATTTAAGAGATCTTCAATATTAGTTGAAATTTGACCTTATTTGTATAACGGGTCTAATGATACCACTACCATGTGTAGTGGATATTTTCCGAAAAATATTGGTTGCTGGAGCTAAGTGGTTGTTTGTTTTTTTTGTCTTGCAGCTGAAATCTTTTGAAAATAGCCAATGCCATTTTGGAGCCCTCCGAGAGCCAAACATTATTCCGCAATGTGAGGGACTGTTTCATCCTCTTCAACACAAAAACAGCATGTTCGATCATTTAACAGAGCCTCGGTGGTTTGCCGGCTCAGCTTTGGAGTGAATATATTGGAAACCTGACAGCCTTTTGTGTTTCTCCATTGAGGCTGGATCGCAAGAGAACCTGTTCGACTAGCGATTTAGCTTTTTAGCTACCCATATCAAAGGGTTCAGGGTTCTACCCATATCAATCGCTGGTTCAGAGCCTATGAGCCTCCCTTCGAAGCTCTTTGCTAATTCATTAGATTTCTCGTTACCTAGATTTCCACTATATTTTGGTGTCCATATTTGTGATATGCTGTTCTTGAGCTCGAGATAAGGACCTAGAACATTCTTGGAATATTTTTTGCTTAATAGTGTAGAGCTCTTAGAGCAGCCTGGTTATCAGTCAAAATATTAATGACCCTGCCAGACCACTCAAGCTCCGTCGCTTGCCTCGATTATGCATTTATGACGAATAGCTCGGCCCGAAAGACTGTGCAGTATTCGCCAAGAGCTAAATTGCACCCCAAGATCTTTATTTCTGAAGTAGACCTTAGCTCCGTTGGCATTACAACTCTATACTGCTTTTAAAAGGCGGTTAGAGGTGCTGTGTCATCCGTCGACATGGACAAATTGGTCAGGTCTTACACATCTTTCCATAGCGCTTAATGTTTTTTTCTACAGCCCTTGGTAATTCCCAGGCGTTCGAGCCTTTTCTAGCCTCAATGCCTTTTATTCTTACAATTATATGGAAGGGAAGAAGTCCTAATAAGCCTGCAGACTCGCTGTAGGCGTTGACCTAAAAGCATTAATTATACATAATCAAACAAGCAGTGTACTGATGTTTTTGGATCGCATGCCCAACAAAAGGTCTCGACAACCTTGCAAGGGACCCACAGGTGGTAATCAGTCTGACTACTTCTTTATACAGCCAAGCCAGTATACCATTTTCGGAATCAGTCACCATTTGCCTCCAAAAGTGCTCGTGGACTGCCACAGAACACGAATTGTGTTTGCGCATTTAGTCTCAACATGAACAGCCTAATTGATCCGTTTGTCGAGAGTAACAGCAAGATACTTCATACTATCTTGGAGTGTTACTGTATTGTATTATTATTGATTGAAGAAAGAGCAAAGTTGTTTAGTTTCCTTCTGTTGGTAAACGAAGCGAGCTGTGTCTTAGAAGCATCGATCGAAAGACTATTCTTCCGACACCAACTGTTGCAGGTAATGTTCAGGGCGTTTTTCATTTTTCTGCAGAGATAACCCATATTGTCTCCTTTCAACAGAATACTTACATGTTCCGCATAGCCGTATGTGTTTAGCATTTTATTATTTAATTCAATAAAGATCTAGTACATCATAATGTTCCATAGCAGTGGTGAGAGTGTGTCTGCTTGGGAACATCCACCTACCTTGATTGTCTTTCGTGTGAATAAACAGACATCGATTTTCCAGCACCCGTTGTATCCACCTTAGGAATGTTTTGTTCACACCGTACATTTCCGCTCTATTATGAATTGACTCAAAAGTGGCTTTGTCAAAAGCCTCTTCTATGTCAAGAAAAACGCATATAGTGATATCCTTTTTAGAGATAGTCTCTTCAATATCAGAGACCACTTCTGAAAGGATTGTGTCCGTAAACTTTCCCAATTGATAAGCGTGTTGCCTATTTTTTAGCGTAGTTTTCTTCAGACAGACAATTCTAATGTAATGGTCGATCAACCTTTTCAAAGACTTTAGAAAGTATGAGGAAATAATGATCACCCCGTTGCCTCGTTTAGGAGCACGAGTCTCAAAAGCCCGGTCTAACAGATTGTTGAGCTTGTCAACACCCTGATCAATAACCCGAACCTTTCAAATACTTCCACTATCGCATTCCTCCTCTACCAAGTTTATAAAGCACACTTAATCCATCACCGGTAGATGCAATCTTCGGTTGGGTCGCCTTTACTAGAAAATCAGTATATCTGTGATCGCTCATAGATATATCTATAGACACTCTCCCGTTAATGATGTCTTCTATAGAAGAGACCTGGAGCATAGAGTGATGCCTATGGTTTCTTGTCGTCAGTAGTTAACAAAAGTGTGCTCTCCTTCAGAATTTAGAATTTCCAAATTAGTAGTAGCCAACTAGAAGAGACTGACCTCTGCTGTTTTTATTTATGCTTTACTAGCCCACGTTATGTGAATTGGGGTTACAGTCGACTATGATATCCAGGTTTTTATTCATGGCATAGTCTACCACACGAACTCGTACGGCAGATATACAGACATAATGGATATCCGTTTGTCTTGACCGTAGCTGTTCCGTAACTTAGCATGTCGTTTGAATGAAATCAAACTTTTCTCAGAATACCAAAAATATTCCAAAAATTAGAATAAAATCAAATATTTAATCTTTTTATAAATTCCAATAACATTCCAAAAATTCTTAAAAATTCAAACTTTTCCAAAATTCTAAAAATATTGCAAAAATTATTACAAAATCAAAAATTCAAACTTTTTTCCAAGTTCCAAAAATTATAAAAAAATCAAAAATTTAAAATTTTTCGAAATTCTAAAAATATTCTAAAAATTCTTACAAAATCAAAATATGAAACTTTTTTCAAAATTCTAAATATATATATATAAAATTCAAAAATTTAAATTTTTTTCAAAATTCTAAAAATATTGCAAAAATTATAACAAAATCAAAAATTGAAACTTTTTCCAAAATTCTAAGTATATTGCAAAAATTATTACAAAATCGAAAATACAAACTTTTTTCAAAATTCCAAAAATATCTCAAAAACTATAACAAATTAAAAAATTTCCATGTCCAATTTCATTTCCAATTACATTTATGTCATAAAAACAGCTACATTTTTTTTTCCAAAAAATTGGCTAAAAAAATAAATAAAATCATTTTTTGACACACTTGACAAACGAAAAATTTTTTTGACAAACTTATAATGCAATAATCTAGTTTTTGATCTCACATACCCTACCATCAAGATTTCTCCAAATTCAAAGTTCCTACTCGTAATCACTTAAAAATTAAAATGAACGTTTTTTAAGCCAAAAATATGAAAATTTGCTGTTTTTGACACACATAATGGTTTTTTTGACACACTTCCCGTACAGTTATCGAACACAGCGTCCTTTCGGACCTGTCTCTTGAGTATACCTATTTTTAGAAAAAAAATTTTGAAATCCCTCCAGCGCCCTGCAGCGTAGGTAATGACTGCCGGCCGGCCGGCAGACAGACATACAAATTTTTTTTGCTTTTTTAGAATCAGTAGGTCCTAAAACGTCGAGAAATGCCAAAAAAGTGGGGGTAATAATTTCACTTTTGGCTCATGAATGTAATACTTAGGTCTTTCAGACCGAAGTAATTTAATAAAATGTTTATAGTGATATACAAAATTCTTTCATTTGTAATCCAGAAAAACGTAAGTAAAATTAAATAAATTTATAGGCCGTTTGTCCTTGCTTTAAAGTCACGGAATTTTTTTTTTTGTGACAACTTCACCGTAAAAATATAGTATATAAAATTACAGTACAGTGTCAGTAGTTCTTATAACAAAACTTTTAAAACTTTTAGCATCGTTTGCTTATTGCTGTTTGTACCATATTGTTATTCATCTTCAACTATCGCCGAGACCAAAGACGCAATTAATTTTTTGTTATTGTTATGCTACTTAGATACTTCATACTTGGATTCACAATTCTATTCCAAGTGATTGACTGAATTTAGGATTAATGGAGGAAATTTAGTAAATGTAAAAATAAGTAATAGTAAAGGTAATAATCAAAGTGGTATTACTGTGTGTGATGATCTTGGTTTCTTCGTCTTTTGGGGTCGTTAGAGTCCATGGCTCTTATACTTATGTAAAACCATTTTCTGGTTGATGTTGTTTGCGTTCAATTCTGCATTTGTACTGAGCTGGGGGATAGATATATTCTCGAATGCGCAAGATTGAAGCTAGTCGGAATTAAACCTCGCAAGGTACGCAATGTTAATATATGTTAATTAATATGTCCTTATGTATTCGTATCCGTTCAGGATTGCTTGAGGTTATTTGATTGATTGAGGTTTAGAGAACATACAAATCGGGAACAAATTTTGGATGTCAACTATATACAAATTGTATTCAATCTAACTAGGTTTCTATTTAAAACGGATGGCACTAAATTCCCTGCATGTTTTACATTTTATAATATAACTATAACATCGATAAACTATAACTGAAATTTTTTTTAAAGATGGCCATGTTTTTTCACGAACTGTGATAAGGCGATTTTCAAAAAAATCTTGAAAAACACTTTTTACTCTGACCGGGATGTGAACCAGGAATTTGGAATTTAGGTCAACTTGACTAACTATTCGCCTATCGACACCTTAAAAGTTTGTCATGCTCACAAGATTGCATGAGGGCTAATACGTATAGCGCAATTTCTGGCGAAATCGTTCATAATACTTTAAATTTTTTGGAGTTATGTATTTACTTTGACCGGAAAAGCCAAGGTATTACAACTTTGAGAAATCTTCCAAAATCTAACCACCACCAAAATCTAACCACCAACCACAGCCTAAATAAGTAAATAAAAAAGGTGCGTCTTTCTGCCAGCCGGCCGAACGTCATGTGCGACGAAAACACGAAAACTAATGGGCTGATTTGAATAAAACTCGGTTTTTATAAAAACTCTATGGTTAGAGGCGGTGATCTGAAACGGTTTTCTGTGAACGGTTTTGCATTTGTCCTAGTTTCGGTAAACCGGTGCATTCAACTCGTGTTTCGCATCTACCGAAGTTTGAGCAGTTTTAGAAAGGCTTTGTCAATCCCAGATCAACATAAATTGATTTTCGCTTGTCAAAACATCCAAAACTTGCTACTCCAATTAACACAGCATTTAAACATGTTTTTGTTATCATATATCATAACATTTCAAATGCAACATCAGTAAAATAAGCAAAAATATTAATAAGAAGAAGTTCAGAGACAAAAGTTGTTTTTATTAACAAATAACTATAAGGTTTATTCATATAAACCCAAAAACTGATTTCGAATTGAAAAATTCATATGATTCATAAATATACTTGACACTCTGTCGCAAATTGATTTCTAATTGATTGGTAACATTCAATAATAAAAACACAAGTGACTTAGGATTGTACGGGGTATTAATACCTCTAGTAACCTTCGAAAATTCACAAATAGTGAAGTTAAGAAATTAATCATTTTCCAAAAAACCCATAACTGTCCTGTAAAATACTTTACAGCATACAATTGTCTTAACTGACAAATAAATCTCTAACAATTAATAAGAAGATGTATACAATATTCTTCTTAAAGCTGAAGAATTAATGGTTATTTGTGTACCAACCTTAAAGTGCCAAAATGCTTTGACCAACGGTTTTAAAAAGTACGGCCAGTTCGTCCAACATAAATACTATCACAATTTGCACAAGAAAAATGTTAAACATCAAATTTCGAGGAAAAGGAATTTTAAAGAATATTTATTGTAATAAGCATAACTTAAATGTGTGTGTCTGATTATACGAGGTAATAAAATTAGGTGAATACGGCTACATGCAATATTTCTAAAGTTTCAACGGTGCTTTTGGTATACCAAACCTGATGCAAACCATATTTAAATTTTTCTGAAAATATTGATTAAAAATTAGAATGCTTAACATTTATAGAGTAATTGGAAGTTGGGTTGGAATCAATATAGAAAGGCTTTTGATTAATATTTTTTCTTAGTAATTCACAAGAAAGCTATTGATTGATTAAAACAAAAATTTCTGACGACGCACGGTTGAGAAACTAAACTTTAGTAACTAGCTGATTTAAGAAGATTCAATTGATATCATCGATTCCAACATGAAACACGAAAGTAAACATAAGTTTACGAACGAAAAACGTTTTTATCTCGCATAGGAAATTCAATTTTTACTACGATAGTAAATACATATATAAACGATATTTATTATAAATTATTAAATTATAAATCGATAACATAACAATAAAAATTCATTTTCTATTTTTTCATGGTTGCTTTGATTTAAAATCTTTATAAAATTACATGAAATACCTTATCAACTAAAATTTTTTATTTAGCGAAAATGATTTTACACTACAATGGAATAAAAACCACTTTCACAGGGGCTTAGGCCTGCTTGAAAATAGACTTTTCATATGCTACCGTAGAAAAACGTATTGACCTCCATAGTTCTTTGTTGACTTTTTCTTCATTCCTTTAATTTTATTTTATTTGTCTCGACTTATCTGCAATCTACAATCCTTTATGATTATTTTCAATTTTCTCATTCTAATGAACAACAATTTACCCCGCCGCTTTTTTCTTCTACAATATATTTTATTTTACACATAATTTTTTTTAAGAAAATGAAATAATACCAGGGAGGAAAAATTATTTCTTTTCCATTTTCTCGTATAATTTTATAACCATAAATTATTTTAAAATTTTATTAAAATCACAAAAAAGAAATATAAGCAAAATACAATGAAGTCGAAAATTATAAAATAAATAAGACAAACAAAAAGTACAAGAAGAATGTTTTAAAAGAAAAGCAAAAAATGTTCCATTTTTTAATCAAGACAAAAAAAATCTTTCGTATGAAAATTAATCATAACACAAAAAAAAATTGTTTATGCAAAATAAAATTATAAAGTAAAATGGATATAGAAAATATATAGGATAAAGTTTTCCTTAGAACATCCCCATAATATAAATCATGGAAAAAAAATTTGTCATGAAATAAGAAAATTAAATAAATTTGTTGCCCTGGTTTATCGTATATATATAATGGTATGGGTGGTTCATAAAATCTGAATAAGAAAATTTCGATTTATGATGCTCGCTACAGAAGTCGCACATATTTGTTCAACCACGCTAGAACTCCCTTTCCAAAATGTCACAAATCGGAAAAAGCAAATCAATGAAACTTTATTATCTCAATAAACTCAAGAAATTATAAAGACCAAAAAGAAAAATCTTAACATTTACATTACATGAATACAAATTAAAATTAAAAAAATTGCAATCCATAGAAAGTAGGAATTCTAATTCTAATTCATTACAAGTGATTTTTTTTAAATTCACTGTTTCCAGTTCTAGCGATTATACTTATTTTTTTATAAGTACCAGAAACAGTATCTGTAATTAAATTCTTAAGAATATCTTTTATTAAATCCTTAAGTAGGGTATTTTATTGCAATGATTATTGTTTTGTTTCTGTTTTAAGAGTTGGACATTTTATGATTATAAAATAGAAAGCAGATATGAACACTAACATTAAGTTTTACTACTTAGGTAATTATAAGATTTTATAATATTGGAATGAAGTTTTTTTAATTTCTTATGTAAAAATCTAAAAGTCAGATTTTTTGTTGGGTAATATTCTTGAGAATTTTAATAAAAAGATTTATGAGTGGAAATCAAACTAATTGATATTTTTTCGTTATTAATTTTTTACTGAATTATTTTTATAGGAAATTATTCTGGTTCTAGGTCTGAAGGTCATTTTAGTTTTCGTTACTTTATATTATTCTATTGGTTTTTCATTATTTTATTTTATTGTATTTTATTAGTTTTGGTAAATTAAAGTTTGAGAATTGTCTCTACTATTTATCGTTCATGATTCATAAGATTCAATAAAACCAAAAAACTTAAAAGATATTTCCAGCAATATGTATTTATATTACTTCAACTCAGTAAAATTTTGATTTTGTTATAATTTTTGCAATATATACTTAGAATTTTTAGCTTTTGAATATGAATTTTTGATTTTGAATTTTTTTCTCGAAAATCTAAATGGAGATGTTTTAGAGTAGTTTGATATCATCTTTTGTCTGTATCATCTTTTCACTAAATTATGTTTAGACATGATCTGTTATAATTTTCGGCAACGTTTTGATGTTTCGTGTTAGTTTTGTAATAAATAAAGAGTTTTATGTTTGAAATTTATCGCTGCCCAAAACTAAAAACAATGTCCTCATAAAAGTTTTATGCCGAAAACTATATCAGAATCTTTAACCCTGACCAAAGTCTTGATATCTCAGAGCTGTGAGATATCAGCCCCTGCATATTTTTTAAATTAGTTTTGCAACTACGGCATTAATCCTAAAATAGATATATACACTGGCTATATTCGGTTGTCACAACTAATATCGTTTTTGTTGTTATTGCCTTTTAAGTTTTGTTTGTTCTTTCTTTTCTTTAGTTTAAGATACAAATTTCATTTTGTATTGTATGTTTTTATTCTAATAGTTTTAGTTTGTAGTATAAACGTAAATGTTTGGTTCATCAATTAAAGTCTGAAATTTTTTCTTAATATTGTTAAACTAATTTTTTATATGTTGTGCCTAGTATTGTGAGCAAAAAGGTCATGTTTTTCTAAATAAATCATTAAGATATTTATTATCCTTTTAATTAATAATTTAATAAGAAAAAATGTTATGATATTTAAAAAAATTGCATTTAGATGGCTGTAAGTGGTGCCAATAAATAATTCTTTCATAACACATGCACAGACAAATTTAATTTTGTTTCAAAAAAAAAAAAAATAACTAAAGAGCGTACATATGTGTTATACTACTCATACACTTAGACATATTTTGTACTAGTAGATTTCTTCTGAGGAAGTATTTATTGCATGCGAAAAACTAAATGTTATTCTCAAAATATTTAAAAATAAAAATTATATCTAAAGCACGCCATCTTCATCGTAAGATTTGTATTAACATATATTTCTAAGACAGTGTTCCCATTCACACTAAATTATGCTAAGCATACTAAATCAAATTAGTCAATTTTTATTAAGCAACAATAAATTCATTAAATTTTGTAAATTTGTTACAAAAATTATTTTATGCCCCGATATGTTAAACAAACGCAACATTTCATGCATAAATCGTTTTTAACACGAGTTGCATAAATAGCGAGTGTATAACTAACACAAACGAGAGTGAACTTTATTAGCTGATTCAACAATTTAATATTACTACAAGTTTTACTGTCATATTAATAAGACATTAAGTTATAGTATTGTAAAGTAGTTCGCCAATAAAGGCCTAAAAAATGTCGCCAATTTGTAAGAGTAAGAGTAAGAGTAAGAGTAAGTGTAAAAGTAAGAGTAAGAGTAAGAGTAAGTGTAAAAGTAAGAGTAAGAGTAAGCGTAAGAGTAAGAGTAAGAGTAAGAGTAAGAGTAAGAGTAAGAGTAAGAGTAAGAGTAAGAGTAAGAGTAAGAGTAAGAGTAAGAGTAAGAGTAAGAGTAAGAGTAAGAGTAAGAGTAAGAGTAAGAGTAAGAGTAAGAGTAAGAGTAAGAGTAAGAGTAAGAGCAAGAGTAAGAGTAAGAGTAAGAGTAAGAGTAAGAGTAAGAGTAAGAGTAAGAGTAAGAGTAAGAGTAAGAGTAAGAGTAAGAGTAAGAGTAAGAGTGAGAGTAAGAGTAAGAGTAAGAGTAAGAGTAAGAGTAAGAGTAAGAGTAAGAGTAAGAGTAAGAGTAAGAGTAAGAGTAAGAGTAAGAGTAAGAGTAAGAGTAAGAGTAAGAGTAAGAGTAAGAGTAAGAGTAAGAGTAAGAGTAAGAGTAAGAGTAAGAGTAAGAGTAAGAGTAAGAGTAAGAGTAAGAGTAAGAGTAAGAGTAAGAGTAAGAGTAAGAGTAAGAGTAAGAGTAAGAGTAAGAGTAAGAGTAAGAGTAAGAGTAAGAGAAACAGTAAGAGTAAGAGTAAGAGTAAGAGTAAGAGTAAGAGTAAGAGTAAGAGTAAGAGTAAGAGTAAGAGTAAGAGTAAGAGTAAGAGTAAGAGTAAGAGTAAGAGTAAGAGTAGGAGTAAGAGTAAGAGTAAGAGTAAGAGTAAGAGTACGAGTAAGAGTAAGAGTAAGAGTAAGAGTAAGAGTAAGAGTAAGAGTAAGAGTAAGAGTAAGAGTAAGAGTAAGAGTAAGAGTAAGAGTAAGAGTAAGAGTAAGAGTAAGAGTAAGAGTAAGAGTAAGTTTAAGAGTAAGAGTAAAAGTAAGAGTAAGAGTAAGAGTAAGAGTAAGAGTAAGAGTAAGAGTAAGAGTAAGAGTAAGAGTAAGAGTGAGAGTACGCAATAATTATTTATTCGATCCAAAATTTATTAACTTTATATTTAATTGAAGCTAACCGAACATAAAGCAAGCAACCTATCTACTAAAGCATAACATTTTAAACTTTAAATAAATTCTATCCATGAATTTTGATAAAATATTTTCATTTAGGAACGGTGTAATCTGATAATTTAAAACGATTTTAAGCTAAATAAAATTTAATTAATTTCTTTTCTATTTAGGAGGAAAGAGTTAAAAGTTACTGAAATAAAATAAAAAATACAAGAAAATTAATTGTTTTAAAATGTTTCTATATAATTTGATTTTCCAAAAAAAGATTTACAAAAAAAATAAATTTCGTTTTTTTGTTGTTTTAGAGAAACTCGAAAATGTTTGATGGTGAAATATATTTTGAATTTTTTTCTTTTTTAATTAAAGAAGGAATGATAATTCGGAAAATTGCTGTTAATTAGTTTTTAGAAACGAAAAAAAAAGAACATAGAAAATACTAGAATTTTAATTTCTTTTATCAAGAACTGACGCTTTTCCATCAAAGATTTTCCAAATCAAATTAATTCCATAAACCCCTCCTTCATAATCAATATCACTACACCTATTAATAAATTTAACCCTTCAACCGTTAAAATATAAAATCGTTTTGTAGGGAAGAAAGAAAGAAAAATTCCCAATTAATAGTGATGATAAATCAAGTGAATCTGTATTAATTGTCGACTTTTATTTTGAATTTTTCATTAAATTATTCGAACAGGGAAAATTCTTTCATTCGCTTATTTGGAAGATAAATTATTAAATTTTCTTACCGTTAACATTTATAACATATACATTTATATATTTCAATCTTACATTTTTCAACAACAATAACAAGAGAAAGAGATTAAAATTTGGTTTAATGTAAGATCTTAAATCAAGTTCATTTTTATTAGATTTTTCTTGTCTAATTTTCTTGATATAATAAGATGAATATAAATTATTTTCAAACCGAGCAACCCTTTTCATTGGTTAGACATAATAAAATGTTGTATAGAGTGTGATGTTGGGTGGCGGGTTTGTTTTTATTAAAATGAAGTTGGTGGTTTTTTGTGATTGTAATTGATCTGAACTCAGGAAGAGGAACGAGATGATTATTTTTAATCCCCACAATTTTTAATTTTTCTATTTTTTTTTTCGAAATTGAGCAATTCCACGTCACCGCAACATCGATGTTCCTGACCCCCTCTAATTTCGATAAAATTTCATATACAGATAGCCAATGACGAAATAAAAATAACGTTCGCTTCAAAAAATTAAATTTCGCTCTAGGGATGGCACAGGGTGGAGGCAAAGTTTTAGGGGTTCGCGAAACATGAGTATCTTTGAATATCAATTGCTAACGATTGACTAAACCGATTTAAGTCATTTATATATAACTCATTGGAAAGGTAATTGATAGGACTTATGAAAAAAATTACTTAAAATTTTGTAATAATTTTTTAAAATTGTGTTAAACTTAAAAAATATTTTCAAAGATGGCGCTGATGGCGCACTCTCAATTTTACCACATTTTTTTCAGAAAAAATTGTTTCATTAGTTCTTAATCCAAACTAAAAACTTCTCGATGGCATATTTTCTCGTTTTAAAAATAAAATTTTTACAAAATTTTTATTTCCGTTTTTTTTAATTTTTTTTTTAAACAATGCAGTGAATCATCTATTTAACTAAACCCACCGGAATTCTTGTTTTATAGTAATTTAATGACCATCTAGTTATTTTAAGGATACAAGTTAAGTATTTGAGGATGGGCATGCTTTTAACATAATTTAACTTTTAATCCATTTATACACTATCATATCAGAGATAATGACAAAATTAATGTTATAAAGTTGTATTGCCGGGATTTCTTTTAACATTTTTTTATATGCATATCCTCAATTAAACCCAGGTTTAATTGAGGATATACAAATAAAAAAATAATGACAAAACTTAAGTGCTCGATGCCTTGACTAGTAGGTGAATTATAATATATTAAAAATGGGTGTATCGTAGCTTATTATTCCAATGATAAATCTGCACAGAATCTTGGATAAAAAAGAGCAATTTTCCGAAAAGTACTATAAGCACTATCCTACTTTCAAGTTTGCTTTTGTGTTTTCCAAATACATGAACTGTTGTTGTGCAATAAAATGGTGAGGTATTTATAATTTTAGGCTGTAAGTTAATTTATGTATAAATTCTGAAGAAGAATCGATGAACGTGTCCGAATTGCATCGATTAGTGGTATTCCATTGCAGGTATTTCACCTCACAATTCCATTAGTTTCACAATTTTCATGTAATTTATCTGCCAGTTTTTTCAGATTTTCAGCACATTCCACACACTGCAATGAATAACATTCATCTTGTAATTTACCACAGCTAACAAATTTTATTAAACTTTTGTAGTCTGGAAATTGCTCACTACCGAAACAGCTTAATTTTGAATATTGAAACATTAGTTTCAAGTTTTGATGGATTGTGCAGACACACACATTGAACTGCTTGCGCTAATTTTACGCATTCATCAGGCCGAAGACAAATTTTGTAAATCCTACTTTTAATTCTGGAAACATGCTCTTAAACTCAACGGATGCTTCATTTAACGTGCATAGCAGTAACCGTTTTTGGAGAAATATTCGTTCACTACCACGTTTTACAGATATCGTATCACGTTTACCTGGCATTAATCTGCTAATGGAATCATTCGTATAAAAATTTTTCAATTTATTGATAGTTTCTTCTGGTAGTTTTTTATCGGCATTTGGAAATGATGACATGCTGTGGAATAGTTTATTTGATCCTTCTTGCTTTTTTCAATTAAGTTCAATTGAGCTCCAAATAAGTTTTTTATTTTTTTTCACTTTCATATCCATTGCATAGTAGAGTTAATATTTTTCGTTTCTCCATATAATCACCATTTTTAAAGTACAACTTTAGATTCTCCATGATATCTTGATAATATTTTAATTGCACTTTTATTTTATCAGAAGAATCAAGAGTTTCACAAATTAAAACATATTGTATGTTTCTACCCAGTTGCTCCGATTTATTCTTTCCATACTCAACACTGCGACATTAACCGCTTTCGATTAATAGAATAGGTAAAGTTTTTAGCTACAAATGGCACAATATGTTCATTTATGCGGTTAATTAACTCATCACGTTCCATATTGACTGTCGTTGGTGATGAAATAATATCTCGTATAACGCTTGGTCCGCTGATAGGCTGTAGCTGTACCTCCAATATTTCATCACTCAAAGTTGATTCTGTGTCACCTGTATTTTCAGCTTCAATACCTCCAGTGGAACTGATCATTAGGAGACGAATTCTACAAGACGAACAAATTCGCATTTGGCGTATGTAAATTAAACATAAAGCTTTTCGAACGTAATTTATTCTGCATTTCAGGTGTAAAATTTCGTAAAGTTTTTGAACACTTGCCGATACCAAAAGGTTTTAAGCAACTTATTTGCTCATGTTTTAAAAAAACTTATTTTAACTATTAAAACACTTTGAAGCTTCTTTGCTAACACAACACTAATATTTTTTAACAAGATTGACAAATGAACTTAATAATGATGCTGTACGCTCAAAATATCTCTAAAGACTCTTCTTTTCATTACTGCGCTCTCATTTTATGACAGGTATTATCATTAATAGTACGATACTCGATTTGTCCATGCCTTTAAAATTAATTTCGGACAGGTACATGGATGAAAAGATAAATTATGTTAAAAGCATCCACACCCTCAAATACTTAATTTGTATCCTTAAAATAATTAAATGTACATTAAATTACTATAAAACAAGAACTCTGGTGGGTTTAGTAGGATGATGATTCACTGCATTGTTTAAAAAAAATTGAAAAAAAAGGGAAATAAAAATTTTGTAAAAATTTTATTTTTAAAACGAAAAATTATGCCATGAGGAAATTTTTAGTTTGGATTAAGAATTAATGAAACATTTTTTTTCTGAAAAAATTAGGTAAAAGTGAGGGTACCCTTAACAGCGCCATCTTTGAAAATATTTTTTAAGTTTAACACAGTTTTAAAAAATTATTACAAAATTTTAAGTAATTGTATAAGTCCTATCAATTACCTTTCCAATGAGCTATAAATGACTGAAATCGGCTTAGTCAATCGTTGGCAATCGATATTCAAAGATACTCATGTTTCGCAAACCCCTAAAACTTTGCCGCCACCCTGTGTCATTCGTAGAGCGAAATTAAATTTTTGTTTTGTCATTCGCTATCTATATATGAAATTTTATCGAAATCAGAGGGGGTCAGGTCACATGCTAGAACAATTGTTGTTGCGGTGACGTGATTTTGCTCAATATGAAATTACCTAGCGAACGTCGATTACTGAAATAGTTTTTAATGTGTTATTATGATTTTTTTAATAACAGAGTTTAATTTGGTTGGCTTATAAGAGAAAAAGAGTGCCAATAAATGGGCTCCGCAGATGTCAAACAATTTGCCCAAATTTACCTAGCGTCTAGCATAAACCCAGACCAAACATAGGGAATATATTTGAAATTTCTTATCTAAACGAGTGTTTACTAATAAGGTTAATCTTCCAAATTTTAAAATAAATAACACTAATTTATTTACGTTTGCAGCTTTGCTCAGCTCAGTCCCAGCTCTGCAATCATAACTCTTTTTCTTAAACATAGACCCAATAAAAAAACTAATGTTGGTTGAATTCAACGTTTAGAACAACAATAAAACAACAAAATTTCAATTTCTAAGAACGAAATGATTGCAAAAAACAGCTCTAAGACATAACACATAATGCCCAAAATACATGTGCATAAAGTCTGCACGCAGTGCCGCATGCATATCTGCATCTAAAATAGATGTGCAGAATTTTTATATATTTGACGTGCAGAATTTTCGTAACAATGACAGTTCGTGTTCTTACGTATTATGAAATAGTTATAAGTGAAAGTTGTCGCAATTTGAAGAAAACTGTCTTTTTAATTAAAAGATAGAAGAAAATAATTGAATTGTTGCCTGTAAAAACGTATTTGTCTAAATTAAAATTTAAGTTCAAATTACATATACCACTGTTTCCGATAATCCTTTCCCAAAAATGTATTTATTAATAATATTAGTTTTTATTTAATTATAGTATAATTTGGATTATTTGAATATCTTTATAAACAAATAATCATTACAAAAATAATTTTATTTCCATTTTCATTTTTATTTGAGTTATAAAAAAAATAATTCATTTTCAAACAAAATGTCAAAATCCTCCATTTTTATCTGAGTTTTCAAGTAGTTTTTGTTTTTTTTTATTGTGCTAGCACTGCCTCTGTGCAGCGAAATTAGAATTAGTGATATCTTGCAGAATTTTTCTGCATGCAGAATTTACATGTAATTGCTCTCATATAACAACACATGTTCTAATTTCGCTGCATGCAGAATTCTGCACATGTATTCGGACCATAATAAGAGTGTAGGGAAAATACATGAATAACGTAAGATCAATTTCTTGAAAGTTAATTGTTGGTGTGACGTTGAAAAGCTTTGGGAAGAGAGATAGCAAAGGGAAAAGAGATAGTAAAAATAACAACAAATAATAATAAATAAAATGATTTGGCATAGAATAAGC
Source organism: Diogma glabrata (assembly GCA_963693315.1). Taxonomy (NCBI): domain Eukaryota; kingdom Metazoa; phylum Arthropoda; class Insecta; order Diptera; family Cylindrotomidae; genus Diogma; species Diogma glabrata. The sequence continues at coordinate 68,566,016 of OY856186.1, forward strand.
AGACAGAAAAAATAATAGTAAAAGAAGAGAACAGTTGTTTGACAGAAATTTTAAAACAATCACCATAAAAAACATCGAATTCACACCACAGTGCGAATAAACCCGAATATAGATCAAAACTTAAAATTTAAGTTAAAATTATCTAACAAATGGATTCTAATGGACACGAAATAAGTGAAAGTATGAGCCAAATTTTATGAGTATGAGTTTTACTCTAAAACAAGAATATTCATGAATTGTTATTTTATTTCAGTTCCGACAGTTAAATGAAAATAATCCATGTTAACAAACATAAAAACATTTTTTCAGTTAATTGCTTGGTTGCGTCACTCAATGTCGATTAATAATACATATTTCAGTCTACATAAATAATAAAAAAATTTATTATACGGTTGTTCAATTTATGAAATTAGAACAGTTATCTGTGGTTGTAGAGCAGAATATTTTCTCGTTTGTTAACTTGTTTATTGAAATGATATTTGAAAATAGTTTGACTTGCATTTTGTATTTAGATATTAGGTGAGTTCAAATTAACTGAAATAACTGAACAAACTGAAAAAAACCAACACCAATTGTATACAATTTTTCAGATGCTTCAGTCAAATCAAACGCGGCTGATATGGGGAAATTTTAAATTTGTGTGCAATGAAAAGTATAATTGAAAAGAAACAAAAAATGGACAATCTAGCTATTTATACTCGTTCAAATGTTCGATCGAGAAATATAATGTGATTTAAATCAAAAAAACTTTGTGAAAGTTTTTAAATTGTATGGAGGCATTTTATATATATATATATATATATATATATCGGCGCCATGTCGTGATGAAGTTAAACGTTATATATATGAAATAAACCAATAGAAGCTGAGAGGTTTAGTGATTAGCAACCTCAACTTGAATTCGAAGGACCCGGACGATTTCCATTCAGGTCAAAGTGTTTAAGCAACACCGGGTTTCCAATTGACCAATAGTCAAACCATTATGGGTGATATATTGAAAAAAGAGTCTATATGAAAAATGAGTTAAATGTCAACATACAAAAGATATGAAAATTTTTCAAATGTCAAAGGAAACTTAACAATGTAACTTCTTGTTAACAGGGTTTGTATGCTTGAACAATTCGAAAAAATACTAGAAAAATGTGCCGGATTCACATTTTGTTGAGTCGGCAATAGATCAGATCTTTTGATGCATGACAATATATGGAGAATGGAGATAGTCTTACACTCAGAAAAATTATATTGTGCATATCAAAACGAAAACCTAAATTATTCGAATTATGTCTTTGTCTGTGTCAAACAAAATTTTTGATATCCTGAATTAACTATTGCCATGTTTATTCAGCTAAATACTATAAATAAAATTTAAACTTAAATTGTTTGGGTTTACTATGCAAATGCTGAAATATCCATACTTAATTTGTGTAAAATACCAACATAGTGCTAAGTATGCTATGAGTTATGATTATTAGCAAACAGATGCATTCAAAGGTTTGAAAATAGGTGTACTAATTAAAAAGGAATTTTATACACACTTTTGAATTCAGAAAGCGATATGAACTTAATCATATATATAGATAATTCATATAACCACCGGAGTGGAACATATTTCTTGGTGCTAGATCGAAGGATGGAGCTAAAATTCATTTAACGCAATCGGAAAATGGAAGATGAGGCATATTAAACTATAATTCGTGTAAAATGTTCACGATGGAATTGTAGTTATTTTAGTCGGTAGAGTAGAGAGCTGTTGAAACAACGATAACTGTGCTAACACCTAACGGAATTATTTTGAAGAAATTTATTTCTGAAAATGTTTCAATTGCCTTAGAACACGGTTAGTTAGTTGCCTCTAAACAGTGGATAAAATTCCACCAATATGTGGTGAAGTATAAATCACAGAATAAATTTCCCAGCCCAAATATAAAATTTCACATTAAACAGTTGGATACAAAGTCGCTTGCATCAAAGCTCAGAAGAGTATCACCTCTGGACATAGATGGAGTGAAGAAACAGATAGATGAGTTGAGTGACTGGATAAAGGTGTAGTCGGACGCACCAAATCTGTGTACGGCTACAATGGGACACAAACGTATTGGACAACCTTAAAAAATCGGTGGCAATATAGGAATTAGGACCCCTGTTGCGAATGACCGTGGTGAAATTCAAAGACAGATAGTTCAGCATCGTTATTAGTTTGATGTTCTTAATTTATTTAGTTTTTTTGTTCTTTCGTTATAACAACTTTTTTTGAAAATTATAACTATAAGTAAAGTCCATACCACCAGCCATTAACTGAAGTATTTATTGGTATAAGTTCACTATATATATTTACAGTATACACTAAAATGATCGTAAACAACTACATTTTCTCAGACGCCCCCTTAAAAAATTCATTTTAGTGAAAAAATACGAGGGCATTTTTTTTTAAATAAAAAGAACACGTGCCGCAAAATCATCGAAGTTAAATCGTGCAGGATTTTTTTTTAAATATCTCATATAATATGAAAAATTTAATTAGACACCAAAACAGGTGCTAGTCTCCTAAAACGTATATTTCTGATATACGTCAACGTATATTACGTTTTAAACAAAAAATGAATAGTACTTTTTTGTAGATAATTTAATTTCCTACAAAATCGTTTATATGCTTTTTTTGTCTGCATTTTTCATGAGATATTTAAAAAAAATTACGATTTTATCAAAAAATAAACTTCGATGATTTTGCGGTACGTGTTTTTATTAATTTAAAAAAAAATAGCCTCGTGTTTTTTTCACCAAAAAGAATTTTTTGGACGTCTGAGAAACTTTAATTTTTAACGACTAGTCTAGTATACACTATATTTGGTTTATTGGTTTATTACAGTATCCATTAAACTGGTTAATTGGAGATTTACACAGTGCAACACATAAAATATAACACAAATTCTGACTTCCGTTTTTGGTATTATCCACCAAAACTAGCAAAACCCTAGCTGGGTTTTGCTAGTTTGTATCGATCTTCTGATTTATGACGTCATCAGTTTTTATGCTCGATCTTTAGTTTTGCACGGCTATATCTCGTAAAGTATTAAGAATTTCTCAATGCAATATTCAGACGAAATGTTTTCCCACCAAAATACACAACTTTGGTAAACATATTGAGTTCAGATTTTCACTCTTTCGGGGTACCCATTTTGTTTTACAATAACAGTTTTAAGAATTTGAAAACAAATAATGTAATAAAAAACTACATGTATAAAAATGTACGTACCTGTATGTATATACGTATGCTTTTTCATATCACTTTTTTGATGAAATCTTTTACCACAATAATTACACGGATAAGGTCTTGTATCACTATGAATTAATAAATGTGTTGATAATGTACTTGAACGTTTAAATGTTTTCCCACATTGTTTACATTCAAATATTTTTTCAACACTATGTACAGCCCTGTACCAATAAAAAATATAATAGTTACAAAACTAAAACAAATTATTATTGTGAAACATACTTATGTTGCGCCAAGCTAATCTCATGCCCAAAAGTTTTACTACAAATATCACATTCATATGGTTTTTTTCCTATGTGCTGCCGTCTAGCATGAACTTCTAGTCCATGTGCGGATGAAAAATTTTTACAACATTTTACACATGAAAATATATCACTATTATTACCCATATCCGGTCGTAAGTAATGATGTAGATACGATGAATGTGGAAAATTTAAATGTGAACCACCATTACCGCCACCTCCTAACGGATTATGTTGCATTATATGCCGTCGTAAAAAGTCTTCAGGATAACTGAAAATACCAAAACCATAATAAATATATATATATATATATATATATATATATATGTATATATATATATATATATATATATATATATATATATATATATATATATATATATATATATATATATATATATATATATATATATATATATATATTTTAATTTTTTATATAAATAATTTTTTACCTATTAATCGGTAGTAATTGTTGTTGTCCGTGTAACGGAAATATAAAAGGTAAAAACGGTCTTTGTAATATGTTTTGTTCGTAAATTGATGTATTATTGCCTAATGAGAACGCTAACGGATTTTTTTCTAAAAAATGTGAATTTTGTGAATGTTGAAGTGTTTTTAATGCTTGTGACTTTGGATTATCCTGACGTAGTAACGCAGATACAGAAAATGTTTCGGATTTTTTCGGTATCTAAATTAATAAAAAAAATAATTAAATTTCTTTATTGCATTACTGATATTTGAGTTTGATTTTCAACTTACTTGTGATAATTCTATTAAAGGTGAATCTGTCATTCTAGGAGGTGGAGGTGAATCAACTTCTAATTCTTCGGAAGATGTTGATGTACGTGATCGAGATCTTGATCGTGATCGAGACCTTGATCGTGATCTTGAACGTGATCTTGATCTTGAACGAGAACGTGATTTATTATGATTTCTTATGATACTATTTGATAGAGAATCACAAATTAAAGGGAATTTATGGTTATTATTGTGCTGATATGTATTGTTATTATCTTCATCTTCGGAATCATTTTTTTTAACCAAACGATTTACTCCAAATTTAATGGCATCTGTAAGATAAAGAAGAAAAAAAGTTATTTATTTCCATTCAATTAAGTACCAAAATGTTCGCTTTGGATCAAACTTTAAAACAGAAAATCGACAATTTCTGTTTCAATTTTTTGGCCTATTTTTAAAAATCATCATTTCAAAGCCTTTTCATTGTGGAGAAATCAATTCAAAGCAAATCAAATCAAAGCATTATTTATATTTTAACCTTAACTAAGTTATTACTAAATCACGATTTCAACACATGTTTGAGTTGACCGACTGCTACGCTTGCATTATTTAAAACAAACTCGTTAACTCTATCACACCTTATCTAACTTCAAAAGAATATTCAAAAAATTTCAACCCCTTTTGCCTTAATATTATGTCAATTGTTTTTCATTTATTACAGTTTCGTCTATCTCGATTACTCTTTGATAATCGTTATCTCTCTTTCCTCTTTTTTTTTGTTTCGACGCACAACATTCGCATCATATCCGTTGCAAATTAGAAAATTACTCAAATTGTTTTTCACAATGATTTCAATTTTCTTCTCTCCATGAACTTATGGTTTTACAGAAGAATAGATTTCACTGAATTGTATTACTTTTATTATTGTTATTATTATTGATGATGAGGTGGAAGTCTAACGTTGTGATGAAGGGTGAATTTCAAATAAAAATCATATAATGTCGTATGAATAGCAGAATGCCAAACAACAACAAAAAAAAAACAAAAAAAAGAATAACATTGTTGTCATTTTTACGGTCCATTTACAAAACAGATGTTTTATTTGTTTTTCCGTCACATAATCATTTTCGTTTTTATGTTTTGGGATAAAGTTAAGCAAATTTTGTAATTAAAAAGAAAAAGAGATGAAAAAATAAATCGAAACATTTTGAGAAAAATGTAGGGTGATGATTTTAGAAGTCGAATTTGTTTATGGTAAAACAAGTGTTGTAAATAGAAATTGTGTCAATAAAAAACGTTAGGAAAATTGTTTTGTTGACTTTGGTTTGTTTTCTGAGAAAACGAACGACGATGAAAACTACTGAATAGTGAATATGCTGTCAATCCTAGACCATTTGTTTGAAGTCAAAATTCAACACGGTGCATGGTGTGGTATGCATGGTGTACATGGTGTGCATGGTGCATATTATTTTGTTTATCGTATGCATGGTGCACATTCATTTTGGTCTCACCTTTCAGTTTATATGGTCATTCGTCAAGAATTGTTACAACTGATTTCTCTGGATTTTTGAAACCATATAGAAAAACCATTTGTAGTGGTGGATTTAAGATTTGTTTATATGAATTTTTCTTACACTTGCTTTAGCTTACGCAAGTCAATTATATCCTCATAATCGATTTCTGGCACCATTTTTGATTCGATAGACAACAATTTCCTTATTAGAGAAGTAGTTTATTAAGTACAAGAATTCTCGTTTCAGCTCAGGAAATGAACCGGACTCATTGAAAGTATCGCACCAAAACCTACTAGCCAACTACTCTAATTCTTAAATCAAATGCTATTTATCAATTGAATCAAATCAATAACAAAAGTTCAACCAAACAAAATCTATCTCCAACAGGCTAAAATAAATCTTACAAATAAACGGATTCTGCGCTAAAAAAACGGAAATTATACAACATTTTTGTATACAAATGTATTTGGAAAAGCCACAAATGTTTTTTTATAAAATTAAAAAAAGTTTGTAACTTTGTGACGATAACTTACAATTAACAATAATTAATAGTTACAATAATTCCACAATTAATATTCCAAGAATTAAAATAACAAAATTTTCTTACGCCAAGCATTGTGTTATACATACAGTACATATTACATTGGTAGTGACTAGGGACTACCGTAGCATAACAAAAACAACTTCTGTCAAAAAAAAAAGTTTCCAAATTCACCACAAGGATTTGTTGGGTAATTATAAAAAATAGTAGTGTCACAGACTTCAGATTGATTTTTCCAAACCACGGCATTATTATTGTTTGTTTATAGAAATGTCACTTTATCCATTATTATCTATTCAATAATCACTCAATTTTTTAATAAATTTTATAGTGTTAAGTAAAATTTCAAGTAGTTAAGTTATATAAATGCAAAAAATAATAATAAATGTAATTAATTCTGAGTTTTTTAACAACAACACAATATCGTTTATGTATAAATTGATTCATGGGTTAGAAACACATGAAAATAGAAGATCGTTTGATAGTTCTATATTTCTTTGGACTGCCGCTGTTTCAACTCAAATACATTCAAACTGCTGAAGTACAGGATTGCTCACTTACAAAAATTGGCTAGTAGTTTGTCAATTCAGCAAGTCATTGGATATTAACCATTTTTGAGTATTCTTCATTATATTTGCTCACCGAATGTTATATTGGTATCTAAAGTAAATAATGATCAATGTTTAGATGTACTACGTAACACTGTAAAAGGAGACCAGTTATTATGTTCATATATAGGACAACGGTATCACAAAGATACATCCCCTGGATAATACCACTAGCAGCAAACAGCCTCAATTGGACAACCCACTCAGTCGCTACCAAAACTGGTGACCCCGACAAAAGGAAACCCAGTTAACTTTTTCTTTTTCTCAGTGGGTGCATAGAAGACTAGAAGTGGATAGACTTATTTTATTTGTTGTTGTTTATTTGTTGTTAGATACATATTTTTTCCTATACATAAAATGCATGTGTTTAAGGAAATTTATATTGTGTTGGGAACTTTACGATTTGCGAGTTTGTTATCGCAAAACAACAAGCCACAACACTTATTTATCTATTTGCCTATTCTATGCATCCGTTTTTCATCTGAGGGTAATCAGGATCAAGCTGCTAATACCTCAACGGTAACGCATTTTTTAGAATGTAACTCCATCATACATCAGCTCCTTAATCTATACCCTCCACTTCAAAACTGCCACCTGCAAGCTCAGTTAGCACACCTGCTTCAGCATCCACCCCTAAATTAACACCATTACCTTACAAGTCCCTCTATTTTAGTCGAATCTGATAAATCAGAACTTTGGATTATCATGCTAGGGAGCCAATTTCGCCTGGGAAACATTAAGTCCCAGAAAGTCTAGTACTATGTCCTTGGTACCATAACGCAGTCACTCGCTTTGCTGGTTAAAGACATTCTTTTCCAACTAGACACGGTTAAACCATATGATAGGCTGAAAGGCGCTTCTAGCCCAACTATCAAGCACACCTTCAGGCTGATTGCGCAATGTGCTTCTCGGTATGGACTTGGAAGATTAAATCCTTACAAATTCTCCGAGGTTTAATTGCTGATTCCTAGGGTCTTGTCTTAGAAGAGACTTAAAAATTATTTGGGAGGAAAAACTCCCACAGGCTGTGGGTACCCTTAACGTGATAGTCCAAGCTGACTAGCTGAAAACTGCTGAGGTAGCTGACAAAATTTGACGACAATGGTTGATTTACATCTAAGAGCGATTCGTAGCTCTACCGCTCTTTCTTTTTATTCCTCCAGCGAAGGCAAGGTCTGAGCTCTGCAATTTCAAGAATGGCACACCTAACCCACACAGCTGCTGAATGTCTTGCAGCAATAAGATAGTTCTACCGCTCTTTCTTCTTATTCCTCCAGCGAGGGCCAGGTCTGAGCTCTGCAATTTCAAGAATTGCACACCTATCCCGCACAGCTGCTGAATGTCTTGCAGTAATAATCTTCATCTCGACCCTCTCCTCAGAGTCAGAGTAAATCACACGATCGAAACGACTAAAATCATTTTTGACCCGGTCCAAGTCGCGCATTCATATGTGCGATGGTGTATGGCACTCCTTCGGGGATAACGCACACAAATTCCATCGGTATCTAAACCAAATAATGATCAATGTGTATATGTACTACGTATAACATTGTAAAGGGAGATAAGCTATTCTGTTCATATATAGGACAGCTCCATCACCAAAATACATCACCTCGACAACGCTCCTAGCAACAAGCTTCAATTGGACAACTCACTCAGCCGCTGCCAAAACTTAAATGTGTTTGTTTTTACTATTTAAAATAGTAAAAACAAACTGTTTTTACTATTTAAAATACTTTTGGTAATTTGTAAAAATGGTTTCTGTGTAGAAAAATTTTTTAAATGAAAGTAGTCGATATTTATTATCAAAACCTGAGAGTATATATAAATATAGAGAAAAAACAGAACACTGCTTTAAAATTGTACAAATAAAGCCATAAAAAAGGGGATACATTGTCTGTCATACTCAATTTTTCTTTTTTTCATTTTGATTTGTTTTTATTTTCAATCACAAACTTTTTTATTAAATTGTAAATTAAAAACAATTCTAAATTTAAAATGCCAAAAAATATTAAATGCTTTCTTCATGGTTGTGCTATTTTTTATAAAGTGAATGAAAATAATTACAAGTGTAATTTAAATTTATTGCGTTGATTTCAGTGATAATTTAAGTCAAATATTTTATAAAAGACAAGCAATATTGTCGAACGACACGAACAAATATTTAAGTTATGTAAGTATTCTCTAAGTATATTATGAAAATTTGCTCTCAAACTTTTTTCATTATGCACTAATTTATTTTTCATTGATAAAATATACAAAATTACAAAAATCAAATTTGTTAGTTTTTTCAATTCTTTTTATACAGTTGCAGGGAGGGAGAAACTATTATTTTTGTGTGGTAGGGTTTTTTTCGTATAGATTTAAAATAATCAGTTTCTCAGCCAGACAAAGGTAGGAAAACAAACAAGCAAAAAACCGATTTGACATAGCTGTATGTAAGCTAAATATTAGTTGTGGTTGATTATAACCAAAAATTTCATCGGTTTACTTCAGTGTTATAGGTAGCGCTTACTTTACAAACGGTTACTCGGCTTACTTCCAGTTTAATTTTCGTACCAATCTTTTGTATTTTTTATACATCTTTACACAAGTATTCACACTTCTACAATTTTGAAGCGATTATAATGAAACTTATGCAAAAAGTTTCAGCTAATTTGAAAATGTACTGATTAGCTGTTGTGGTACATTGAATAATGTGAGAGCGCCAAACATTACCCATTAATTGAAGTATTTCACGGTAATCATCTCACTATGCTCAGAATACTCTGATTTCAAAACTAATGGTGAAGTCAACTTGCGCACTAGCTTCGCCGATATTTTCGAATAGCATACTGTCAAAAAATTCAAAAAAATTGAAAATCTGATAGTCACAAAATAGTAAAAAACCTCAAAAACTAATTACCAATGTAACACCATTCGATCCCAAAATTTAAACATAAAACAATTAAAATAACAAAAATTTAATCATAAAAATCTCAAAGGAATCAAATCTCACAACAGAACAAACAAAAATCCTCCAATTGACACACGAAAAAAAAAAAATAACTCAAAAGCAATCACAATTTCATCACAGGTGCATTGTGTAAATAATCTAAATAAATATATACATATCAATTCAACACAATCCCACAACAACAAAAAATTAGTGTGAGGATTGTTCAAAAATAACAGAGAGTAGATACTTTAATTCCACATATGAGTTCGAGTATATACTTGCAAAGTGAAAATAACAATAAAAATAATATGAGCAATTATATCCTTTTAACCCTCCAAAATATTTTTTTCAAAAAAAAAAAAATATAATAAAAATAATAAATAAAATTTTGTGACTGATTTTATTTTTTATTTCAATTTGTCGGATTTTATATATTCCCGGTTGAACAACAGCAAAATGTTGTGGAAAAAAAATTAAAATTTATGTTAGCCGTGTACTGGATTCGCGTAAGTTCATCATCATCAACATTATCATGTGGAAGATAATATATCGTTTGTGTGTTTTTTGATATTCCAACCCCAATTATTATTAGTTCTTTTTAGGATATTAAAGTTAAATTTGTTTTCAGATTTTAGTGTGTTAAGGTTGATTTGATTAATCGGTTGATTTTTGAAAACAAAACAGATGTTAAGTGTTTCAATTTTAATCCTTATCGTAAGAGGATACACATTGGTAATGTCTTTAGAAGAGCAAAATATGCCAAAATAGTAAGGCTTTAAAAAATTATAAATAAAAAAAGAACAAGTGGACCACCTGTAAAAATGAAACAATCAAAATAAATTGATCTGGTTTAAATCTCTATTTTGTATATATATTTTCATTTTCCAAAAAACAATTTCACCCTTAAATCTTTGAAACATTCAAAATATAAAGCAAAGCAATAACTGATGGTGAAAATCCCTAAGAAATGAAACAAAAATAAAGACATCAAAATACAATAACAAGAACAAACAAAACTGAGATCAACAAAGTAATAACGAAAAAAAAACGCAAAAAATAATAATGAATTTTCATGGAAATAACAGAACAAATATACAATAAATTTATTTTGTATTTAAAATAAATTATTCAGTACCGTAAATAATCAAAATAAACCACCCTTCAAATATTATATATTTTTATTTTCATGCGTTTTAAACGTACATTTAACGTTTGCAAAATATAGATGGAAGCAGTCGAAAAAATACGGTTCGTAGGGTAAACAATTTAGATTGGTGAAACATGCTTTTTCTCGTATCGTTTTGCATGATTTTAAAATTTTGTCTGAAGATAATTGGAGGCAATATGCAATATGGAGAATTTAATGATGGAATTGGGATTTAAATGTACGATAGCGTGTTTTCTTTAAAATTTGATTTACCTTTTTCTTTATATTTTTTCCAATTACATAAATTGCAATTGTATTTAGACTTCAGATATAATTAAGTAACTAGTTAGAAAACTCAGTTAAATTGGCATACTGATTTTGTTTAGATGTTCAACCTTAGAGTATATATAAATATGGAGTGGACATAACTCCAAAAAAATCACAAAAATGGTGATACCATGTCATATTTAATTTTTCTTTTCCGCATTTTGATTTATTTTTCAATGTTTATGTTTACTACCACAAAACATTAAATTATAAATAAAAAACAATTTTATATTCAAAATGCCAAAAAATATTAAATGTTTTCTTCATAGTTTTGCTAATTTTTAAAAAATGAATGACAATAAATACGAGAGTAATTTAAATGTATTGAGTGATTTTCAATGATTGTTCAAGTCAAATATTTTATAAAAGACAAGCAATATTTTCAAACGACATGAAGAAATATTTAGGTTATGTAATTATTCCCAAAGTATATTATATTTCGTGATAGGAAATAAAAATAAAATAAGAGGTAAATTGGGTTGGCAATAATCCAGATTGTGGCCAAATCCTCGATGATGTGACGCACTGTTTTCCCAATATTCCAAAGAAAAAATATGGTAATGCTTAACTATCGTTTTTTTGAGAATCGGGCAGTCGCCGAAATTTTCAAAATTTTTTTTTACAAATGTGGTATCAATCGATCTGGCTTGGCTGTCTCCCAAAAACTTTATGAGATTGGGGTGGTAGGACCCACCCCTACCCCTTTAAACCCTCTTTAAGTTTTAGCATATAAAAATCTATATAAAATAAATGGGAAGAGATAAAAAAAATTTAATGGCACCATTATCTTTTATTCAGACCGGCGCAACTTTTGAGTCCAAAAGTTGGTTTGCACCCTAACCCCAAACCAACCCCGTGGGTGGGGTTGACACATTAAATGAGTAAAATATGTCATGTGGAGTATCGTTAGAATTGGAATTTCATAACAAATACAATCCCTTATATAACCTCCTGATCGGTGACATGACTTATCGTAGAAAAAAATATTTTTTTTGCATATCATGTTTGGTATTGATTTCAATATAATCGGGGATGCTGAGTTCAATAATGATGATAAAAATGGGGGCCGGATTCAGGGTAGTCCAAAAAGGGGTGGTGGTTGGGGGGTCAGTTTTAAAAAATATCGAAATTATCGTCATAATAAAAATTGGGGTCGGACTCAGGGTAGTCCAATAATAGGTGGGGGTTGGGGGGTCGGTTATACAAAGTATCGAAATGATTGTCATTATTATCGATTTTTACATAATCGAGGATGCTTAGTTCAATGGTGATGGTAAAAATGTTGACGGGACTTAGGGTAGTTCAATAAAGGGTGGGGGTTGGGAGTCTGGTCATGAATAGTATCAAAATTGTCGTCATTATTATTGATTTCAACATACTTGAAGACGCTAAATTCCAAAAAAAACAATATTTATTATGTATATTTGAACATTACCCCAAGTTTAGACAAAAACCCTTATCCTCTATTTTCTTCCCTAGAGCCCAGATACTAATTTCAGCATCACCATTGAATTAGGTGCCCTTGATTTATCCAAAATTAATACTCATAATATATATGTGAACATTTCGACTTTCAGCCCCCAACTCCCATTCTTTAGTGACACCCTTATATTTTTTATCCCAATTTAAATATCACGGTTGGATTCAGCGTCTTCAAGTATGTTGAAATCAACACTAATGACGACAATTTTGATACTATTCATGACCAGACCACCAACCCCCACCCCTTATTGAACTACCCTGAATCCGGTCACCATTTTTATCGTCACCATTGAACTCAGCATCTTTGATTATGTTAAAGTCGAAATAATGACGATAATTTTGATACTATTCATGACCAGACCCCAACAATCACCCTTTATTGAACTACCCTGAGTTCGGTCAACATTTTTACCATCACCATTGAACTCAGCATCCTCGATTATGTAAAAATCGATAATAATGACAATAATTTCGATAGTTTGTATAACAGACCCCCAACCCCCACCTATTATTGGACTACGCAGAGTCCTGGCCCAATTTTTACTATCATAATTGAACGCAGCATCCTCGATTATGTTAAAATTGATAATGATGACGATAATTTTGATACTATTCATGACCAGACACCCAACCCCCACCCCTTATGGAACTACCCTGAGTTCGGTCAACATTTTTACCATCACTATTGAACTCAGCATCCTCGATTATGTAAAAATCGATAATAATGACAATAATTTCGATACTTTGTACAACCGACCAACACTCCCCTCCCCCACCCCTCTCCACCTATTATTGGACCATTTTGAGTCCGGCCCCAATTTTATTATCATAATTGAACGCAGCATCCTCGATTATGTTAAAATTGATAATGATGACGATAATTTTGATACTATTCATGACCAGACCCGCAACTGCCACTCCTTACTGAACTACCCTGAGTCCGGTAAACATTTTTACCATCACCATTGAACTCAGCATCCTCGATTATGTAAAAAATGATAATAATGATAATAATTTCGATACTTTGTGTAACCGACCTACTATTGGACTACCCTGAGTCCGGCCCAAATTTTTATTATCATAATTGAACGCAGAATCCACGATTATGTTAAAATTGATAATGATGACGATAATTTTGATACTATTCATGACCAGACCCCCAATCCCCACTCCTTATTAAACTACCCTGAGTTCGTTCAACATTTTTACCATCACCATTGAACTAAGCATCCTCGATTATGTAAAAATCGATAATAATGACAATAATTTCGATTATTTGTGTAACCGACCTCACAATGCTTAGCACGTTTAATTTGAGTACCAGCAACCATGATTTGGAACCGAAAATTCCATTGAAATTTTGACAGCCTTGTCTCGAACATCAGATTTTACGCAAATAGATATTTCAGCTGGCCTATTACCACCTGTTATACTGATCCATCTGTATAAATTAAGGATTTGATAGGGAATTTTCAACATGCGTTAAAGTGTTAATAGATTAAGGTTCAAATTTAACCTTCATTCGACCTCGACATCCTATAGATGCAAAAATATCTAATAAAATTCAACTGTGTTGCTTCAAGTTCAACTGTCATAAATCATAAGTATATAGAGATATGTATATGAGTTCAAGATTTGACGCGACTCAACACATCGAATCAAAGGCATTGATTTAACCCACAATTACATCACAAATACCTTTGTAGATTTTGGTATCGATTCACTTAAATTGGATTGGGTGTAGATATAACTAATCCGAAATTTAACTTTACAAGTCACATTGACTAGTAAGCTGAAATCAATGTATTTTTAAAAATTCTTCTTTAAGGGAATCTTGAAGATGTTGACAATATTACATTGCGTATGCGACTATCTATAACTGGGACATTACTGGTCCCTTATAATTTAAAAAATGCGGTTGTCGCTCAAATAATTTCTAGCGTCTGCGTTGGCATGTTGGTTTTACCGATCATAGGCTATCGATGTAAACACAATTCATTCTGTTCGTTGATGGAATAATAAGTTCAGTGGGGTTTTCTTTTCGTTCAATTTTTTTAAATTTTCTTTTACTTTTTGACATGTATACTTATACGAGTGTATATTACTACGAATTCGGGAGACAGATGCTTAGAACCGTCAGAACCTTTAAATATAATTTATTTCTTGTTCTATAAATATTAGTTTAAATTATTAATCGAAATTCAAAGATGTATAAACGCGAAATATTTTCCTTTTTGGTGATATTGTGTTAATGTTACGGAAAATGACTTCTTCTAAAAAAAGTTAAGTGGGTCACGTTAAAAAAAATCGGCATTCAGAATAATTCAGTCATATTTATAATTCTAAAGTTAGGCGCAACGATTTTAATTATATCGATTTATTATTCGTATGCAACAATTGCCTGTATCTTTGGCGCAACGAGTTTTGTTATATTGCATTATTGATGTTGTTCAACAATTGCCTGTTTTTTTGGCGCAACAATTGGTCGTTATATTGATTTATTATTCGTACTCAAAAATCGCCTCTGTATCTTTGGTGCTACAATTGGCTATTATATCGATTTATTATTCGTATTCAACAATCGCCGGTTCCATTGGCGCAACAATTTTTGTTATATTCACAACAAGTGAATTGTTTTATAGAATTAACTTATATTTTATTTATTATGCTTGGCTAGTAAAAAAGAAGCATTAAGAGTTGGATCAATTCTCCATTTAGGGGTGAGAGAAACATTTTAATATTTAAATGTAATAATTATACTTGATGTGGTGTGGGTGAGGGTGATGGTCTTGGTTCCTCCGATTTTTGGGGTTGTCGAAGCTACTATTCTTTTCGCATTTAAATCCGCCTTCTTATGTAACTTTTGTGTGTAATTCCACATTATGATATGCTGAGGAAAGGTATAATCGAATTTATAAACTGCAGCTAGTCGGAAATTAAATCTCAAGACACGCAATTCCTCAAATGTTCCTGATGGTGATTCCATTATGAGAAATACATAGTGTTTAGTACAATCTAGATAAATCCTTAAGAAGGTACTAATTAATGTAGGAAGTTTTAAAGAATTGTACGACGAAGTACCGTCACAACTTATCCAACACTATCGACTACTAAATGACACGTATACTAACGGTTTTAAAATCTAATTCAAAAGAACAAAAGGAATTCAAGAGTCTATCTTTGCTTTACATGCTATCGTGACTAAACGAAGTATTTTATTCCAGACATTTACAATATTTGACCCGCATGTGCACTGAAAAAAATGCACAGCTAAATTGATCGTTGTATTAATAATCAACAATTAATAAACTGCTTGCTTTTCGTTGGATCAACAAACAATTTATTAATAAAATGAAATCATTCGTAATATTAATAAATTGTTTATTGAACCAACGATATTATTTCCTGAGCCAATCAATGAGTGAAGTTCAATAATCACTTTTCTTTTATTTAACGAACAAATTTATTTGAATTTTTTCTCAGTGTGGCTTGTTCCGAATATTTCCGGATTTCCGAATTGTTCCGAATCAAAATATTCACGACATTTCATATAATACTATATGTAGACTTAAATCATTGAGAAAGACAGTGCGTCACATAATTATTAGAAATACAATTTTAGTTTTAGTTTCAGTAAATTTTTAAAAAAATTTTTGTCTTCTTCCTCTTATTTTGTTTTTATTTCCGCCATCCTACCATTGGTTTATATGTCTTCTTTTATTTTATGAAAGAATTTATTTTTTGTAACACATGCACAAAAAAAATTCAATTTTGTACTAAAATAACATAAAAGAAAAATCTACTTTTCCGCACGTATGACCACAAAATATTTGCCACCTACATGTGAGATTTTTAATTAAATACATCCTGAATATATTATTTTTATAGTAATAAAATATCAAAATAATAATTTAAATAACTTAACATATAGTAAAAATAACTTAAAAACAATTTCGAATTCAGTTGCTGATGATTGAATTGCAAATCAACCTGTCGATGATTTTTAAAAAATCGAAACCAGTCTTTTATAAAAAAATAAGTGAATAAAAAATTGACGTTTGTCAATTGTTAAGCAGATTTAAAGCATATATTATGGACTCTTCACGTCACTCCGACTCAATAATTTTAACCATTTTGTACACTTAATTACTTTCTGTACTAAATTTCATACTTCAAACTGTGTTTTTAAGACAAACATTTTTCAAAACGTGTAAGTTACTTTTGTAGTACTCTTACAATGGAAATATCCTTTTCTAAGGAGTTTAGTTCTCAAAAATCATAATAAAATCACTTTTTAGCCAACACATCGCTTCGCCTCCAGAATGCTAACCTGCACCTATCACGATAGATAATGCATTTTATTATTCAAATAATAATGGTTTAATCATTTTGCGTCATAATTTCTAAGTAACAATTAGAAAAACAACAATAATAATTAATCACAAGAGAATTGTTATATAATTTTAAATAAAAATGACCAAACCCTTCTTTATACTATGAATTTACGATTCCTTTTTTAGCATTAAGGGTTGATTTATTGTTGCGTTTTTTCTTTTAAAATATATAAAACTTATATTGATATTTAATCAACATTTTTACAGTATGTCAAAATGCTGGTGTAATAAATTTGAAAATATTCTCAAGTCACAAAACTTTAAGATGTCATTATACTGGTATCTATTACCTTGACACTAAAAATCACGAAACCTTAAATATCTCACACTTAAAACGTATAACAAGTTAAATATCCTGTTTAAATTAAATAGTATCCGTATCGGAAAAAAATTAAACTTAACCAAAATCCTGTTGTAAAAATTAAATAAATATATATCCCTTTTTATAATGTGGGTCTATTATTCAACTAACAAATCTATATATGTTTGTTCTGTCATTGCCCTTTGCCTTTTATTCAATTCACTATAGGAAAAAGGGTGTTTAGCGCATTTGAAAATTGTAATATTGAATTTTTATTTAATATTGAATCAACCCTACTTTTAAGGGTTTCATTTGTTAGTGCAGGGGTTTTTCGATTATTTCTTTTTTAGTTTTCCACTATTAACACTTTATTATTATTATTATTGTTATTATTTTTTGTTTTGATTATTATTTATGTATTAGGGGATTCCATGTTTATAGTCTTGGAAAACAAAAGGATTATCTTAAGAGTAAATAAAAAGATGTTGGTTTACAAAAGACATAATGCTTGTACCTACACAAAATAATGATTTAACTTGGGTTCTAATTCGATTAAACAAACATTTATTAAAACACGACTTGAACAAATTTGATCTGCAACTGTAAAAGTTGCATAGACATCGGTATCATTGGTTATAGACATGGGGTCCAGGATCACAAAATTAGGTCTGACTCGTTTCACATGTCTATATATAAATACGTAAGCACTATTTTTGTGGTACAATTTCAAAATATTTGCCCCCAACAAAAAGTGTGGCAATGTGTATATCGTTGGAAAGGTCTTGAGTAGTAGATGTGCTGAAAAATATTTTTTTTTAATCTTGACGATTTTTTGAGAAAAAAGGGGGAAAATGTCATACGAGTATTTTTTGAGTTTTTTGTTCGGTTATTTTGTTTTTTTTTTCAAGTTATTTGTTTTACAATTCATAATCAATTAATCAAACTCTGAAATATTGTGTTGTAGCTATTTTGTTGGGAGGTTTACTTAAAATTTCCATTTACAATGACTGAATTTAGGCCACTGGGCGATTCCTAGTCTAATTTATTAGCCTAACTTGAGTCATATATGATATAGAACAATTATAGTAGCACATGGCACATGATTATACAAAATCTATAGCATCTATATAGCACATGATTATACAAAATCAGCAACTAAGTGTAAATTGAATGCAAGTTAATAATCGCAAATCAGAAATGACATCGCAATTAAAAATATATGTAGGGATATAACAACAGTGAAAAAAAGACAATACAATACAAATAGTGCAAACCTTTTAGAGCCTTTTTCAAATTCAAGAAATTTATTTCTGAAAAACAAATGAGAGTAAATAAAATTGGAATTGCAGAAGTAATTACTAATAATAATAACATCAGTCAGGTATGACTCCAAAAATTTTACTAGTTTTCGAAGAATCGTTTAATCGATTACTAACATTGGTGATATACATTACTATATATTTCTTAAAAGTTTATTGATGTTGTAATCAAATCCCAACAAATACCACAAATCTCAATATTCTACGTTATTATTTTTATTGTATATATTTGAAAATTTCGATATTATAATATTTCCAAATAACCAACGTAAAATAAAATTAGACAGCTGTTATGTAATAAACAATAAATTAATAATTATATCAACATAATATAAATAATAACATATTTATCGAAAATCGGAGGATTTATCGTACAAATATAATAAAAAGTCATAAAACATTATCATCAAGAAGCTTTCGTTGGATGTTTCGTTTATGTATGTTAGTCGATATTCTATTTGATTTTGATAAATAATTTTTTATTATTACTTTAATAATAAATTTATACTGCTAGTATTTTTTTTTTGATCAGTTTATATATAATAAAGGTTGATGGATGATAGGAACAATTGGTTTATTCAAAAACAATTTGGTATGCTATAATACGATTGGAAATACGTAAATAATAAATGTTAAGTTGTTGGGTTAAGTACTGACTTTTGTGGCAAATGTAGCCGTTAACAATCTATCGGCACGGTACATCTCTATTTATTCTGAACATTTTGTACTTAATATATCATTAATTTGAATTTTGTAAGTTCACATAATGATAACCAATATAGTAGGTCAATTACCTTGATAGCATTATTCATTCTCGTGATATTTGAAAAAGATGATTTTTAGTTTTTTGAAAAAAAAAAAAAAAATAATAATAATCAAAATAAACAGGAATCTAAGTGAGGTCAAGATACGCTGATTAACACCTTATTTTCATTTAAATCGGGTCATCCGTTATTGAGAAAACGTTAGACAAATTTTATTTCTATTACAACGATACGCCCACACAATACATTCATAGTGCTGCCTACAAATAGCTTATGACAGCTTCAAGCGCTCCTGAATCGTAAAAAAAGCATAATTCCCATTTCGATAATCGACCCAAAACAAAAAATTCACAAATCGGAAAAACACGACATATATGCTGAAAGGAAGCCGTAAATTCAATGTAAATAGAATTATTCAAAATAAGACGATTACTATACATAAAACTAAAATCGAATCGATAAAATTCCAAAAAAACAAAAATTTTCCATACAAAACATAAATATCTACCAAATGCACTGGCAGTCCAAAACCCGTTGGTCGATAAAACTCTAAGACCATCTCGTCACGGTTTATGTTTTGCTCTCACGTTTCAGTGTATATGTAATTCACCAAAATATGTGACAACTCATATCTCTGGATTTCAAAAAGATTAGGTTATATGTTAAATATTGTTTAATATGTTAGAATGAAGCTCTGAATATTAATGTCATCAAAATTTGTCCATATAGGGCTACTATACTAATCACTAAATAAATTTGCCCATAAATTGATAATACTCAAGCAATCGCCATCTTTCAATAAAAAGCATATATCCACTAAAAATACTGTCATTCCTAGACCCGTAGTTGGAAGTTTTGAGGACATCACAATGTGAAAACATCATAAAAATTCCGATATCAACAATCGACCCAAATACAAGAACTGCCCATATCGACAAGTTAACAAAATATAACCACATATTTTGTTAAATTTATTCGAATTCCAATTTATGAAATATTTTTAGAATTCCAGTAGAGCAAATCCCATCATAACATAAACATTTTATTGTTTTATTGGTTTTGGTTTTTTTTGATTAATTAACGAGATTGATAATTAAAATTAAAAAAATATATCAAACCTAAATGGACTCTGATTAGAAATATTTTTATGATATTTGATTTTTTTTAAATTGATAGTTATAGAGATTGCCTTTGTGAAATTATATAAATTTTTTGATAACAAAAATCGTTTTCAAATTATAAAATCACACCTAGTACTTATTTCACAATTGCTGCTCGAAATTATGGAAATATATTGAACAAGGATTGAAGGATTTTAATGAGATTAATGACCAGAGCTCCATCTCAGCAACTTATTTCATTATGTCTTGTAAAAAAATTGTATAAAAAACGTGCAAAATAGGCCCATACTAACCCATTAACCTATGCTTTTAGAATTCCAACAAGGCTCGAACTTGATCGAATCACAGGTCTAGGTATGCCAGCATGTTTTGTGAATATTGTCGTTTTGTGATCTTTAAGAAATGTGTTGACTTATTAACCAGTTTTACATAGCAACCATTTATTTAGTTAATTTTGAGGAGATGGATGTCTAGTGATTCCCCATAGAGCCTTTATTATCCTGAAAATGTGTTGTGAAAAGGTCTCATTTGGTTTTCTTAATTTTGTACAGAATTCAGATTCTCTTTAGGAGCTGTAATAAAGAATATGAGCGTAGTTGTCTAAGCCCGCATGCACCTGGCAACCCAGTACCAGTGGTTTTTGGGAGTAACGGGCTTCCTGTCTATTTTCGCATAGAATGCATAGAAAACTAAATAAGGAAAGCCCACACTTTTTACCATGCCAAAAAGGAAATATTACAAAGAAACAGAGAAAATAAATTCCATTGAACAAGCTTGGAAGCAAAATTACGGAGCTACAATGTATGTACAAACAAAGACCATCCATGACAACCAAAAGCCTAGACTATGTATCAATCATCATGCAAATTATTAGTGCCAGAAGATTGTTGCACAAGTCGACTATATATAGGTAGGAAGAAAAGATAAATGAATAGAATAATTCAAGAATGCCAAACCATATTACTAATTGAAAAATCAAGTGTTCAAAACCAAGAATAAAATCTGAATGATAATGTTGAACTAAAGAAGTTGTAACAAAGCTGTTTGCCCCATAAAAATTCAATTGTCTAAACAACTTTATTATATATGCATTAACACGTTCAATACAACTTATCGTTTTTTTCATATTTTTTTTTTGTTCTACCCTGCTCGCAATAATATTTGTTTTTTCGATTGCTGTCTCATTTTGTGATTTTGTGGTGTTGTAGAATGGTAGAAATGGTTTTTCACGATTTTCAGCGAAACTAGGCCTTCTATCGAAAAAAGTTTAAAGTAAAAGTAGTAGGCAATAAAAAGTTAATAAAAAGGTTGATTTAAACCTCCCACAAAAATGGTGAAAACGTACCTTATTATCTCCCTAATACGCTGTAATTTTTTGGAATCAATTATTTATTTTTATGTTTAGTTTTGATTTTAAACCAAAAAAGTGACCTCATTTTCACACGAAAATTCTCCTTGCGGGAAACAGTTTTTTCCAAAAAATCAGTAATCTTTATTTTTGTTAAAACGTCTACTTTTAGATGATGTAAAAAAAATTAGCATTGCCAATTTGAAACTTTATATTTTTTTAAGGATTTCAACGGTAAATTAGAACAAATAATGAAGATTTATAAACATTGAAAAATAACTCTTTAAAATCAATTTAATTCAGTTTTTCCCATTTCCTGGAAAATGTTTCCATGTTTATGTTATCTTAATGTTTATTTTTTTACACCATCTAAAAGTAGACGTTTCAACAAAAATAAAGACCGATTTTTTTTTAGAAACTGTTTAAAGCACAGGAGAATTTTCGTGTGAAAATGAGGTCACTTTTTTGGTTTAAAATCAAAATCAAACCTAAAAATGTAAAATTAAGATTTTGATTCCAAAAAATTACAGCGTATTTGTGATATAATGGTACGTTTTAACCACATTGTGTGAAAAAAAATTATTTGTGGGAAATAATTAAAAACGAAAATACCTTTTTTTCTCGGTTTTGTCTATTTTCACAGCAAATTTTAAGCTATGTGAAAACATGAACTGCATAAAAGTTATAAACCTTTTTATTACCTACAACTTTACTTTAAACTTTTTTCGATAGAAGGTCTAATTTCGCTGAAAATCGTGAAAAACCATTTTCTACCACTAAAAGCTCACCCCATTTCACCCTCGTAACTCGGATCACCTTTAATTTTAGTTTCCCATCATTTCCGCAATATTTTCTTCTCCATCCAATAGTTTTCATGCTGTTACTAATTGTTTCCTCACAAAAAGCTATTTTCACTGGTCTATAGAGATAAGAATAAGTTTATTTCTGAAAAATTTAGGAAATTAAAAACGAAATTTGTTAATTGATTATATTAATTTGAATCAATCAATTCAAAATATGTTCAAATTATATACCAAGAGGGTTATTAGGATTATTCAATAATCCAAACTGAAATTCATATTGTGTGGCATTTGTGTACGAGTTTTGTACTATTCATATATTCCAATTTATATTTTTCTTTTGGTTCATAAACGTTTGCGGCTTAAGTTTACTTAAGTTGTTGTTTTTTTATTTAATTAAATAAAAAAAAATTTAATTTACAAAGAATAAATCTTAATTGTTTTCTAGTTTGATGATTTAGAAGAGAAAATTCGTTTTTTGTACTTTCACCGACATGCGACTGGTTTGTAATTAGAAAATTAATCGATTATGTGTTGATAGATTTAAAAGCAAGTTTTAAATATTTTCAATCAATTTAATCAATCTAAATATGGATCAATAAACCAATGTAATCCAAATTGTACAGTAAATCCTAATACCAAACAAAACTAATCATTTCATTATCTAAATCACAAACTTTATTTGCAATCGTTTATTATTCTTTATCATATCACTATCAGTGCAAAATCTTGTATGGCTATGAAAATTTATAATTTTACTGTTTATTGGATATCAAATAATTTCAGACACCAGCGTCATGTATGTTTTATTTTCGTAATAAAGACACCAAATCAACATTTGATAACACAACAATAACAAAATACAAATCAAAATCAAAACGTAGCTTGTTTTTGTATTATAAGAGCTTTGTGTCATGTTTCTGTGGAAAAAGTCTTCACATAAAACTTAAAGCTCGATGATCTCAAGCCCTGTTTTAGGTATTACATTTAAATTTCATTTTACCTGCACTGATAACGTATATATCAGATTTATAACTTTAACAATAACTGTTTGATTTGTTTTAAGTAAATAACAATTTTCTAGTTTAATTGCAATAAATCAAATTTTATCACTTCCAATAAAACTAATCCCCATCTCTAAATAAAAAAAAAATTCAACTCAAATGTAATATGTATTACAAAAAAAAACTTAAGCCATAAAAAAGTTCAGATATAAATTGAATTTTTAGCTATTCGACAGATAAGAATTATTTAAAATGTTCAAGAGGAGAATTTATGATTTGATTATTGATTTAAAATTGATAAAATTTTGTATGATAATACATTTAATAGTAAGTACTACATTGATATTACAATTGAGTTTAATGTACTATTAAATTAATTATAAAGTATTTACATACAATTACAAACTAGTAACATCATAAATTACTACAATATTGCATTATAGTCATAAAAAACAATAAAAATAACGTCGATAAAGATTTTGCGTAAGGCCGTAAAATATTGACCTCCATTTTTCAAGATTACGAGATTTAATTAAAAACAGATCATTATATAAAATAAAATAAAAATATAGAACTTGATTGACATTATGAAATAAAAGAAAACAATAAATCATTGTCCTTTTAAATTTTTTAAATAATTAAATCAGTCAGTGTTGATAACTATTTGATTTATTTTTAATGTTTTATATTTTATAGGGAATTCAAATAGTTTTCTATTTTTTAGTAGGTATACTAATTGATAAAGTATCATTAAACACATTCGTTATGATCAGATTATTATTTTATTTGTTAACGTATATAACCGCATGAAAATCATGATACACTTCAACTTATTTTCCTTAACTCTACAACAATATATTTAACAATAAAAGCTGTGAGATACTTCTGGAATTTGTTAGACCTTAGACAATTTCTAAATTACGAGACACTATAATTATTAAACTTGCTGTTAATAATAATATATGAACAACAAAAGTGTAGGTAGTGTTAGCTCTCTGTTATTGATAAAAAGGTGTGGATTATACCGAACAGCTTTTTTTGAAGTGAAAACTTCTTTAGGCGCGTGGTGCAATTTTCTACGAGGAAAAATTTATATATTCGCGTTACCATTTTTAACTCGGGAAAATATTTTTAAATATGAAATACATCTATCATTTCTTAACGTTTCAAATTACGGTGTGTTTATCGCGCTCGACTAATGTTCTATAAGTCGTGAGTTCAATTCCTGGGGTGTTAATTTTTTTTTTTGTTTTTTGTTTTTAATTTTTATTAAATACCATTAAAATTATTTTTTTATTTATGAATTCATAAAAATAATAAAAAATTCTTTTTACGAATTTTAAAAAATTCCTCTATAATGCAAATTTTTTAAAGTTATAGTGCTACTGTCTTTTGCAATTTGCAATATAAAATTGAAAGTATGTCTGTTTGTCCTTTATGCATTAATACATTAATCATCATGAAAATTTGGGAAGTTGTTGTATACACTAGCCCAAAGATAAGTGACAAATTTTCTATTTTCAAAAACTGCACCTCAGGGCCCTTATAATTATCTCAAGAGATTTTGCCTAAATGTTGTAATTATTTAATTTGGTGTTTATTTAAATATCGTTTTAAACGGTAGTTTGCTTTGATCAATGTTTTTTTTTGTTGAACATAATTTTTATGAAATTAAAAATAACGTAAGAAAGATAGTATAACCTGAAACAATTACATTTGTATATCAAAATTATATGTATTGGAATTTAACACATCATTATGTTACAAACTTTATCATCTACACCAAATATGTTGTTGGTTTGGATTTGTATGTAATACATGTTTCTAAAATTAAGTGGAGACTTGTAATTTGATACCATCGATTATATCGATTTAAAGCTCAAAATTACGAGACGGAAATCGCACAAATTCTATTCAAAGAAGCATAGCTTATGTATGATTAAACATGGACGGCAATCTTGATAAATAAACTAATTAAAAATGGTTGCACTTAGCCGATTTGCAAATGGCAACAATGCGCATTAATACCAATGAATTTACTTAGCTTTCCGCAGGAAGATTTGTAAAATTTAAAATTGTTGATCTATGGGTACTTTGGTGTTTTTAATTACCACGCGTACTTTAGTCCCTGCTATTAGCAGATGAGTTATCTTGAGATATTGTATACCACTGGCAATAGCAGTGAAATCTCATTAGCATTAGCCAAAGTGATATCTTATGGGTGCTGGCGGATGAAGGTTTTTTTTCAATCAACGATACCATCCCTTAGTCTTAGTTTTGGAATATTCTTTGTTGACACGCTATTTTTTTTAAATAAAATGTGTGATTTTAATTTGAACATTCTGAAATTTTAATTTGCAATGCTATACAATAATTGGAAGATACAAAAAAACACAGCTATTTCACAGATTTAAGTTTTCACTTCTGTCGGCAGTCTCAAGACTGCCTTCTTTTTTTTAACTTCAAACACTTCACCGATTGTGATAAAACTTTGTATATAAAGTCTTTCCAAAACTCAAAATAACTATGCAGTCCAACACTTGGTTTGGTATTTTCATTTTGTACTTTTATTTTAATAACATTTTCTAAAATTATAGCTAAAAGAAATCTATGACAACATTAAGCTACAGGAGTCCCGACTAAAGCTTATTGTATTCCAGTATAGAGTTGTATTTTATTGTATATATTATAGAATATAGTGAGGTCAGGCATTGCGTCAGCGCTGCACTATTTTGTATTAATTTCTTTGACGCCCTCATATCAGATGAAAAATAAGACGATTCATCTTACGCCACTATAATCATGGTTATTAGAGCCACCATAATAACTAAAATTGTACAATCTTGTACCTACTACATTTACGTAATACAACCAATCTTCATGCAAAAGTACTGGCGTATGTAAGTATTGGCGTTTAATTTTAAAAAAATGTCAATAGTAAAAATTACAACATGTATGTTGCTACAAGTACAATGTTATAATGTTTAATAATATTTTACTATGAAATATAACTGTAAACTGCAGGGCCCCTAAAAGCGCAAACACTACGCAACAGCCCTAGGTAAAATTATGCAGCCAATAGCTTAATATAATCAACAAATACCGATGCAACTGACTAAAAGATAAGACTTTTTAATAAAGTTGATCATAAATACAACAGAATCAAAAAGTAAGTTTAAAGATTGTCTTATCGGTACAATTAAATATACCGCATATAAAACTAATAACTTTAATCAAATCACAAGAAGGGTATATACTCCTCTACTTTTTACTGATTTCAAAAATCATAAAAATTATTGTAATGGTAGATAACGCCGGTAGTATCATAGAAACAGCATTGCGTTGTTTTATTATTTCTATTTTATCAAAAAAGTTGTCGACTGGTAAGACGATCGTTTCAAGGTTTTAAGTGTTTACAGAAAAAAAAGTTATGTGGAACTGCTTTAAAGTATATGTGACTCTAGAAACTAAATCACATGCAAAATGACTGGGTGTAAATCATATACAAAAGTAATAAGTTCTATGTTATGATAACCCTAAAAAATGAATATAACTAACAATACCATTGCCATTTTTTAAAATTATCAAACACAGACGAAACATTTGTGTATGCTAGGGAAGCATTGTTTTCCTTCAAAACAAATCACTAGAGCTTCAAATCAATAACTATTTTTATTTGAGACTTTAGCATATATTTTTTATTAACTACAAACATTCATTAGTAGTTGTGTAAAAGAAATGTTTATTTATTAGTTGTAGTTGTATTTCAAAACACTTGTAAATTTTTATTGTTACATCAGTCACATCCACATGAAAACTACCTGAGCAGAACTTTGTCAGGTTATCAGGTTTGCCGTAGTACGGATAAGGTACTGGTTGGGCCCTTATCATGAGTGTAACGCTTTTGATAGGGGAGCAGGTTCTGATTCGGATAACCAGATCAGGCCCTAATTGGGATAACCGGCTTTGGCGCTGATTAGGATATCCGAACGAGGCTCTGATACATATTTACATATTAAATATAATTAAAATAAAATAAAAAACTTACAGTGAAAAAAAATTAAAACATATATACAACCTTAATCACTTATTAGTCTTTCAGGCGAGAAATGATAACTATACCGCATACTATAGATGAAGTTATTTTAAATATATATTTCTAAAACGGATAATACTCTTGTGAATTCAAACCAAATCAAATTTCAGCAATAGGGCTTAGATCAGGTTAAATAAGGCAGACCGTAATAGGTAAATCATTTATAATTTCTGATAGTCTGATACAAATACATACCTGATAAATAGGGCAAAGCCTAGTAAGGTCATTTCGTCAAAAGCCAAATCAGGGCAAGATATATTCAAATAAGGTTAACCCTGAAAGGGTATTCCAAACAGGACCGAAAAAGATCCACTTCAGATTGCTCTAATAGGGCTTGCGCTTTCTGGACTGACCAGAAACTGATCACGTTCTGACTGTATTCAGGCTTTCCCTAACTAATTTCTGCTCGGTTAAATTATAATCATAAAAATTGTTCTTGTTATTCTAATTTCTTAAATAAATTCACCAATAAAAGCTACTAGTACGACCAATAACCAATAACAAGTTGTAGAAAATATTTCTACAAAATCGTTTTTCTTCTACTTTACCGTAACCTACAATTCATAGTATTTTTGTTGGTATAGCTAAAAATTTTAGAACACAACCTTTCCTTTCTAAATACCTAGTCTTCGTTGGTGAATAAAGAATTGGTGAACTGAAAGAAGGGAGGCTTAAAATGATCCTAACAAGAGTAGAATATTCAACAATCAATTATCTTACAATGTTACACTGAAAAAAATTGTAGGTTACATACAACAAACAATGGTCTGTTGAATTTAACGGACACGTTGTTTGATTTTTTATTGTTTAAACAAACATGTATATTAATTGCCAGTTTCCAACAAACACTTTTGTTAAATATTTTTAATTATCTTTGTAAACTGTTCGTTGATTTTCGTTGTTGAATGAATTAAACATAAACCAAAATTATAAAATAAATATGTGAACAAATCAAATTGAATTTGTTCACATATTTATTTTATAATTTTGGTTTATGTTTATTTCATTCAACAACGAAAATCAACGAACAGTTTACAAAGATAATTAAAAATATTTAACAAAAGTGTTTGTTGAAAACTGGCAATTAATATACATGTTTGTTTAACCAATAAAAAATCAAACAACGTGTCCGTTAAATTCAACAGACCATTGTTTGTTGTATGTAACCTACAATTTTTTTCAGTGTAACATTGTAAGATAATTGATTGTTGAATATTCTACTCTTGTTAGGATCAGTAAGGGCTCTAAATTTATAGTGAACATAGTGTAATTACAGTAAAAGTAAGATTTGTGAAATAAAAGCATGGATTTAAGAAAAAGTGTCAAAATATCTAGTGAATTGTGTCAAGTAAAATACTTTTTAAAAAATTAGGAAATTTCAGTGTTTACCAATTAAATAATTTAAATGTTTAAAAAATTTAAGGAAAGAAAATCAAAAGGTTAATTTATAACGATGTCCATAAATTTTAAATTTTGGTTCTTCAGATTTTAATTTTTAATTAAAATCATTTAGAAAAGACAAAAGTATATTTAATAATAACATAATCAAACTAATTGTTTATACGATACTTCTGAAAATAATTGATAAAACCATCCAAATAAAATGTCAAAAGGTAACAAACATATTCGTTATTTTAACAGTTTGGTTGTAGTTTTGTTCGTAATAATCAACAAATATGTCTGTAAAATTTATAAATTGTCCGTTAAAAATTGTTGGTAAAATAAATTCAACTTACATAAGTTTCTTGAATTCAACGAACAATTGTTATGACCAAAACTAACAGAAATGTATTTTGAATCGAAGGAACTTTCTGCGAATTTTACAAAAAAATTTTTTTTCAGTGTAGAATAGAAATCGAATGTTGTTAACTTAATAATATGTTTATTAAATTTATTAAAATTATACACTTATAAACTTTATATTGCTTGATGCATTTTACATTATTTGAGGGCTGACGTCTGACCACAGAAATACCATCAATCTGTTAACCAGATGGTTGCTATTGCTATAATGGCAATGAGATATACCTGTGCGCTCAAAAAAACGAAATAGCATACGTTTAAGTTCTATGAATTCAGCAACTACTAATAATGCAGAATAAATACGTTACAATATTAATAAATACAATATCAACCCCAAACAGAACGAGATAAACAGTAGCCATCTAACAAGAGATGTAATTAGTAAACTGTAAATATTAAAATTTTTAATTATTCTATTTTTCATAGACTATATTTTTATTTCATTGATGTGCATGTGATTTAAAGAAAAATATTAATTAAATTGTTAGAAATGTTAATTAGTTAGAACTTTTTAAATCAATTAAATACCGTTAATTTGTAATGAGCTTAATGTGGTCTAAACTCTAAACAAAAACCGATTAGCTCGCATAGCTGTTGCAATTTAAAATTGTTTTGCAATGGTAAATATGCAGCAGTTGAGCAGTGTAGGTTTTCTTGTTTATGTCTTTTTTGGACTTGAAAGGATAAAAGTAAACAGGTGAAAATTGAAAGTCGTCAGAGTCCATGGTCTTTACTTATTTAAATCCATTGTCTGGTTAAAATTGTTTGCGTTCAATTATGCATTTTTACTAGAATGGGGAAATACCTTCTCGAATCCACAAGATTCAAACTAGTCGTAATTAAACCTCGCAAGACACTCAGTTCCCCTAATGTTTCTTAGTGCACTATCAGGATTTACAACGTTCTGAGCTATGTTTAGCCAAAACAACAAAGTCCAAAGAAAGAATTTTGGTTGCGCGTAGTGAAAAAAATACGTTTGACGACTAGGTAGCACGGAACTCTGGATAAAGACCGACCCTGTTCATCAAATCATTATCACACCACATAGCTTTGCTATGGCTCATATTATTACTACCTAATTATTATGAAGTTATTTCTTGCTTTTAAAAGCAACACAAGTAGGGTTTCTAATCCGGATTATTCGACCAATTTTCATTATTCGATTATCCGGATACTTTTTTGTAATTATCCGGATATTAAAAAAACCTTTATTTTGTAAAAATAATAAAATTGCGTTGCAAAGTTTAAATAAATATTTAAACTGCGTTGTAATGTTTAATAGTGCAGTGAAGTGACCGTAAGTTAAAAATTTATTTACAATTTTAATATTATGAAAACTGTAATCTTTGAATATTTTATAAACGCTTCGTCAATCTGCAGTGTAAATGCATGTTATTAATATTTATTTGATGCTTTGTTAATTTAAAAAAATTAATGTTTTGAAAACTTGCAGCCCTGTCAATAAAATCTGAAGTGCGCTAGTTTTTTCAAATTTATTAGAGCAGAGCATTCTTTTTAATAATTTATATATTTAGCATCTGGTTCAATAAATACAGTAAATTATAACTATGTTAGTAAAGTTATAGTGCTGAATCGAGTCAACAAGATGGATCTGTTGGCTCATAAACAAGTATAGTAAGTTTTCTTCACTAAAATAAAAAAATCACTTCTCCCAACGATTGTTCTTCACGGCAAATGGATACAAACAACCAAGATTAGAGATTATTCTCGAGAATTCTTTTTCTCGATTTCTCAAGAATTCCCTATAGATTTTTATTTCTCATTTCTCAAGAAATTTTGTTTTATTCCTCGAGAATTTGAAAAAAGTTAGAGACAAACAAAAATCACTCATTAAATTTTTTAAACCTTAAATTTAAATTTTTTAAAACTCACTAAGCTTTTCTTGCAGTCAGCGCAACCCTTCTACAATTTTACGAGTTTTTCTGTCAGAATAATTCATTAAATTAGATTGAGAATCATGTTTTATCTTGTAAACTAAAATTTTAAAAATAGATAACGAACACTATATTTGTTTTATATGATAAATATTGTAAATATTGAGAGTGAGGACTCCGTTATCCATATGATAAAATGATGAATCGCTGACGAATTATTAAATTTTTATCGTATAATGTCTATAAAGGAACGTAATTTTTATAGCCGAATTTCACTTGAAGACTTAATTTAATCGATTAGTTTTATATGGGTGACCCAAGTGAGGACTAAGTTTATTCAAATAGTATATATACAATAGTTGCTTTAATTACACCCCCAATAGATATGGTGTATCGCAGCGCTCTGTAAAATCCGAAAAAAAACTGTTTCCTCTATTTGATTTCAAATTTCGTAAGAATAGTTTGTTTACTTTGATAGAGCATTTTTACAGGACTGGTTTCCCATACAGAAAATGATTTGACTGTCAAGAAACTTTAACAAAGTGTCCGCTGATTTAAACAGAAACATTTCTCAATTCTAGTAACTTTAAAAAATCCCAGATAGCTATTGATTATTTGGCGGTTATAATTAGAGAATAGGGTTTATGAGGAGTTATTGGGTTAGAAAATTATTTATTAATTAAAGAAAATTAATAAAGAATTATCTCGAGAATTCTTGAGAATTCTCGAGAAACAGATTTCCCTTCTCAATTTCTCCCGAGAAACAGAAAATGTTGCGAAAAGCGTATCTCTATCCAAGATAAGTGCTTGAATATGAAAGGATGGCAAGCTCACCTAAAATTCACAGAAGGTTTGTGTGGTGTCTCAGTTGCTTTTCGAATCAATCGCCCATCTCTATATCTACGAGCTCTAAGGAGTTTTAAAATCTAAAGCAAGCAAACTCCATAGTAATCTCACAACTCTTTCGGAACTGCAAAACGAAATGGATTTCTACCACATTTAGTACTATAATCTCTTAGTTCTGAGACCATTTCTCAATTTTCCTGTCAAAACAATCGATATATGGGAGAAATATGCTCGAAGATCAAAACATGATGTACCAGAGAACATGGTTCCTTCTAAGTTCCTTCTAAGAGACGTATAGGTGCTGCAACTTGATGGTTGTAATGATGGAACATATAATCTGAAGTGTCTGACCTTGACTGGTGCATTAACCTCGGTCAATGAAGACTAGCAATTTCTCTAGCCCAAAACACTAGCATAATCAACACTCAGAAAAAAAATATTCTGCCTATCAACAGACAACTAGTAAGCCTAAATTAGTAGAATTATGTCATATTTTGTGTCAAATCAACTTATTTTTGATATCCTGAATTAATTATTGCTAGGTTAATTCAACTTAATTTGCTAAGTAAAATTTTTTACTTATGTTGTTTGGTAAAATTCACTATGCACATTCTAAAATTGCATATATAATTTGTCTAAAATATATACACAATTCTATGCTTGCCATGACAATTCATATTTTCTTTTGTTTCTGACTTGTCGATAACGAAAGCTTTTGTTTTTATTTCATTATAAGTTTAACGTGAATGTTATGTTGTATCAAATAAATATAATATATAATTTTTAAAATTCTCTAAAAGTAATTAATAATTTTTAAAAGTGGTTACAAACTTATTAGAAAAAATGTATAAGTAAGTAAAGCAAGGGAGGTAAGTTAGTATAATTCCTTTTTATTACCATATGACACATCAAGCCACATGGACATTGTTTCATTGCCGCCGAGTGCTGATGTAGATGCGCGAGTCATGTAGTGCCAAGAGCAATTATTGTGTAAGGCTGCTATAGAATATTCTACTGCGGTTTGTATGTTGTTTTATTTTTTGTATTCCGCATTAAAAGATTCTTTAATATTACCAATGATAATTTTGAAATATGTTTAAATTAGTGAAATCCAAGGAATTCTGAATCCGGGCTGCAAAATACAGCTGCACAAATAAGTAACTTATTACCCATAAATGAGCTCGAAGAAACACTATGGCTACGAAAGATCAAATGAATGTTTTGAAAGCCTATCAGATAGCCTCTTAACCAACGCAATTCAACCATCAAATATTTATGAGACAACTAATGCCAGCTATGAACATTTCTCAAATTACGACACTGAAATGTTTGATTTATTAAAATTATGGGGTTTACAGCAATTATACGATAAATGTAAAGGTAATTATTAACAATTAGACATGTTTTAACTATTTTTCTCCATTTATAGACCACATATTGAATTGCTAAACATTAGTTATCTTGATTATCTTTTTAATAAAACTGAATTCGGAACTAGGGTTATATTTGAGCATCACTTATGACGTGGCAAGAAATATTTAAAAAAACATATCGCACCAATAGATGTGGAACAACCAATTAATATAAATAATCACTCTCTATCACTCACTTAAACTGTTCTAGTTGCAACTACCACAAAAGTAACTAAACATAAATAAATATAATCTTATTTATATAAATATAATCTTTTAATTAATTTTTGTAGGTGATTGACTGTGTTGACAGCATTTTCAAAAATCCCGAAATCGGCACAACAATTTTAGACTTCTATTGTGAAAATTAATATATTCAAAATGTACATCGAAAAATATATGTTCAATAATAGTCGATCATTAAAAAGCACCTTAAAGGCACCTACAAACTATAATTCTTATGAACCATATTTTTTTTATAGAGCACATATTTTATACACTAAGGTCATAGACTCCCGATTGGTAAACTTTATAATAAGTTTAGCTACCAATCTATAAAAATCAAACGTTTCCAAAATAAATCTTCATCACATAAATTAACTACAACGCTCATCATCCAAACGAACAGAAACAAAAAAAAATCATTTATGAATTTTCCTAGTCAGATGATTTCTGTACCGCGAAGCGCGAGCTGAAAAGCTTATGTAGTCTAAGGGATTAAATTTTAACCAAATGGAAAAATTTATCGCTGGAAAGAGTGAATGCAGTAAATCTAAGCTCAGATGCATCACTAATTCGGGTTTTTGAAGAATGGACTCCTTACAAACATCCACTTGGTCCTGAATTTGTATGTACATATTACATATTCCTATCGTTATTAAATGATTTAAAAAAAATACAAACAGATACAAAAAAACAAATACAAACCAAATATGACCAAAAGGTTCCAGCAGTAAAAACTTTAATTACTGATTTAGAAAACCGACCGGAAGCTAATTTTATATCAAGTTTTTTAAATTTTCATTTAATTTAAAACTGTATTCATAAACATAATTTAACAAAAACGAATTTTGATTAACTTTGTATTGCTGTTTTTTCTATTCTAACTAACTAGGTAAAATTTACTAAGGTAAACCAGTTGTTTCTACAATCTACATGTTGCTTAAATAAATTGTAGGTTGCCTTTCATATAGTTTAGCTTAATATTAAAGTAAAATTTACTAAATAAAAGCTAATTGTTTTTGCCTAGCACTAAGTTAAAATTACCGTTCTTTTAAGCACAAAGCTTAGCGTAGTTAATCTTACTACGGAATTTCGGTTGATTTAGCTTATT
The DNA here is from genome assembly GCA_963693315.1 of Diogma glabrata. Classification (NCBI taxonomy): domain Eukaryota; kingdom Metazoa; phylum Arthropoda; class Insecta; order Diptera; family Cylindrotomidae; genus Diogma; species Diogma glabrata. The sequence goes on from OY856186.1 coordinate 68,601,263, forward strand.
GCTATGTAAGCTGAAATTGTACTTAGTTTTATGTTAATTTTACCCCGATTTTAAGTATTACAGTCAAACTCGCTTTTAACGTACACCTTTTATAAAATACACACTTCCAATAGAGTACGATAATTTTTTCCCTTAATTTTAAAACAGTTTTTGTTGCAAAATTGCATTGCTTATAACGTAACTCGGCTTATAAGGATATAACGTACTTTGATTTATTCCCACAAAACAAAAATGTATTGATTAAGTATGTTTTAAAACGTACTCGGATTATTAAAAAAATCCTTTTTTTCGTTTATGTTTTGTTTTTCATTTTTGTGTTTATCTTTTTGTTTTTGTGAGTGTATACGTGTATACGTTGTTTAAGATTACTTACTGTTGATTATTATTATTAGTATTGCTAAAAATTAAAGTGTTCTAGACGTTTTTTTACATCTCGATTTGTTTTTGATTATAGTTTTATTCTAACAATTAAATTACATAAAGTCAATTGCAGTTTTTAGTGCTTTTTCAAACAAAATATGGCTGAAAATAAGACGAGACACGTAATCACTTTAGGTACAAAGTTAAAAATTTTAGGTGAAGTTGAAAAAAAAACATCGTACTCACAAATTGGAGAAAAATTTGGTTTATCCAAAACTACAATTTCTTCAATAGTAAGTAACCGTAAAAAAATTGAAGAAGCCGTATGTTCGTCAAAACGAAAAAAAATTAGAAGTGGGAAATTCAACAATGTAGAGGATGCGTTAGTTAAATGGATGAAAACGATGCGCTCTAAAAATGTAGCGATTAGTGGCTCATTAGTAAAAACTAAGGCTGAAGAATTTGCAAAGTTTTTAAAAGTTAATGATTTCCGAGCAACAAATGGTTGGTTAGACCGTTTCAAAAATCGAAACGATATTTCATTCAAGCCTATTGTGGGAGAAAAAGCCGACGCACCAATCGAAATAGCAAACGACTGGATCACAAATAAGCATCCCAATTTAATTCAAAGCTTTGAACTTCGCAATATCTTTAACCTAGATGAAACTGGTCTATTTTATAAATTAACTCCAAATAAAACACTGGCGTTCAATAACGATTCGTGTGCCGGAGGCAAAAAATGCAAAGAAAGGGTTAGTATACTAATTGGTGCTAATGCAGACGGTTCCGAAAAACTTCCACTTCTAATGATTGGAAAGTTTGGTAAACCAAGGTGCTTTAACAACGTCAAATCTCTGCCATTTAAATATGTTTCAAATCGTAAATCGTGGATGACATCACAATTTGGGAAGATTACCTCCTAAATTTGGATAAAAAATTTAGCAAAGAAAAACGGTCCGTAGTGTTTATTGCTGATAATTGTCCATCACACTCAAATGTAGTTGGATTGAAAGCTATTAAACTTATATTTTTGCCACCAAATATAACTGCAATATGCCAGCCAATGGACCAAGGCGTTATAAAAAACGTTAAACATTTTTATAAACAGTTGCTTCTTTTAAAAATTATAAACGATTTAGAAAAGTCACCTGAGATCACTATGAGAGACATTAAGATAACTCTCTTAGATGCAGCTAACTTTATTTCAAAGTCTTGGACACAAGTTAAAGCCATGACGATAAGCAATTGCTTTAAAAAGGCTGGCATAAATTTAACTGCATCTATGGACGTTACTGACAACATGGATAATCTTACTGAAATAAACAATTTGTGGCAAAATCCAACTATTCAGTCTAGAATTGATCAATCGGAAAGAGTATCACTAAAACAATATTTAACCGTGGATGACGGCCTAACAACAAGTGCAAGTAATAGTGACGAGGTAAAAGAAACAGATCCTTTGGCTGCTTCAGAAACTGTTGAGTCCGAATCGGAAGATGAACTCGAGGAAATTATATCTCTACCCAATAAAACGGAAATAGCAAACGCTTTCAAATGTCTTCAAACATTTTTAAACTACAGTGAGGGAACCGAAATTGAGCTTCATGGAAGCTGAGCTGAATGGAAAATTTAATCCAAACTTCCCTCAAGCAACAAAAAATTACAAGTTTTTTTTCTGCTAGCAAATAATTTTGTTTTCAATAATCGATTTGTTGGGCAGAGTATTTTTTAATAAATGCTATATATAAAATTATGAAATGTGATATTGTATTAAATTTATTTAGTTATTTTTTTATTTTACTTTTATTTAATTTACACTTATGAATTTCAAATGAATTTTTATTTACTATTATACTATATGAATTATCTAATAAAGTATTTTTATTTATCGAATTATAAGATACATTTTATTTTTTATTTAAAAAGATGAAAACCATGGATATAACGTACACACTGTCTATAACGTTCGCTCATCTCAGTCCCTTGAGCGTACTTTATAAGCGAGTTTGACTGTATGTGCATATTCTTTTCTTTCAGTGAAGCTCATCATCTATGTTTAGTCCTAAAAACATTAGATGCATCACTTTCTTCTTTCCTTTTTATTACGACAAATACATATCAGACAATTAAAGAGATTAGATGCTTCGGTGTAATCTAGATATTAAGCACGGTTTCTAATCAAACATGAAATAGATTTCGTTTATGAAGCAAATAAAGCGTTTTCTCTATACCAACTCTATTCATCTATGCATCTATCTATACAACAGTACATTGTATGTCGTAGTTTCCAGTATCACCTGATAATATTACTACCGTTCTGCTTTTGTACACTATTCAGGAATAGTTTTGATCTGCTTGGCCGTCAGAGCAGCAAAACCCATATATTTATCAGATTTTAATGTTTGTGATCTATCGAAATTTTAGTTACAAAAATTAAACTTAAATTAAAAGGCAATAAAATGCAATTTACCGATAAAAAAATATACAGCTCTGTCGACATTTAAAAACGCAGTGCAGACAAGTTGACAAATACGTTTAAATTTTTTTTGTCTTTGCGTGAACCATTCTTTTTTCAAACCTTGAACCTGAACCGAATAAATAATACCTAGCTAATATTAATATTGCCAGATAACTTTTGTCACATCACTTGCATCAATTCAGCCATACGACAATATTTTCTAAGTGGAAATTACAACACATGATTTTTACATCTGAAGTATACCAAAGCTCTTGCACCACAATTAGTGAGCGATCTCTCTTTACAACGGTCAAAATGTGATTATGGAACCCAATAACTAATTAGCTACAGATCAGTTATCTTTTATTTGAATTATTTCTCTGTGCTCCGTTCGAAATATAATTAGAGGGACTTTGTGAGAATGATATGCGATAATCAAGTGTTTCTCCAAGTTTCTCCATATAGGATTTGATAACATTTAATACAATTCTTGGTAAATCTTTGTAAAATAAATTGATTCTTCTGGAAAAATGGAGCTTCCTAAATCATTTAATATCCGGATCGAACTCAAAAAAGCTAATAAAGCCGTTAGAATTCCTCGAAAAACATGAATGGTAGGCATGATATTTTGTTACAAAATAAAAGTCTTTAGCCAGGCTGTAATGACATATTTATACCGGTAGATTGAAACCCCGAAAATTATAAAATACTTATAAAAAAAATCATTACATAACTTTAAAAAAGAAACATTAAAAACACAACATCAAATTCGTCATTCAACAAGCATTAGCAAAATGTCCAACATATGTTAAACGAATTTTTTTTTGTATCAAATCAAATTTATGAAATTTATAAAATCTTGATATTATATTTTCGCTTTTTGTCATTAAAAGATGTAATTTGATAATTAAAAGACATCCATTAACCGTTCACTGACATTCAACCTTCACATTCAAATATTTAAGATTCTCCATTCATTGATAAATACAAAAAAAATGTATGAAAACTATTTTCCTTTACGTCATTGAATAAAGTTTATTAAAAAAACTTTCGCAAAATTTTATACTAATGTGACCCAAGCAAAGATAAATTATTGCAAATTTACAAAAAAAAACTGATCTTGACAAATAGCTAACATATGTTCGGATAGTTGTTAATTTTTAAGAGCTGACATATAACAATATTCAGAATTTACCAAACAACATATGATAATTTCTTATCGTAAACAAATATGTATGCCAATGCCACATATATATGATATTTATCCACGTATACCTGAAACTATAAATCTGAATTTGATTTTGATTAAACGAAAACGTTTACTTTTTGTTATCAATAAGCCAACAGAAAGAAATTTTTGATTTTATTTTTATGATTGGTTAAAATGATTGATTTATGAGGGGCCTAACTCAAATTATCTCTACAACAATAGTGTTTGGAAGAAATACCTATTGATATTATTATTATCAACTTTTTTTTAATTATCATATTTATATGTTGTTGGTAGTATTAAGATTAACAGCAATCAAACTAATACATATATAACTTTATGCAGTTGAGTTAAACAACTGCTTTTGTCTTTTTATTGGACGTTATAAAAAGATAATTATAAATTTATTTGGTTTTAAAAATATTACCTTTACACGTTTTTTGTAACTGTAGAGAATTTGAGGCACCTTCCACAAAACGGAATGGATCTATTAATGAATTTGTTGGTTGCATTATCCTTTGTATGTGATATTGATTTAATAGATCACGACTAAGGAAGGGTTGAATGTAAGATTGATGGTTTCCTGGAAAAATGTAAAAAAAAATTAGTTTTTGGTTCCTTTTAAATAGGCTTTAATTGTCCGTCAACATTTTTAAATTTCAAAAAGAAGCGATTCAGAGATGTTTCGGAACAAATGACACTAGTTTACAAATTTTGAACTTTTTTTGTCTCCCTGAATAAAACCCAACTTTTCTTATGGATTTGAACCTCCTGAACACGAATATCATATTCATTTTTTTTGGTTAGCTCTTGTTTTTGAGATATTCACGAAAAACCTATTTTTTCGGTGATTAAAAATGTTATTTCGGTTTTTGGGTCCCATATTTTACAAAACAAACAAATTAAATATATTATTAAAACATGTGCGTAGTAAATATGCCAACAAACATTTTGAGCTATATTTTGTAAAAATCCTTTAAGGATTCTGGAAGTTATAGTCGAAAAAAGTTGAAAAAATATGAAAAATTCCCGTTTCTTAAAAAATTTTTCATTTTCAATGCCATAAATTTTGAACAAATAAAGATACTAATTTTTTTTAATTTCTTGGAGTCTATAGTAGCTTCAATTTTCTTTCTTTTACGCTAAAAGACACGAATATTGGTGCAATTCAAGTTTTTCCAAAGAAAGTCAAAACTCAAAATGTGGAAAAAAAATTTAACTATAAGAATAATTTAAATTCTGCAACATAATTGATTTATATATAAGTTGCTTTTGTGGCAACTCTAGCTCCTCCTACCTCGGACTTATTTTAGGAGTTGAAAAATATCAGTTAGTTGATTATGAAATGTCTGTTTTTAACAAAAGTTGTATTTCATTTGTATATGATTTTTCTCGGAATTGAGATTTTTTTTGTGAAGTTTTTTGACATGATCTAGCTTCTCCTACCTCAGACTTATTTTAGGAGTTGGAAAATATCAGTTAGTTGATTATGAAATGTCTTTTTTTTGACAAAAGTTGTATTTTATTTGTGTATGATTTTTCTCGAAATTGAGATGATTTTTGTGAAGTTTTTTGACATGATCTAGCTCCTCCCACCTCGGATTTATTTTAGGAGTTGGAAAATATCAGCTAGTAATGAAGATGGACAGTTCTGATAAATGGGGTGATCCTTTTAGCAGTATGTATTATGTAACTTCCACACAAAATGAATTTGGGCTATTTTTACACTTGAAACTTCTTGACGACGCCATTTAAATAAACTTGACTTTACACTTTACTAACAATTTGTGTTGATTTACAAAGCAGCTATCACTATTGATTTATTTTTAAAAACAATACACTATTTAAAATTTATATTTGTAATATTTTTTCTTTTTTAATTAATATTTTCACTTGAATGTTTAGAATTAAATGTATCATCAGAGAGATTATATTTTCAACTAATCGTACGACAATTATCTACTTAAAAAGAAACCTCATTAAGCTAATTAAACAAACGTTGGGAAAACCGAAAAACTATTAAAAAGGAGAAGTAATTGCTTTCTTAAATTAAACTTAAAATGATCATAAACGTAAGGAGTAACACAAGGTGGGCGGAAAGGAAAAATTTTTACATTATCAAAAAAAGAGAAAAAAAAAACAAACCTTACAGGTATTAATAGACATAAATAGGGGCTTAACTTTATGGTGCTTGAACTAACTTAAATAGTTCTGATGTTATGATGTTTTGCCTTTCCTCACAATTATCTTTTATTTATATTTTCTACGTCTCATATCGATCCAATTTCCAACTTCGAAAACAAAAATGGAAATTATACTTTACTATTTTAAAATAATTCTTTACTGATATTTGAGAACGACTGAACTTTTAAAATTATTATTTATGGCACAATAAATTAAGTAAAAAATTATTTTTTCCAAATTTTGAGTTTTGACTTTCTTTGGAAAACCTTGAATAACTTGGTGCAAACTGCACCAATATTCGTGTCTTTTAGCGTAAAAGAAAGAAAATTGAAGCTACTATAGACTCCAAGAAATTAAAAAAAAATTAGTATCTTTATTTGTTCAAAATTTATGGCGTTGAAAATGGAATTTTTTTTAAAAAACGTGAATTTTTCGTATTTTTTCAACTTTTTTCGACTGTAACTTCCAAAATTCTTAGTGGATTTTTACAAAATATAGCTCAAAATGTTTGTTGGCATATTTACTACGCACATGTTTTATTAATATATTTAATTTGTTTGTTTTGTAAAAAATGAGACCCAAAAACCGAAATAACATTTTTAATCACCGAAAAAATAGGTTTTTCGTGAATATCTCAAAAACAAGAGCTAACCAAAAAAAATGAATATGATATTCGTGTTCAGGAGGTTCAAATCTATAAGAAAAGTTGGGTTTTATTTCGGGAGATTTTTCTTATAAACTAGTGTGATTACAATCAAAGATTTATTAAGAAGATAATCGAATACAGCAAACCGTTTGTGTTAACATACATATATTTTTAAAAAATCAGTCTATGCTATATCGCGTGGCTCTAACGAATGATGTGGTAAAAAAAAGGTTCTTAAACTGAATTGAACTGAATTGAACGCAAGTTAAAACCACTAGTTACGTTTACCTTTACAACTATTCATTAGTTTGGATGCAATAAATTTTAGTTGCACTAATGTGAAAAAAAAATCATAATAATAGCATAGCCTGCTTTTATATGCATTTGATGAAATTGTATAGTTGTAAGCATGTAAAATACACATGTGTTATTGTAATTATATCGTTTAAAAATTGATGTTGGACAAACCGGAAGACCAAACACACAATGTTACAAATAACCCAAAAAAGGACTAAAAAATACTTTCTTGATCTAAATAAACAGATATAGACTGTAACTTAAAAGTTGTTTATAAAACCAGTGGTGAGATGATTTTTTACAGATAAGAAGAGTTAAACATTTATAAACGAAGTTTTAAAAATTTGTGTGAATCTTCCTACAAGGGTGGTGGATTAAAATGTTTATACCGGTCAATATTTGTTCCCAAAAAAGTAGGTTTGATACATACATTGCAGCTTGGAAGACTCTCATGAAATTTTTTGTCACACTTCAAAAGAAAACAAAATATCAGCAAGCTTAAATTCATGAAGATAATTATTTATTAAATTGATGGTTACAGTTATTCACACAAAAATCTGTCTTCTCTATATATGCATTATGTCACTATTTGTAAACCAAAACAAATCATAATTTAAAACTTTTCGCATTAGTGTTTTGAACTTTTGCATTTTTGTATAAGTAATTTTATTCATGTTCGTTTTGCAAAAAAAAACTATTTTCAATTAAAGATTTGATTTAAACCAAACAATTTCTCTCATCAAATTAACATTTCAATAAACTCATAATAAAACTAAGATCAATCGATCAATTCACTTAAAATAAATCATTAATGAATAGAATGAATACAAGAAACAAAAATAAATAAAAATAAATTAAGTGATGTATCCGTTATGATTTTAAAATATGATTCATCTTATGATTTAATATAAAAACAAAACAACACTTGTTATACGCGTATAAAGCTATACAAGTACCAAGATTTTTTTTTTCGTATATTTTTATACATATATTTATTTCTTAAAAAAATCTTACAATTAATTCTCAACGAACAATTTTCTTCAACATCTCCACTTATCTTGTTTTATTTACTTAATTCTTTTAAACAAAATTAAATCATCTAAAAGTTGCGGTTAAATTATAAAGTTAATTTAACTTTATTTATTATTTAGTTTTTCGCCGACTTTTAAAGAATTAAAAATAAAAAAAATAAAAAAATTAAGAATCTCATCTTGTCGATTCTTTGATTACACTTTTGAAATGTTTTTGTTTTTTATAAAAAAAATGTTTTACTTGATTTTGTTTTATCATTGACACAAAACGTTAAAGTGGGGGTAGATAGTTTTAATATATATTAAAGGTTAACAACATCAACAAAAAAGCATTAATTTTCATTTTCAATACGAAAACGGGATGCTGAATTGTAAACCAAAAATATAAAAATTAAAATTAATTTTATATTTTCATTTCTCAAGTTAGAGATGCCTACCATCGCAAAGTTCTTATCTAGTTTGGCTGTTACTGAAATGACTGTAAACAGTAAAATTAGTGACAAATTGTGCATATTGGCGCCAATTATAACTAAAATTTATAATGCATATTTTTTTTTTCATAGAAATAAACAGAGGAAAAAATATTTTATAAATTTACAAATAAACTTTACAATCTGTGAAATTTAAAAAAACACAGATACACAAATTATCAAATGAATCGGAAAGAGAGCCGCGTGTTTGTTTTTAAAACAAAAACAAAAAGAAAATTAAATTCAATCACACTTTTGTTTTTCAGCATTTTAAAAATATGAATTATTTTATTTGTACTTATGTGAAGAGCCGCATTGAGATGTCCTTGAAACTTAAAAATTGTTTGTCAATTTAGAAGACGTTTAGATCTTTTTTTGAAAATGTTAATTAATTGAGCTCATCCAAGCACTAAAATGAAAAATGTTTAAAAAAATTTAAGAATCTATGGATTAGTATATTGTGCTACTACTGCGTATGGGTACTGTCCAGATCTCTTGAACAAAATTTGATAAAAACGCATGGCATCTTGATGAAACTTTGATATGATATGTGTGCACTTAAAAGTGAAAGATCTGGATTCGTTTGAGAATTGAACAAAATCGAGAGTGTCTCCCGACCACATGTTTATTTGAATCTTGAATAACTTCTAATCCTGGGCTTTCAGTTTTATTGAGACTTGGTATATAAGGTTTTAGTACTGCTGGGTAATATTTCTGCGTACTAACTTCGGGTTGGTTACTTTCGACTTGTCACTTCCGGTTTGTCACCTCGGGTTTGTCACTTCCGGTTAAAAATTTTTTTTTTAATTGTTTTAAGGCGTTTATACTTACCACTACTATAGCCAACAGACATTTTCATGAAACGTTGTTAAAATGTTTCAATTATTATTTTTTTTTTTTTTTTTTAATAAAATGTGATGTGTAGTAGGCATTACAATATGTGTCACAACAACACATAAAAACCTTTTAAGACCAAGGTCCCACAACAACATGCGTTCTAAGAATGTTAATGGACGCAAATCTGTTTTTTTTTTGTTTTTTTTAATATTTTTTTGTTAAATAATGGATAACTAAACCATAAATCCTATCACATATAAAATATGACATAGGCCAATATTTCATGATAGGATAGGGAAAATAAAAATAAAATAAGAGATAAAAAGCAAATTTGTTTTACAAATTTGCAGGAACAAAACTAAAATTGGTTTGCCAATAGTCCAGCCAATGGCATAATCCCTGATTATGGGACGCAGTATATTTTTCAATGATTGAAGCTCAGATATGTAGTTATATGAAGGCTCGTTTCATCGATCAAGCTACAGCGTTCCAGCATCAAGGAATATTCATTAGCTAAGATTGAGAGTGCTACCGTTGACTGAATACAGTTCATCCGCCAGCACCCCTAAGATATCACCTTGGCTAGTGATATCTCACTGCTATTGCCAGTGGTATGTGATATCTCACGTTAACTCATATGCCAATAGCAGGGACTGGAGTACGCGGGGTTGTCATACCCGTGGATCAAAAAATAGAAAAAAATTAACATATTAATAAAAACTGATCCCCTCCGTTTTGTTAGTTTCTGACGTATAGATTCGACGGGTGGAGGAATGATTTAATATAATATAACAGTACCATACAACAGGTACGTTTTTCACTGCTTTATTTTGTTTGATGGGAAACTTTTTGACCAAAGGTGCAAATATAAATATGGCAGGAAGTTGATTAGTTTTTGAGCGATATTGTGTTGTGTAAATTTACCATCCATTACTGTTTGACAAATATGTAATTCGTTAGTTTTAAGTCGATTTATTTCAATATTGATCGTTAAGATTGATTGTCAATTCAATATTATAAATAAGTTCATTTTTGTTACTCATTTGGTTTTATATAAATAAATTCATTTTTGGTTAAAGAAGTTAGATCTAGTTAAGGGTTTGATGTAAAAAGATCAATAATAAAATATCAATTTATTGTTGTAATTAAATAAATATTAAATAAGTTTATCCAAAATAAAATAAAGTGTGTGAAACCAACTTGAATTAAAGTGTTTTAAGTTGATTAAAAATAAGTATATTATCGATATTCTATCAGCCGGTTGTCATCCACCAGGCAAATCTATTGTTATCTTCTAATAACTGTGTTATATACAACAATTAAACAAAGTGATACTGAAATTAAGAACTAAGAAATAATTCCAGAACCTTTGAAAAATTTTAATATTTCAATATCAGTTGATAAAATTATTCTTGATAATGTCTTGGAAAATCGTTTGTAAACTCTGGAACCAGTTATTAATGTGAGTTATATTAATGAGGAGGAAAAAATGTCTGTAGTTGAGATTTGTAGGAATTGTAATGATATTTTCTTTCTTCCTGGTGACAAACTTGGTGTAACAAATGCTGCATGCCATGCAATGGAATTGAAACAGGGTACTTAACCTATTCATGTTAAGCAATATCAAACTCTTAATGCCTTAAATCCGGTGCTGGAAAATGAAATACAAAAATTAAAGGATGCTGGTGTAATCGTTGCAAGCAGAAGTCCTTGGAACTTCCCAATGTTATTAGTTCCGAACAAATCGGAAAATGATGATAAATCATGAAGGATGGTTGTGGATTGCCGCCGTTTAAATAATGTTACAATTGATGATATATTTCCTCTGCCTAATATTACTGAGGTTCTCGATGGATTGCGTAATTGTGTTTATTTTTCTACACTTGATTAAGAGAGGATACCATCAAATTCCACTCAAGGAAAGCGATTATACAAAAACGGCATCATAGTGCAGACAAAAATAGTTA